>JAPMOR010073552.1:52520-290935 GCA_026543865.1 Argiope aurantia
TGATTACTTTGAATTAATTTTTTTTGTAAATTTTGTTGCTTTTATTCTAAACTTTACATTGCAAAACAGCATTTTCATCAAATTACTTTTGCGTGTTAGGATCTAAAAGAAATTTAATGTACTATTTTTTTTAAAAGTAGCTAGCTTGTTTCTTTTCAGACCGCATGAATATAAAAGATAGAAGTTGTCGCCGATAGTTTCTCGCCGATTAGTTCTAAATTGGCGAGGTAAAAAGAAATAATATAGAAAAGATTAAAATGGTAGAATTAAAGTTCAAAAAGTTATCAGGAGACAGAATGTTAAAAAACTAATTTAAACTTCAATGTAAAAAGAAGTCAATATCTTCAGTATAAAAAAACATGAATGTATAAGAATTAAATCTTGAGAAAAATGGAAAATTATTTAAAGCTTTTGCACAGACATTTTCTTCTTTTCGCGATATATACAGGGATATATATTTTTTTCTTTAAAAGAACATATTGCCTCACCATAGACTGAGTTTTGTTAATTTCATGATATTTTATTTTAAACGTTTGATTCTGCAGGTTTAAGTCTCAGTGGTGATTTTGCATAAGAATAATTATTGCATAATATAACTTTTGCACTTAATCAGTTGTATATTCTTCCTATCCGATATAGATTAATTGATAGATTTTAGTCCGCTATCTGATTCAGATTCAACTAGAGTACGTGGGTTTTTAAAAATATGTTTAATTAGAGTAATATTTGAGGAAATTTGTAACCGTTTTGGTTATTTGAAATATTTTGAGCCTAGCAAGAACGAACGTTTGTCCAAGATTTGGTTTTCAGTTTTGAGAAAGTGATTGATTTTTAAGTTTAGATAAGTATGGGGCTATAATGGATTTATTTATTTATTTTTTACCTTTCAGCAGTTTGTAACACCAGCCCGAAGAGACAAACCCTTTTGGAGTTTAAAATACAAATTAAGTTAAAATTGAGATGAAGTATTAAAGTATTTTGCATATGATTCAAAAGTATTTGGCAAGAATTTAATTGATCGAGATCAGAAAACTATCTGTTTGTTTAGAAAGATTTATAAATATGAGTGAAACTACTGACATATAGGACCTATTTCATAAGTGATACTGAAGATGATTTTCACCAATATGTAATCAGAAATATACGTACTTCAAGATTTTAGCTTTAAAATATGCAAATCTGGGATTTTGTTGGTGTCTTGAATTTTTTTTCACGTTATGCAACCGTGGACTGAATTTAAAATTCGATGGATAGTTCTTGCTTTAGAGGTCTCGATATGTTCTGTGGACGAATGGCATTTAAAGAAGTGACTAGGGCTTGATATGCATTGAAGATTATGACAAGATATGTATCCTGCTGTTATAGTTCTATATTTGTCTTTTCTAATTAAAATTCTTAAAATCCCTTGATCCCATAGGCGATTAAAAATTTCCGTTTCTGATGAACTTAAAAAGTTCTGTATAACCGAATCGCAAGGATTTAAAATACTGTGAACTTTTTTGCTTCCAGGAACATCTGTCAAAAATTTCAAAAATCGACCATCTTCGTTTGATACCTAGCAACCAAACCAAATAGGTTACTGGACTATCAGCTGGTTGTTATATTGATTGCCACAGGCTATCCAAGAATTATTGTTGAAAATTATTAAAATTTTAGCTATATGGAAACTTTTTTTTTGCACTTTTGTTATCAAAAGATCTAAGATGAAATAAAAAAAGGAATTTCAGTTTCACTTGAAACTGAGGTGTTTGCCCGGAATCGCAATCTGAATCACAATTTCTGCGAATTTCACAATTTTATTTTAAATTCCAAATACGCTTTTCATACAAAAAATAATATAAGTAAATCTGTAAGTTTTAATATTATATATGATAGAAATTTAACTCTGTCATCTTATTTTCCTCCATATTTGATTGTGTGACTATAATTTTTATATATTATATGTACAAGATTCCCACTAAAGTCCCTAAGTTTCTTTCTGGAACTTTAAAAGGGCGACAGCAATAGTCATAGATGTTGCATATAGCAATAGTATATCTATTATGCGCTACATGATGAATCTAATTATAACACCAAGTACCAGCAAAATGTCGAATTACATTCCTATCTGAAAAATGGTTCGAGATATGGAAAATTCAATTACAAAATTTTACATCATCTTTATTTAGTACTCAAAAATACCTTGAGGCAGAGATACCAACATTGTCTTTGTGATAAAGGAATGCGGTTCATTCATTTCAGTCACAAGGTCGAGGATTCTTTGAACATCAAGCTAAAATCTCATTATTGGAAGAACCTTCAAAACATGATTAATGCCTTATTTTCACAGACTGATATCTTTTAATTTCGAACCAGACAGGAATACATATCATCACAATGTAGTTTACAAGTTACTTGGGTTCGTTAGTGATACATATCTGGGAACATTCGTCATTGCTTATTTGTACAGACCAACCGTTCAGAGTGACTGACAGAAGATCCTTTGCAACCAAATATGAAGCACATTATTCTGGCAATATCCAGAAAGCACTGTTTCACTTTTTTATGGGTCGTTTTATTTACTTTGATTTCATTTAACTCAATTGCAATGAAATTTCTCATAATTTAAAATATTCTTCACTTATTTCACATAGAATGACGCTAGTCCTGTCACCTGTCCATCCAAGTAATCATATAAATGTTAGCATGTCAACTCGTTGAAGCGAAGCAAACAAATGAACCACTGTAATGGTTTTTGAATGAATCTCTACATTGAGGTAACACCATTTTCCCACCTTGTTACAACCAATCGTTTCCAGATTTTTATAATAAATGTCAATGTTTTCCAGCAACATTTGCATGTGGCCATACATATTTACTTATCAAGTTCATGGCTCAGGTTAATGGGCCTTTCTTTCTTATTCTTCGGTACATTTTAGCTCTTCAATTTTTTTTTTCTCGAAAGACATATTGTCGGCCATCAAAGAATGTAATAAATAGTTGTTATTATAAGCCGTTATATATCTTGTCTTACAGACAGTCGGTTAATAAAATAATGAAAATAACCGTGTAAAGATAAAACACCATTTTTTATTTTATTTATTATTATTATTATTTTACAAAAGTTTGAAAGTTTTAATCTGAAGTTGCTCGAACTAAAAATGAAGCGAGTGATCTTAATATTATATTTTCAAGCATCAAAAAAAGAAGACAGACCCGATTAGAAATTAAAAATCGTAGACTATACAATTTTAGGATAAAGGAAAATTTTAGTGTTTTTCATTTTTTCCAAACTTTTTGCGGGAATTGAAAACTCAAGGTAAATTTTTTTCAATATTTTTCACGTGTTTAGCGTGCAAAAATGCAAATTTCTAAGTATATTAAAATTCGATACTCTGAAAACCTATTCTCTCGCTTCACTCTAATTAATGTACAAGAGGCAGTACACTGATTACTGTTGAAAAATCTTTTCAACCAGTAATTCAGGATGTTCAAAGACGTTTTACTCATATTTGAAGCAACATGTCATTTGATTGTTGCTTAGTTTGCAACGAAAATTGCAGTCCAGTCCTTCCAAATGAGCTTCATGGGAACAAGAAGGATAAATGGACCTAATGACAAGTAAACCCTTTATTCTTCTGCATTTCGTTAAGTTACAGTTTTAATGATCGGAACCAAACTAATGTGCGATTTTTAAAATTAATGTGCCTTTTCTTACTAAATCGTTCATGCTCTATTATACTGCCTTATTATACTGCCTTCCTTTTCTTTTTTTCTTGTATCTTGCAGCGACGAGTTAAAAGTGCTTCGAGGTGTGATGCTACCTGACATTGTAAGAGGTCTCATCGTATAGAGAAGAGTACTTAATTTTTCCTAGACACTACTTTTATGACGATAACTTATACCGTATTGAAGTTAACGTTCAGGATTTCAACGAGCATCCAGTATATAAAGGTATTTAAAAAATAATCTTATACTAAAAATAATCTTCAAATATATGTGTGAGCTTTAATTACTAAGCGAGAAGAATAATTGCTTATTATATTGTGTTGCTTTGAGAAACAATTAAAATACAAGGTGATTATATTTATAAAATATTTTGACGACATAATTTCCTTGCAAGCATATCTTTAGAGAACGAAATAAAATTTTGAAAAGATGTATTATAAGGCATCGCTGAAGAATGACGTGAAAAACAATAGTCCAGCTCTCACAGTTAGAGACAAAATTTCGAAATTTTTAGATTGTAACATCTGCTTTTCTTTCCAGAAAACATATTCCTTGTAGCAAAGAACTTAAAACGGAGATGGAATGGTATTTTAAATGTGAAAAAGGGCGGCGTCAAAGACGAAGAAAAAACCTAAACAACCAATAAAAGAGAAAGATGCAAAAATAAAGAAAATATTTTAGATTTCACAAATTTTCGACTTGTTCGCTCTTACGCACTGTGACACTCTGCATATGGCAGATAGTAAATAATCTTTTGAGAGGGATGCAGTAGGCTGAATTTAAAGTAGAAACGAAGATGTAATCTGTCATGTCATTGTAAAGGCAGATTGTTCGGGTGCATACCACGGTTTTATTTAGCTTTTTTTTTATCTACCTAGCCCCACCCTTTTTCTTAGTTAAAATGTCATTCCAATTCTATTTTAAGTTTTTTGCTGGAGGATCAGGATTCCGTAAACGTGTTGCGTTGCCGTTTCAAAGTTTCGAAATTTTGCCATTATAACTATGAAAGCTGGGTTATTGTTTCTCAATCATTCCTGACACATACTGTATAATACCTGCGCTCAGAATTTTATTCCGTTTCTTTCAAGTAATATGCTCGGTTGGGAGTCATACAGCATTTCTTAAAAAAAAATTACACTGCTTAGTAACAAAAAGAAAATAATATATTAATCAGGGCATATTGCTATCAAAAGATATTCTTTAGTATTTGAAGATATCTAAAAGAGAATGAGAATACGGAGGACAATGAATATAGCTGAATTTAGCGACATCTTAAGCTAAAAATAAAACCAATGTCACGAGATTCTTACATATGAAATTCCATGAACTGTGTAACAGAAAGCCTCTTTGGAACTAGTGACTGAAAATTGAGAGGTTTTCTACTATTATCGGTAATTTGTTAAAATTCTCAAAAAAAAAAAAAATCGGTATACCGTTAAATTACAGGAATTATTAAAACCATGTTTATAAAAATAAAAATTGAGATGATTTATTTCATTTGTTTCTTACACATAGTGATAAAAACATATGAAAATAAACTATATTTTGAACATAAATAACGGTTCTGTTGAGGGGGTTTAATAGTTAAAGATAAATGGTAATATAAAAGTAACGCCAAAATAAAGGATTTTATTATGATTAATTAACTGATTTTATTATAATAAAATCAGTTAAAAAGGCAAATAAGGTTGTTAGGTGCGTATGGTGAAACATAAAATTTTGCACGAGAAAAAACTCATGGATTTTGAATAAACAAATGATTACATAAATTCATGACAGTAAACAAGCGGTAGCGATCACCCCAAAACTTTCTCGCATACTCTCTTTTAAAAGTGTTTCCCCCTCCCCCTGGAAAAATCGTGGATCTAGAGTAAGGCAGAGAACATCTCGCATGACATTGCCGTGCAATTGCTCTGAAATATTAACCTTTGACGTGAATTTAACATTTTTATTGAATCTATCATGTGGTCCTTGGCGAATTTTTTGGCCCTTAATCCTTGGCAAGCGACTAGCAGTATCCGAAAATCGAATTTGTGTGGGGTATTTTCGAGGAATTTTCCTCAACTGATTCATACTAAAATCTCACACATATCTGTAATTTCAATCACAAAGTTACATTGCAAATTTGACATACTTAAGTCATCGCGTTTTTGAGTTATTGTTTTTACGCGATTTTGAAAGTACAGACCAACAGACGGTCTACCCCTTGTTGGATTTGGAGCAAAATCCAATAGATGTCTACACTACAAATGTTAACTTAGGGTACCGGATTTTATCCATCTAATTTTCTGTTTTGCAGTTATCTTGTTAATAGAGAGACAAACAAACAAAAGATCAAAATTTATTTTTTGAACTTTATATTTTAACGTTTAAAACATAGTATATGTCAAAAACTCGAGTTCAGATTTTTTGACGATTACAATACTTTCTCTATGTTTCGTATCCGAGAATGTAAAAATCAAAAGCAGAAATAGAAAATGTGTACATATTTACAGAAATCGAAGAAACATCTAATACCAGAAATGGAGCATAATAATAAAAAACGAGAAAAACAAGTAAATATAACCAATATAAAGAAACAGGATATAGCATGGAAATAATTACGTATTCTTTTTGTGGTTTTTAGACGAATACACATTTTGTTTAACATAGGGCATTCCGCTAGCTGTTTGGATATCACGAACTGGAAAATTTTTGGGAACTTTTATGAGGAATATCATTGACTGTGTTGCTAAAGTCGAATTTTATTACATTTTCATCTTTCGACGAGAATTGGCCTGAAGACATCATTGTTGTATCAGATTCTAAACCGAAAGTATCGGTAGTTTATCTTTATTATGAGGTACATCACCAAGCGAGATTTGTAATGAGATTGGGAGTTTCAGCGGTGTTTATCATCTTAAACATAAATTTAATATTGGATATTGAGGACTGAATAAATTTATTTGAGTTTTGGACCAAAAGCCAGCCCTTCCAAAATTTAGAATTCTCTTGTGTACATAAAACAACAAGGTTGAATTTTTTCTTTGTCTTCCTTTTTTCCTTTTAGGTTTCAACTGTTCAAAGTCAGAATACTCCTGCAGATTTGAAGTTTATGAAGGTGCAGAACAAAGGTGAAAAAAGGTATCAGAGATCAAGTTAGATAATTGATCAGCAGAGGGTATTTTTTCTTTTGTGGTACAGGAAGTAGTGACAAATGAAGGTTTATGTTCTTTGGAAAAAGATGTATAGGAGGTAGTTTTTGGGATTACGGATGGAAATTCACATTATTTTGGAACAGTGGTTGGAATGAGATAATTTGCAATGCTTTATTTATCAAAGTATTTAGGTCTTTATTTTGCAGTGACATTGGCAAAGCTGCCTTTCAAACGCTTTGAGAAGCAACAGGAGTTAATTTAACAATAGATAGACTCTGAACCGGGGCTATATTTTTCTCAGTTCAAATTTATATAGATAACGTCTTTGAAACGGTCAGAATTTTTGTAACGTTTGCCTGTCTGAATATGTGATGTTTTTCTCCTTCAGCGTCTCTATAACTAATATTTTGAACTTTTTTTGCTGTTCAGTACTGTGGACAGGACATAAAATCTGGAAGATTAAGCCAAAATAATTTACACACTGGAAATCAAGATTACAGTTTGTGAATGTATGGCCAACTGAACTATAAAGGGAATATACTGATTTCCCAAGGCAAAAGACTCTTATGACAGAACCGCCGAAACATCTGATTGAATGTGGAATACGATGAAGCACACGGCAATTTAAATAATTGGCTTTCATTGACTGTGAGTCTTCGATTTATTGAAAATCAAAATTATATATTTCATTGAACGAAGTTCGTCACATATTTTAACAGTTAAACGGTGCACAGAGATGGCACTCTAACGAGAGATGCCTTCAAGAATTTCAGCTTCTGAATCTCGAAATAAATCAATTTCTAAGATAAAACATTGCAATGAATCAAGACTTTTATGCGCGGTGGTAGAAACTGGATTTTGTGGAGATTTTTTTATTAAAAGAGAAGTTTTTTTTTTCTTTTTTTTCGAGAAACGGACAAATTGTCTATTATGAGTTAGCTAGATCTTCATTTTTCAACTGTCTTGGGTCAATCCCTGATTCTCATTAAAAATAAGGGAAAAAGAGAAAATGGACAGATTTAGTTCTTTTGTCTGTAACAAATGAGCTAGAAGCAATAGAGTCAACATCATGACATCCTCTTACATTAACATCCGTACCAAATAGAAATCTAACGAATAATTTTATGCAATCTCACATGAAAGGCAAATAATCTCATAGTTAGACAATATGAGTAGAATAATCTCACAACGAAATTCGGGCAACCCCGATACATACACCACCAAACGCAAAAAGGGAAGGCAGTTACCAGCTCTAACTCCTAACTAAATGCGGTCCATCTGCTAAATGCTTCTAACTAAATGCTAAATGCTAACTAATGCTGTCCAGCTCTAACTAAATGCAGTCTCCCTGCCTCAGCATTTACTTTGCTGCTAGCTTAGAGCTATACTCTCAGAGTCACCTCCAGGAACGTCGACCACTTTTAACACCAAGCCCCGGAGAATGACACTTTTAACTGATCCCTAGTAGAGCAACCACAAAGATGGCTAACTACAAGCCGAACTGATGCACCGGGGGCCACAACGCACCTCCTGTCTGAAGGGTCCCCAACACGTGGGATTTTCGGCTGTCCACGAGAAGTAAGATACAAACAGAGCTTCTAATGGTGAGCTGTTTCGCTTGCCGTCGAGGGAAAGCACAAAGCAGAGGGGAGGGTAAACTTGAAGGGAGACAACACACTCAGGATTGAGACGCCCATATTCACCTAAAGAGGGTGAGCCCCTGAAGGGACATAAATAATGTAAAGAAAATTTAATTATTTTATAACAAATTATAATACATTCATAAATAATTTTTCACAATGAGAACAAGTATAAATTATACAATTCAATATATGATCTATTTGCCAACATGTTTGAAAAAATAAGCACGAAAGAAACATAACTGATAAATACATTTGATTCCTAACAAGGATTTAATTAATACACAAAATAATCCCACAGTATAAGAATCTCTTTTAAATTCCATGCTTGTTGGTTTACTATAATTATTAAAAAATCGTGCACTGTTTGAGAATATTTTCTCCATATATTATGCTGTAGAATATAGTGGAGTTTTTTTTATAAAGATTTTATTAATGTTAGATTTTTTATGTGTTGAAGATAATGCTCAGTGCTATTAACGGAGGAGCTTGGCGAATAAGTAAAAAAAAAAAAGTGTATTATATTTAAGAACATAATTTACCTATAAATCCAATGTATATTTATCGCCAAAAATTTTAGTCTAAAATCCTAATTTGTCCGTAAATAAGTTTATCGTGTTAAATCTTACTCGGAATCGAAAATTAAATTTTAAGAAAATTATTTTATTTTGATTACAGACAGGTGAGTTTTTTTATTTTAGGTCGCAATGATGAAATAAAATAGTTCCTAGCATAAAACTTTTATTCATGCTTTTTTAAAAATTATTTAATTGCATTTCTATTTTTGATTGAACTTACTCGAAATAAAAATATTTTCTTTGACACAGATCAATTTCTAAAATAGGTATCATGGAATGCCACATAAAATGGGTTTCTAAATATGAATTCTTTATTAATCTCTGCGCTTTTATTTTTTTTAACTCCAATATTATTTAATAAAAGTGTTAGAAAAGAGCAGTGATTAATGTATTAATCTCATTCCTTTGATTTTCTAATTTTTTTATTAGTAATTAGCATTTGAGCCTTAATTCTATCCTTATAAGTAAAATATGCACGGATTTTATACCACTGAGAAGTTATTTAAAAAAAAAATTAAACTTTTAAAAGAGACAGTTTAAAATATGAGTTTAAAAAACAATTTTTTTAAAAAAACAATGAACCGCAGCTTAGACGCATGCATCTTAAAAAGCCTTGCAGAATCTGAACAATCCTTTTGAAAATCAATTCTGTGGATCCCAGGAATTGTTTTCTGTATGTCTCGGGAAATTTCGAAATCTGCCTTGGCGAAATCTTTGAGCTGATTGGCTAGATACTGGAGAGCAAGATAATTCAGTCAAGGATCTCGTCTATATTTCTAATGTGAGCATGTCTTTCTGCGCAGCCTGATAGAAAGCAGAATTGATTAGCTTGTTATTCCGCATTAAGTGATCACCGATAGAAAAAGAAAAGGCTTTGATTATGCTCTCTTTGCATGATATATAAATCTATTTCAGACATTATGTCTAGTTTAATTTAGAAATGACGAGGATACCGTTTATTTTGAAGGGAAATATAATCTTGCATTTCTATTTCTGTCGGAAATTGTATGCTAAACATATTTACCATCTTTTTACTTTTATAGACCACATTTTTAATTTGTTGTATGCATCTTAAAATTTTAAAATCTTTAAGAAAGCTTTTTTCTGACATTATGAGAAATTACAAGTATGAGTTTTACGAAAAAAAAGGATAGTAAATATTTTTAAAAATTCCACTTCGAGAGAATAGTGAATCTTCTTGTTTTAGAACTCTCTAATTCCGAAAATTTTTGAAATTATGTAAGTTTATTTGTGATGATGACTCAAAGTCGAGAATTAAACAAACGACATTTGCTATATAGTTTTACTACCAAAATTGTACATTTCTATCAAATTATGGATGACATCTATCTAAATGTAATCTATTTGTTTATCCATATGTATGTGAACAAAATAACTAAAAAAAAAAAAAAAAAAGGAAGAAAAGTTAGATGGATAAAATTTTGAATTTTTTTTATCAATAGAAAATACAGGGTGGTTGTAATTAGAGTGACCCTATTCAAATATCTTTAAAATCCGTTCTGCTTATCGAATTTTCACGAAACCTGATATATACGTTACATGGACTACGGGAAAAACTTCTGCAATAAAAAAAAGTTCCCATTTTTACCACCAGGGGGAATTATGGGAGCTAAAAAAGGATAAAAAATCTGTCGGTCGTTAAAATTTATCCAATTACAGAATGTACTCACCGTGTGCTTCATTGACATCAATTTAGCGTTGAAAGCGCATTATAGTGTTTTCAATGGTAGCGCGAAGAAACCCTCGAGGGATTGCAGCAACATGACGTATAATGCTGGCATTTAACTCAAGTAAAGTCCTAATTCCTCTTCCATAACGACGGTCTTTTAGAAATCCCGACAACCAAAAATCACAGGGATTTAAGTCGGGTGAACGAGGAGACTAGGCATCTTGTAAAAGCTCTGGATATTACATGATTTTCGCCAAAGTTAGCACGAAGCAGCTCTTTAATTTGGTGCCCGATGTGAGGAGTTGATCTATCTTGCATGTAGTTTGAAAACATTGCTATTCCTGCTTTACAGGAGTGGTTTGTTATTAAAGGAGCTCACTGTATTGTGCACTCGTGATGGAGCATGTTTTAGGACCTTGAAGAGATAGAGTTTCAGAGAAAAACGGCCCGAAGATAAAACGAGCACTAAATCCACACGATGCAATCACGTAATCAGTTGTTGGTGGTACAGGCCATTAGGAGGTGAAGCACTCTATATGCGGCAATTTTGATAATTCACAGCTCCATCTAAAGAAAAGTGCGCCTCATCTGACCATAGAATTTGTCAAGACCACGCGCCATCAGCTTCCATTGTCGCCAAAAATCGACAAACAAATTCCCAGAGTGTTTGGAGGTGTTGAGGTTGCAGCATTTACACCACGTGGATCTTACATACGGATATCATTTTAAAATGGATCACAGAGTTTTTCATATTGTCAACCACGGATTCGCCAACTCACGCGACACCGTCCGAGCACTTGCTGAAGATCAGCTGAAACTGGAGGCTCTTTTAATCACAGAAGTCCGGCTTTTTCGACATTTTCATTCGCAACCGGTTCCCGCCTCTTCCTGGCAACACAGTCAAGTCTCCAGTCTCTTCAAATTTCATAGCCATCTTCTTCAAACCATTCTTTGACATAAGCAATTTTCGCAATTCCTTTAAACGACGATATTCATGCAGCGCAACTAAGCTGTTGTTGCCGTTTTGGTAATCCAGTTTTACCAGTAAAGATCAATCTTTCTCCCGTGAGGGCATAATTAACAATGACAAAGGCACGAAGAATAATTTTAGGGTTGTGACTGCAAGTCTCTTTATAGATTTCATTCATTTTTAAAAGGAAGTTTTAAAAAAATCGATTTGTGGTGGTCAAAATGTGAAATATTTTTTTATTGCAGGAAGTTTTTTTTCTTATGGTTCGTATAAAGTGTATACCATCAAAATCCGATGGATATAATGGGTTCTAGAGGGTCTGAATAGGGTCCATTTCATCAGAACCACCTATCTACTCAAATTTGATTAGATGGGTATCAAATTTGTGAGCCATTTCATCATTGATCACTAATATTTCAACACATCTTTGGTATTGATTGATTTTAATTCACTGAAATTTATTTCATTCATTAATATTATTTTAAATTTTATTTTAATTTTGTTAAATTTTATTATTATAACTTGCATTTAGCAATAATTTTATATGATTTCTGTTCTAATTTATATATTGATTATTGTTTGGGATTAAGTTGATTTATTATATTTTCATTTGAACAATGATAATTTCATTGAGATTTGATTTCTATGTATTACTATTGTAATTACTTCAAACACTAGCGTCAGATTTGGAATCGGCAACGAGACATCACCCAAAAAACCACTAGAATATCGCTGATAATAAAGTTAGTGTTGACCTGGATAAAAAATTGAAATTCTTTATTTAAAATCTTGAAGTTGTAAATCAGAAAACTGAACCAAAAAATATTTATAAGATTGTTAAATTGACTGCATTAAAATAATAAGTTATTTGATTTTAAAGACAAACGAAGAGTTAAGATGAATGGATTTTGTAATTTTGAATCACGGTTATTTGAATTCCTTTTTTATTTTTCCTAACGTTTGATCCTCAAGCCTTGTTAGAAAATATAAAAAGGATGGATATATAATTATGGGAATCTTCAGTGAAATTGAAACTCGAAAGTGCAGTACTTACTTTCAGGCTTAAATCGTTAAAAGAAAATGTAGTGAAAGCCTTTTGAGTGACGGAGGTGGGATTGTTTAACACATTATTTTTATTTATTGATTTATTGCATCTGGAAAAAATATAGAGTTGCTCTAAGTATCTTTTTTTTTCTCACAATTTAATTGTTTAGACATTTAATAGGAGAAGGAAACCTAACAAATCTTATTTTATACAATTATATCCGATGTTAAAAGGTTTGTTGGAATAGATGACGAATAGGGAAGAGATTTCAAAATATCAAATGAAATTCAAATATACAGAGTGTTCTATAATTTCTAGATCAAGTGTCAGGAGACATTATTTAAGATATACCGATATTCGCACCGAAGTCGCACGTGTACTTAAGCGTCGGGAATCAATTAATATTTTTATTTTAAGTTATCACAGAGTTAACATCTCTGTGGCATCAAACAACACAGAATTACAGAGATACTACTTTTGAGATTCTAAGAAAGAAAGATTCGTCTGATCGTTTCAAAAGGGATCACTAAAGGGTTTTAAAAACTCATCTTTGCTTATTGTATAAGTTTTAGTGCCCAAATTACTTTTTTCTACCTAAAAATCTGAAGTTATGACATTGTAAAGAAATGATTAGCAATATGGCCTTTTTTTATCTTTCTTATTTTCATTTTTCTATATTATTTCTTATCTCATTTTTAAAATTAAAAAAAAATATTCGATTAATTTGAAATCCAATTCCAATGAATATTTCATCCATTATTAGAATAAATTTTTTCAAAATTAATAAAAGATTAATGTCTAAGTTTTGAATATTTATTAACCTATTTTTTTATAAACACATTAAGAATTACTAATTAATTTGAAAAGTTATTTTATTCTAAATAATTTACAAAAAATATATAGTTGATGAAGACATTTAATTTCTTCTCACTGAATAACAGCTGAATCAAAAATGCCAAACAGCTGCTAGAGAAACACTTTCTAAATGATACTTAAAATAATTATTCACCCTAGCAAGTAAAATTTCAATACTACGCGTATGATGAAAGCAATTGCATATCTTTTTGTAACTATTCTTCATTGATGAAAGGCTTTTTATTTTACTTACTCTGTTCACTTTCGGTAGACAGTCTAAGATACTGAACATCAGTTTAGCATTGCCTTCCGGATCATCAGGCAGACAAACACTAAAACCATCTACAAGCATATCGAAGAGACCTTTTGTAAACAATGGTTCCGGCAGTTCTCGCAGGTAATCCTTCAATACACCTGAAAGAAAAAAAAACTCCAATTGAGTTCTTTTCCAACATCAGCACTACAATAGATGCGTTATTGGAGACAGTGTTGGGAAAAAGCTGATTTTGCTTCACCAACTGAAACATGATTATTACCATTTTGATCTATAAAATGAATGTTGCGTGACGTTTCCTTTGTTACAGCAAGTCTGTATTGCTGTAACACGTTTCTGTCAGTGCAAAAAGTAGCATCAAAGACAAATCAGAGACAGTCGTTGGGTATGTAGCAATATCTCACATCAGCTAAAAGAGACAGAAAGCTGTTATAATTTGATAATTTGTGTGATTTCGTTTTGAGAGGGATTGCGTGTATGTGCTTCCATTTTCAACGGTCACCACTTATATCGCAGCTGCTGCATCGACAGGGACATGCTTAAGAAAGTTTAACAAAAATTCGTAACCAATGCGATTATATCGTAATACAAAAAGATAGCATATTGAACATCTGAGATGCTTCCATTCAGCTCGCGAAGAATATTCATTTCTAATAAATGCATCAAATATGTATTGAACAATAAAGCTTTAAAATGATTAAATTAATTTTCATTTCAATATGTAAACTTTATGCTTTTATTTATTTTATAGGTTCAGCGGGAAAAGTCAAGGATTCGGGTTAAAATTAAGCTGGTAATGTTTCTTTTCATGCTGTTTGAGTAAACTTTTGAAATGTTGATTGGAAGCTGTCGATGGTTATCTTTAATGCATGAAATTCTAAGATTTCATGAAATTATAACATTCTTTACCAATTCTCGCTGCGTTGCTTCTTTTGCTACGTTTGTGGTCATAAAGGCTCCGCTATAAGACGACACGTGAAGGAAGAAAGTGTGATTAGATAAACGAAACGATAGAAATTTTGTCCAAAGTATAAAAAATATCGTTATTGCAAATGATTAACTTAAAATACAGTGAATATTTGCAATAAAATTGATGTTAATTAATAAATATCGGAAATTATTCTATTCTATCCAGAATGTCAAGATATATTTATCGATGGCACAACAATTATTATAATTCGTAAGGTGAATCACAATTCATGGCAAAACCTCAAAGGAAAGTGGAGTACAATGAATAAAAATAAATATTATACAATCATTGAAAAATGTTTCTTCAGAGTAGTTTTTACAATTACAGCTCAAAACTATCTCTACCAACAATAATATGTGGATGACAACATTAATGGAGTAATTGGTTAAAATTTGAAACACAGCGTTCATTCTCTAAAATGTTGGCTTGCCGAATATTCGAGTGGTGAGATCCTTTAAAAAATGTACGCCAACTACTTCAATTTTTAATTAGTCTTGTTGTTTATTTTCTTCCTGTTGTTTTTATCCTTATTTTTATCTGTTTTTATCTATGCATATAGTTGTTTCTACTTACTTCTGTAAGTCTTGTGCTGTACTTTGTGGTGCACAAGGATTGACTTATTATTAAAAAAAAGTTAATAAAAAATAATAACTACTCCATGTTGGGAAGGGAAATTTTGAATAATTAATATAAGACATGAAACGAAGAAACATAGGATTAACGATACTATAAAGGAAAAAAATATTCGCTATTGTTATATAAAAATGCAACATAAAATGCATGAAATAAAAACATGCCTACACATTTTGAAGTATGAATTGGAATTACTAACAACATACGGACCTCTTTTAAAATTGTAACTTGAGTTATGTCAGTTGATCAAGTATAAAAATTTGAGAATAGATCAAAATACTTTTAGATGTGTTTTGCATTGTTAGTTTATTTACTTATTTTTACAAAGTTGGTACACGTCATTGAGTGATATTCAATGAAAAAATATAATAATAATGATAAATACAAAAGAAGACAGGAGATAAACCAATTAGCAGCCAATTAAACACCCAAATTGGGATTTTTCTGAGATCATTACCAGAGAGCATTTAACTTTTCTAACAACGCGAATATTGTGTAATAAGAGAATAGCAGAAGGAGGAAATGAAAAATTTACCTCGTTGGGTTTTGAGGTGGTTAGGCTGCTTTTATCGCAGAACAAATTTGGCGCACGGCCAACAATATGATGCTTGCTTTTTTCATCTCTTTTACGCGAGCCCCCCCCCCCCCCGTTCTTTTGATTTATTTTCCTACGCCGCATGTCGTTACCTATTATTTGGTTCTGGTGCTGCTCTCACTTTGCTCCAATAGGAATTTGTTTTCTTTCGTTAGAAGACATTCAGAGAGAAAGGAAATGTAAATAATTTTCTAAATTACACTTCAGATATTTACAATAAAAAATTTTGGTCTTCTTAGAGGTAAAGCTGTTTGTACAGAATATAATAGCAATATTAATAGCATATAATATTAATAGCATATTTCAATTATATTCTCTCGTGAAATAATTTTTTGTATCACTGCTCTTTTCCGAATTGATGAGCCATCTATTTTATATGTTTGTACCACTTGAGCTTCTATATTTCTATAAAAAATATTTGCTGTAGAGTATTTTACCACTCCTTAAAGTTTTATCTGATTCAGTCAATATAATTAATAGAGGAATAACATTTGTCTCTAAAAACGTTCAATGCACCAAATTTTTCCAGTGTACAAATAATTTTTACATAGTTAATATTATCATCAACAATATATCGTACTTTGCGTTTTAAAAGATTTTAATCTAACGCAACTAACTAAATTATTCTCGAAAGCGAAGATCTCAAGAAGCAGTTTTTTCTTCATAATTCCAGTCCCCTCATATTGCATGCATAGTACATGAGCCTTCAATTAGGATTCCTCCTTCCTAGATTTTGCCGAGTAGCATTAATGTTGATCGAGCAGTTCCTTCGGTGAGTTTCAGAGCTGTTGTGGTTATTTGCAAGTGTAAAAACTTTTCATTATTAAAAATAAACAAAAAAAAAATGAAATTTTAAATAAATAATGAAAGGAAGAATTAATTAGTGATGATTAAAAAATTATAATATATTTTTATCATAGTTAAGTTCGAAATATTTTTAAAAATATGTATACAAATGGCTTTTTCATAAAATTTTACAAGAAATATTGAAGAAGCTAGAAAAATGCTATATGAAAATTCCAATAATCCTAATATGATACAATTTGGAGACATGATCTATAGTTTAAGAATCTTTGTTCTAAAATAAAAGGGCTTGAAGGAACAGAACTTCTTCAAGAATATAACAATAATAGAATATAACTATATTCCATATGTCTGTAAATAGATGTAATAAAATTTCTTCTTGGTAGCTCCTATTGTTACACCAAATCTCGGTTTTATTTTCAGTATTAAAAAGAATAAAACATTTTCTGATACATACTATATTACCAGGATATGTTATGCACACTTATAAAGATTTAAAAGAATGAAAAATCTTTTAGTTGTTATGCGAACATTAAGACAAAAATCCTCATTAAAGTTTCACTAGAAACAAAGCAAGAAGAATAAATCTTATTTTTTAAACAAATTTCTATAACATTAATAAATGCCATTTATTAATTTTAAATTTAGTTATGCCATAATTTTTTCCAAAAAATTAGAATGCCAAAATAATTCCCATGCATCTGATAATTTCAACATTGGTACTAATTTTAATGTCATCATTTTGTGAACTATCACGATTATTTTTCAAATAGAAATGTTCTGTACATATTGTAGAACGAGACGAAAAATGTCCTTTGTATGAGTTTTAAATGCTTTTTTTTCATTTGAAGTGCTCTACAGGTGTAAAAATTCTGCATGGGTAGACACTTCCATTGACAATAATATATTTTAATATTTCTAGAACTTATTTATTAGTCAATCAATTGATTTTACTTAAATTTTGATTCCACTCGAGATTCTTTGCATGATTATGAATTTGAGAAAAAAATGATTTTAAATTTCCATAAATTTCATAAAAATAAATTGTGAAATATTTATAATGACTAAAAAGTAAAAGTAATACAAATTAAAGTCTTTTATTAACATGATTTTTTGAACGTATTATAAAGTGGAATAATAATTTTTTTTTGTCGAAGATAAGGGGATCAAAATTAAATTGTAAAAGCACTAGAAACTGAAAATTAACAACAACTGAAAAAACAAGAAAATTAAGTTACAATGGATAACCATAAAGGGTATAGAATAACTGGGAACGAAGTTGCAGAAGTTACCATTTAATTCAGTTCAAACTATGAAAAGGAAAATGCTTATAATTTATGTGAATTTACAATCATATTCTGAAAGGCGCATTAAACAGTATCATTTTTCCAAATTGCTTTAATTAAAATTAGTTAGTTACTAAATTAACGTTCAGAATTTGCCTCGTTATGCTTCCATTTATTCTAGAAACTACGAAGTAATTGAAAACACAAATTTTGGTTTCTGATCACAGTAACGAACTAATCTGAAGAGAATAGATTTGACATTAGAATATATTACTTATTGCCTTAGAATTTAATTTACCTTTAGAATTACTAGTGTTAAATACCCAAAACACAATTTTTTATTGACTTTCAACAGAAGTATATTTTATTTTAAGGAATATTGCATAGAAACTGTCTTACTAAGTTAATGCCTTCAATTTATTACCTTCAATTAATAATTCCTAATCATTCTAGCCCAATTTTGTCGGAAAAGTCAGAGAATGAACTTTTATGAAAAAGAATGTAGATGAAAATTTTAAGACGCGAGGAGGAAATATATAATATTTAAGAAACTTACTTTAAAATGAATAAGAATAGTAGTTCAATTTAAAAGTAGAAAATAAAATTCCCATTTCAAGTAGAACGCTCAATCTCCAATTAAAACTAATTTTTCTCAGACATTCACACTATCAGGAAAAAATTACTAAGCGATAGAATCTGGTAGTTTAACTCTCGGCAATCGTAAACTATCATTCACTAATAAAAAATTTAGATTGATCCTCTTCGAATTTATCACATTCAGCTGACCATTGTCAACTCCATCAATCCCTAACACGAACCAATAATCCTACTTTTCGGAAAATTTAACATAATCGGTATTTGTTAAAAAATCTACTATGGATAATTCGCGATATTACTTTCGCTTTCCTCACAAACACTGTTTCTAATTGAAAAGAGTCAAAATCACAATTTCCTGATTCGACGTTGTCATCCTTGATCTCAGTTTTCTTGTTCGACGCCAATCAGCATCAAATCATTATTAATAACCGGTTTTCACATGTGAAAAGTTTTATGTATGGAGATCATATGGTAAATTCTTTTAAAATAGCAAGAGTTAACTTATCATAAAATATAAACATTCGAAGTGGGACAGGACATTACCCAGTTCCTAAACTTTAATACCACTTTCTATCATACAATACATTTTCCAAAAGGCATTAAAATATAGGTTTATATAACATTAAAAGACTATTTCTAAGAATGAAAATAATCAGGGGAAATTGAGAATCCTATCTTGTTTCTTAAGAGATAATTTAAAAATGAAAATTAAATCTTAATCTTAATCGTTATATCCTACAAATCTAAGAAGCTAGTAACTTTGCAACTTACCTTGCAAATAACCAATGTAGGGGCGGAATAATAACTTTTAGAATAGTTTTGGTTTCTTTTTGAATATTTTTGAATATAATTGCAGCTAAGGTAAAAAACGTTCGAAAAATTTCAATGAAGAAAAGCTTATTGTCTTTCTTAAAAATGTCTTAAAACACTTGTTTCCCAGGTCGCTAAGACATCACTTGGGCGTATCGTGTCATTATTCCCAGTTATCCTCATTGAGCCTACTTAACTAAAAATACGTAATGAGATTAAAAGTACAATTATTTTACAATATTTCTATCAGTGTTTCATGCCTTTACACTTTGGTTTCGAAGACAAGAAGAACTATTTTTCTTCTTTATAGTACCTCATTAAATGTGTGCTATTTGTTTGAATTTTTTAATTTTTTGATAAATTCACTAATATCTCAACAGCATGTATTTTTACCATTGACCGTACTATGAAACTGGAAGCTGTATGCTGATCGAGTATCAAACTATCGATATGAAAAATCGAAAGCCAATATTAAATCAATAATACTTACTTGTAATGACATTTATATCCGGTACATGGTCTGGAGATAAATCGACATTGTGTGAATTTCTTTCGAAAGCATCTCTGAGAGTTTTCTTTCTGACAGCAGATCCACACAGTCGATATATTCCAACAATATCCAAGCCTCTTTTTTCAACCTCTTCTGCACATCGCTTTACAATTAAGGGAACGGAGAATCCTGAGTTCTCCCGAATCACTAGCGATTCCAAGTCTACTCCGAAGACACCATTTGGATTCTGCGATGGTAGCCTTTGGAATGTTTGTCTCGGATCTCTATATCTCAGCTTCAAGTACAAAGTTCCTCGAGGTTCCATTTTTAAAGCCAAGCTGTGAGAAGGTGATTCTCGAAGTATGGTCAGCAGGTGTACAGAGCCCTTGTAACAGAGTTTGTGCCGCAGTTGAGGGTCCCAGCTATAAAGGAGGAAAGCTACTTCGGTGTTGTCTACTAGCTCTAGCTCAAAGACTTCGTCCCAGTCAAAACTGTGCTCGCCTGTTCTAACCACGGTCCTCGCCTTGTGGACTCGATCACATTCAATGACGCAGTATAAGTCACGGAAGTGATCGCTGTGACTTGTTGATCTCAAGCCACGACCCGCAAGCAAGTGGACCCATAAAAGACCGCTGAATCCATCGCCGCCAAGAACAGTTTCCGAATCCTTTTCTGGTCTATACTTGAGAAATTCGCGAGGATTCAGGGTCAGAAGGTGCAAACGCTCCTCTGAAGGTTTGACAGGAGTGGGATTTGGAATTTGCCTGAGGTATTCAAGGACATAAGGGTGACCAAAGAGTGTTTGATGATTTGGCTGGTGAGATATTGTGTGACGGCCAAGCTCCGATGCCAAATCCGTTGCCGATCTCAGCAACGGCCGTCTTGAGTAAAGGGTTGATACAGATGTGGTTAGACCGACTCCACGTTGTTCTTCCTGTAAACAAAAAGAATACTCGTGGTTCAAAATTTAAAAAAGTTTTATATGAAGGATAATCTATAAACAAGTTTTCTTAACCTAGTATTGACAAAAACATTTAGTTTAGCAAAAGAATACGAAAATGAACGAAGACAAGTATATGCTATTATATTGAAAAATAATTCTGAGAAATACTTAGACATATGTCATATCGATGAACACGTTTCAGAACGCGTCCTCGTAAAGCTCACAAAAGGCAGTCAAATTCTTGTAAGACAGAAAATTGCTACTTGGAGAAAAACATTAGAAGCTTTGACATAAGACTCATTATTCAGAAGACAATTCTATACCAGGCATGCCAGATGCAACATCCAGGAATTATCCTTAGGAATTAGGCTTGGCCCAGTACAGTCCTGATACTGTCGTCGATTAGGTGAACCTCAAAACGAAAGAAGCATTTGAAGAAGAAGGAAGTTACTGTCACAGAAGGAAAGGGTATGAGTTGAAAAATTGAATTCGGGATCAGATTTAGCATAATGGTAGTATGCCTTTGGATGTTGAATTACAAAAATATTTAATTAAATATTACCTATTCCGAGAAAAATAGTCTTTAAATTTTTAGTACGGTTTATATAATAGTAAGTTGTCGCCGTTGCTGAACGCCTGATTAGCACAGTTGTCAAAGTTCTGGTTCCGGTTCCGTGAGGTTAGGATTTCCATCCTTGTTGCGTTTATTTTCTTTTTACAAAACTATTTGAAGTAAATTAACTATTTACAACTAGGCATTAATAATTTATAATGAGGATATAAAATTATTATGTTATTTTTACAAAGATAAATATTTATTCTCTAATTATTTAAATTACAATTTAACTTTTTAGCAAAAAATAAATATAAACATGAGGTTTTTTATTTTTTCCAAAATTATTTAATTTAAATTAACAATTTACAAATATTTTCAACTTATATATTACTGTTTATTAGGCACAGGCATTTGGATTTTTGGTAATATTTTATTTATTTACCTATTTAGCAGATAATATTTTAACTGCCAAATTATTATTGATTAATTAAGTTACAACTCCAACTGAATTAATTGAGTACAACTGATTAATTAAGTTACGGCACTCCAATGCAACAAAATCTAGGAACTGACAAGTTTTCTTAAAATTTCTAGAAAAATAAGACTTGTAGGACTCAAGAATTTGAAAATATATTTGTAACGTAATACTTGCTTAATCCTTTGTATATTGATGGTATTTAAAAGTACTACTTAAATCAGGCTAATATTTTCGCAATATGACTATGTTTTTTTTTTTCAGACGATATACAAAACAACAGGAAGAGAACAACTCCAACGACAAGTAGCAGATATCAGTTAAAGGCATAAATTAAAAATCTTTAATTATTAATTAAATTAATCAAGTTATTTTAATTAACCTTAAACGTTTTTTTTTTCTTTCCTATGTTTATTCTTTAAAAACTTATTTACTGATGAAAAAATAAAATTAAAAAATTGAAGGTAAAATAATTTTGAAAATAAAGGCTTAAACTTTATTAATATTTTATTTATTTATTTTTATAGGCTTCATCTAATGCTTTTCGATAACATTTCATTGTTTGGATTCTTACTGGTATGGTTTTTTGGTGTTCGTATGAATAAGCAATCTAGATATTGAAACAAATATTTGTGAAAAAAACTTTATTTCCTTAATCTTCGTTTGGATTTGAATTGCCATCTGTCTGCTCATTCAATAGCTTAACATCTTCTTTCATCTCTTTCCTTTTCAATACTAATATCAGAATTCTATAATGTTTGCTAATGCATTATAATCATGTATTTAATAAATTATCAGCTGCTAGATATTATTTCACGATAAAAATATTTTTGTAGAATTAGAACAAATAATATGTTACTCTTAAAATCCAAAAATCAAGAAGTTCTAATGATTTTAAGATGGTAATAGTAATTTAGATTATTTATCACCATTAAAATTATATTTATAATTATTCTAAATGTTCAGAAATTAAATTCTTATTATAATTCATCTGGTGAGTGCACAGTTGCTTTTGCATTAAAAAAAATGAGTAAATTAAAATTATTTTTAAATCGTTAACTTACTAGTATTTTAGCCCTGCCAAAAGTTTGAAGGTTATTTTCAGGGAAATGGCTGGCTATTGTGCTTTAATATTTTCAAGATAGAGCATCCTAAAATTTAAATGCTGTGCTAAATCTCATTTCGAATTAAATTTTCCAACCTATGTTCTCCCCTTGTCAGTCAGAAAGAAAAGTATTATTGTAATCAGGGTACATTTTTTTCATTAAGACTATACATAACTTTGCAACAAAGTGTTTAATAGATATTTGGAAATGTGTTTGGAGAATAATAACATAATTTTTTTTTCTTGATCACAATTCAGTCATTTTTAAAATTAAATTTCTTACATTCGGGTAGACTAAAGTATATTATATTTCGTAGAAACTTTCTGCAAACTTCATCTCCACTAATATAATGCAATGACACTTAGTAATAAAACGTACGAAATTTTATTCCATTTCGGCTGTGCATAGTGCAAATAAAAGTTTATTCCAAATATTCTTTTATATTTAGAATTATAAATTTTAAAACAAGAAAGATTTTTATATTTAATTGAATCTAAGAAATATACGTCTTTCGAATGCATATTTTCATTAAATTATATTATTTCATTTATTTCTGTCAATTGGCATACATGATAATATTTCAGTTAAAATGATTTTAAATAATAATTTGAAGTTCTATTTCAGTGTCCAAAAATTTCAAGAATGAATAATCGTCTAATTTTAAAAACAAAATTGAAAGACATTATATTAAAAACTGTCACGTTTATCGATTAGAATCCAAATCTTATCTGGGATGTTGAAAATTATTTATTTTTACTAAGGGATAAAATACGACCTATAAGAAGTATGATTAAATGCAGTTATGGGTCAAATAAACAAGGTCTAAGTATAAGTAGCTTACAAAAAATGAATTATTAAACGATTTAATCAGATATTTTTTTTTTCTAAAACAGCGTGAAAACCAGGACTACAATATTCTTCCTGACACTCAATACCTTATCTCTGCCATCATCTTTCCTACTTCAAAGGAATAAATAATTCAAAAACGAATGTCGGTAATTCTGGATCTGGCAGAAGACTTCTAATTCACAAGAAAGCAGAGAACCGCTGCTGATTTAAGCCTCGCAGTAATATCAAATTGATTATTTTTTGATAGATTTCAACATATTCGATTTTTATTACTTCGGTGGATAGTATATTTTTTCTGTATAATGCTATGCGTTTGGTGAATCTTGGATCTATTATAAAGTTTTTTTTTCTTTAACGTGAATAGATTCCAATTACCATATTTTTATACCATTTATTTTGTACTTGATGTTTTTTGTTTGTTTCTTCTTTTGTTCCTTTTATTACTTATATTTGGTATTAAGCATTCTGATTTTTAATTTTTATTATTATTTTCGTGCCTTCTACAGCTTTGCGTTCATTTGGTAACCAAAATTTACTCTTAGAAACTGAGTATATATTTGTTCAAAATTCTGATGTGAGATATAATTTTTTTCTTAGTGAAATGTTTTTCTAATGTTTCCTGAAGCATGTTTTTTCTTCACGCATATGTGCATTTCTAATATTCGTAAATCTTAATGATTTTAGGTGTAAGAGAATGGTAATTAAGGTCATGTTTGAAATTAGAAACGGCAAGTCTTGAAATGTTTTAGCTCGCCAATAGGACATTGCAGAATCGATTGTCTGGAGAATTATCAGAAGCAGACGAAGCACAATCCAAATATCACTTCCAGACAATTAAATTGGGGTTTGGACATTTAGAATGTAAGCCGAAGAGCAGACTAAGTTCAAACTGTGCGGACAAAATTAAAACCCATAATTACGCGCAATGATCAGAAAAAAAAATTATTATGAACTATACCTTTTTTTAGTAGTACAGTTTCAGGACTAATGATACCAAAGTTTCATCTCAGTTTTCAAAACCGACTTTATAGCGAAGATTTGTATAATTGTTAAATGTCGTTTTATGAAACAGCGACTGATCGTGTTAATCGCATTCGTGTTGTATTCGTAAATATCAAGTAAGTACATAATTAAAAATCATTTCCAGTATTCGAAGTAAAAATTAGATTTTAAACCAGAAATGCTAAATGTTTCTTATATATAATTTTTTTTTATCATTAATGCGCGATATTAAAAAAAAATCTTAAATATATATTGTTTTGAGCGAATTATTTTACTTCAACAATATTGCTAAATCGTCTCTTAGATTTCTTGTCAATCGTTTCCATCGTAAAGATTGTACAGTTTAGAAGCCACCATAACACTAGAAATCGCCTCCGTAAGTCTCACTGAGTTCAGTTAATCATTTACAATTTCTTAAAGAAATTCACTCATCATGTTAAATCAATTTTGTATTATTGTTATATGCATACAATTTAAAATATGTAAATGAAAATAAAAATAATGAAGAAAATATGTTAATTTGAGAGAGGTGATCGTCAAAATTGTGATTTTTGGCTTTTGACGATGGGCGATTGAAGCCAAATTTCATTAATCCTCATTTCTATCAGGTACAATCATTTACCACCTACATTTCTATCAGAGCCCAAAATCTTTGGGAACTGATTACAAGGATACCCAAATATATATCATAATGACGGAGAAAAACCTCTGAGTTTCTATGACAATCTGCATCTAATAAAAAGCCAATATATTTTGTTGCCAAATCCCCTAAGAAATAGAATATCTAAAATTTAGATGAACCGAACTTACTTGTTTGAGCCTGTCCAAGAGAGACTCGGCGCTGTGAGCGCTTCTCGGCAATTGTGGTCGAAGATTCGGGGCTCTTCGTGTGCGGTCATACAAGGCGGAAGTGGAAGGGGCTCTTGTTAACCACTGACTATACTCAGCTGATGTGAAGATGGGGGATGTCATACGACGAGCTGTAAAAGGGAGGGAAAAAAGAACTTTGATCAAACAAAGGATTTCACATTTTTGAACATATGAATGAAAAAAAACAGTCATTACGAAGGTCGGTTAACTATTCTCGATTGATATTATAAATAAAAAAAAATTTATCAAAAACTTTTATTCAGTGTTTTTTAAATAAAATTACATTGTTTTGTATAAAACAGTCGAAGGTGAATAGGCAAAATACCAGGGGCACTCTGTTGTTGCATTAATGTCCTATTTTACATTAATGAACAAATGATGAACATCATATAATGAAGACTTTCAACTGATTTTTCCCTCAAATAAATGTGAGTCGTTTCATCTGCGATGCTTTTGATGTGCTAATTCACGGAAGATTTTCTTTCTCCGGGTCAAATCTCTGTCCCAGCCTCAGGGACACTCTAATGATCCATTTTCGCTTTTATATTATGATAACAGAAATAAGACGGATAATTTTAGAAAATATACGTATGACTTTTTCGAGGTTATTTGGAGAATGTTTACAAATTTATATTCATAAATGGGCAATGTATTGGCAGGGATTTCATTTGTATTCAATGATTCATGTGAAAAGGTTTCTGACGGGATTATGGCAGCACGGCATAATTAACAGATTTTGAACGCGGAATGGTAATTGTAGCTAGATGCATGGTACATTCCGTTTCGGAAATCGCAAGAAAATTCAACATTCCGAGATCCACATAATCAAGAATCTGCCGATAATACCTACTTTCAAATATAAACTCCCACCATGACAAAGCAATGGCCGAACGCCTGCACTTAATGACTAAGATAAGCGATATGTGAATAGAATTGTCAGTGTAAACAAACAAGCAACACTGCGTGAAATAACCGTAGGAATCAATGTGGGGCGCACGGCGAATGTGTCTGTTAGAACAGTGCGGTGAAATTTGGTTTTAATGGACTATGGCAACAGAATATCAACTCGAGTGCCTTTACTAATAGCACGGCGTCGGCTGCAGTGCCCCATCTGGCATCGTGACCATATCGGTTGATCCCTTGACGATTAGAAAACCGTAGCTTGGTTAAATGAGTCATGATTTCAGTTGATAATAGATAATTGATAATAGGTGGGTTTCAGTGTGGCGCAGACACCACGAAGCTATCGATCCCAGTTGTTAACAAGGCACTGAGTAGGTTGGGGTGGCTCCATAATGGTGTGGATGCTTTTACATAGAATGATAATAGAATGGTCTTTGGTCCAAATGAACTGATCATTGACTGGGAATGGTTATGTTTAGCTTCTTGGAAACACTTTGTATCCATTCATGGATTTCATGTACCCAAAGAACGATGGAATTTTTATGGATGTCACTGGGCCACAACTCTTTGCGATTTGCATAAAGAGCATTAAGGAACAATAATAGCTAATGATGTGGCCATCTGGATTGCCCGACATGAATCCTATCGAACATTTCTGGGACATAATTGAGAGGTCAGTTCATGCACAAAATCCTGCACTTTTTCAATTATGGACATCTATAGAAGCAGCATGGCTAAATAATTCTGCAAGGGACTTCCAATGACTTATTGAGTGAGTCCATGCGACGTCGAATTGCTGCATTTCGCCGGGGGAGTCCGATACTTTATTCGGAGGTATCCCATATATTGTGTCACCTCAGTGTATATCAAAGAAGTTATAAAAATTTTAAATAAGAATCCTTCTTTAGGGATGTTTAGAGGTAATGTTGTCCCACATTTTTTGCAATGGAGCCATGTAATTTATTAAATTTGAATCTGATTAACCGCTTAACTGTTTTGCTGATATGCCATACGTGTATCGATTTATCGAATTTTGATAGTTGTAAGCAAAAAATAAACCATTAATAACGATTATAATTCAATATTAAAATTACTTCCAATGCATAGATAAGTCAAGTATTCAATGGATTTCTATTTGAACCAAAATAAGAAAATATTCCCAAAATAGAAGGTTTTTAGATAGTAAACAAAATAAAACAGTTAAGTGATTCAGCATTAGAGTGATGTCATAGACACCTGATTTCATTGGGTAAAGGACCCTCACAAAATATCCCAGGAGCTGGAAAGTTTGCTTTGCTTTAATTTCATTTGCTAGATTTATCCCATATTTTAAAGCAGTGAGAATAATTTTTTGGAGCGAACCTAAAAATATTGTCATGCTGAGACGAAGAAAGGCACTTTCAAAAAAGTCTTAAGTAATACTGTTAGATTTTATGAACGGTTTGATAAATTTTCTGAAATCAATGCATGAAGTTGCATTTCTATCAGATTGATTTTGATACCTAAACAGAATGAATGGATTTAATTTCTGCTCCTTTATTTTTTGTAACTTAACAATACAGCTGCTGAGTTATGAGGATCAATAGCTATAGATGCTACGGATGCCAGTCGTAGGATATGGCAACAAGACAAAACATTACTGTGTTTATTTAAAGCCATATATGACAAGGAGACGAAAAAATAATAAGATATCCTAGAAGTCGTTTACACTTGCTAACTCATCTAAAACGATTAGAAGTGAAAAAAAAATTATACCCGGGTGCCAACAACAACGCCGCTGTTCGATTAAGATAATCAGAGCTTACCTCTATCTCTCCTGCCGCTTCGCGTTGCAGGTAGTTCAGGAGCTGAGAGAGCTCCATCACTGTCTGATTGGGAATCGTAGGGCAGTAATCGTACAGTCGCGGAGGCAGGTTGCTGCTGCGTTATCTGCTGGAATCTCCGGAAGTCCATTTCGGACATTCGCACTCTGGGCAGTGAGTTGCTGCGGGCTGCTTGGGTCGCCCCATAAGCCCTGGAGAGAGCAAAGGAGGGCCTAGGAACTCCCCTCTGACGTTGCGCCATGGCATTTTTAGTGCTTTCGGTGGCTTCAGTATCGGAAGCACTCCCATCGATGGTGGGGCGACGGCGATTAGCCAGAGTGGAAATTGCCTGAGGTTGAAGGGGTTGAGATATCTCATCCGCTGCTCTGTAAAAAGGAAGGAAACGAGATGTGTATTTTTTTTTGGGGGGGGGGGGGGGAAAAAAAACAACAACAACAACAAGAAAGGGTAAAAATAAAAGAACGTCTTTTTTGTACACAGAGTACAAGTCATGATGTCAGGAGCCTTAATTAATAGATTTTGCTAATACTAGCGTGTCTTAAAAGTATCTTTATAGTTTCAAAATAATAAAGACATACATTTCTGATTTTTTAATTCAATAATTAAATATTATTAGTTTTAAAAAAGAAATGAACATTAAGTAGCACCATGTCATCCATATTATTATATCTTTTAAATATCATTTTACCACAAGAGAAAGTTCAAATTATTGAATTAAGAATTTGGTTGGAAATCTTTGATGCCTTAATGATTATGTAGGTCTTATGATGCACACATTAAAATATTTTTAAGATTTCAATAACAGCTTAACTTTATTAACGATACTTTCTTTAATGAATACGTCCCCCCCCCCCTGAATATATATATATAAAACACAAAGATACTTTTCGAATTCCCGTACTACGTTAACCTGTCATAGTTTATAAAGATATTTTATGTCCAAGCTCAGTAGATATTGTTTGTCGGTTTTCAGTGCAATGTCTGTGCTCTGAAAATTGTCAGTGCTCTGTTTCAGTTATACCAAGAAAATTTTGCCGTCAAAATGAATTTCTCATTTTTTCAGGCCTTGTACTGAAAAGTTATGTCTAAATAGAGAAGGCAACTGTTAATGTCTTCCTGCCTAAATGGAGAAGAAGAATTATATGAAGTACTTAAGATAAAGTGTAAAAATGCGCATTCCTGTTATTGCTTCATAACTTAATACAGTGTGACAGTAAGTAAATTACGACGTCGAGTATTTTCTTAAGTGTATTTTTCTCAAATTTTATAAGTGTATTCAGGTGTATTTTTCCCAAATGGGAAGAAAATATATTTTTTCTTTTATTGTTCAAATAGAAGAATAAAAGAAATTTTTCATATTTTTTTTAATGCCATGAATTTCAAATCAGATCCTTGCAGGATGTTAACCTCGAATAAGTTTGTGAAATTTTAACCAAGTGAAACAATAGATCAAATATATTAAAAAGTGTAGGACCATCACAAAATGATTTATCTTATATTAGAATAATTTATAAGATATGGAAGAGAACCTCAAACTGGCGTATCGATTACGAGACTAACATAAAAAACATCCTTAATAGTTAAAACATTTTTTATAATAAATTTCTATAAGTAGCCGGAATAAAAAATTTCAAATATTTATTTCCTTTTTAAGTTGGATGGTTCACAGTGGCCGAAGTCTGTAAATAAGAATTATCTAATATTTTCAACTTAATGAATATTCTAGATCTATTGTAAGAGTTTTAATGATTGCTTGGTTTAAGCTCCAAAGAACTGTCATAGAAAAAGATTGACATGAGAAAAATTGGATTTTTAATGCAGATAATTATATATTCCTTCTTTGACAATTCATATCACTTTATAACAATTAATTTTTAACCCATTCGTTGCCATAATTCAGACCAAAGATTAATTTTTCAATTTCATTAGGCAATCCCTTCTATCTCTTAAAAGTAGAGAAAGATTTAAATCATTAAATGTAGATGTGAATGAAATGGCGTCAGTCGCAATCAATATGTTAAGGAAGACCCGAAAAAATTAATTAATTAAAGTCATTTTTTAATAATAAAATAATTTTTAGTTTTTATTCCAGTGATGCCGAAAAGCTGAATTTTGATAAAATCTGTGATGAATAAAGCTCGTAAGTTCTCTCCTATAAGAGCGCAGTGAGTTAAATATTAACAAATTTAAGTTAGTGTGCGTTGGTAGCTAGTAGAAAAACCAAAAAGAAATAAATCTATACTTATAATAAAGCTTAATGTGTGTGTGTGTTGGCGCTCTACAGGCCAGACTGTTTGACCTACAACTACCAAATTTGGCACTGTATACCTTGGAGGTCAGGAATGTGCACCTGGGAGTTATTTATTCGAATTTTTAATTAGAATTTTATTTATTTAAAAATTAAGCGAAATTTTGGCGTGTTTCTGCTATAACTTCCGAAAATATTACCTCACAAAAAAGATTCTTACATTAAGTTAAAGATCAAACATTTATCTTTTAAATGATACCAATGTTTTAACCTTAAGATTAAATTTCTATTTTTAATGAATTTTTAAATAAATATTTTAACTATATTTTTCAACAATTTTTTTCGTACAAACTAGAAATAAAATTTAAGCTGCACGAGCACGTTTCGCATTCATGGGAAAAAATTAGCTTTTTTCAAAGTGTTGCCATCACATTGATTAAAGCTCCAATTAAAAATAAATTAAATATTTTGGAAATGAAATCTGCAAAAATATAATTTTCGGCACGTGTCTGTAGGAAATGAAACAAATAAGAAATATTATTTTTTCTAAAAAATAAATTGAAGAAAAATTATTTTATGATCTTTTACACTTTCTATATTATTAATCCAATAAATCAGTTTTATTTTAAGGCAAGTTTTCTTTAATATGAACAGGATATCCATTCAAATCAGGGCCACACAGCTAATTTGTAAACCTTTATTAAGACGCAGATCTGCTAAAATGGTTTAAAGAGAAAATGATTATATTTTATGTAACTTGATTCAATAAATGCTCTAATAAATAACGAATTTTTGATTTTACATAAAACTTCTGCTGTGGAAATCACGAATAACAAAATGTTCTTGAAACACTAATATTTTAAATAAAAAGAGTTAATTTCCAATCAACTAAATCAATCACTTAAACTGACTGATTTATGAAAATTTGAATATCACTATTCAATAAAAAAAGGATAATTTTAGATTTTCCATCGATCGTTTCAAAGAAAATACGCCGATCAGCGCGCAGGTTTCTCAAGATTAATTGGCCTAAGATTATGAAAATATTTTTTTCTAAATTTTTAACATTCAAAACTTAGTCTTAGTTGATCGTGGAAAATAGAATCATTCACTCATTTATTTAAAATTTGGTGTGTCCAGAATATTTATCAGAATATGTTACCTTACTGCATTAAATTTAGACTTCCTAATTTTTCAAATATATTTATAGGTCGGAACAAAATATTATTATTGATTTCATTTCAATCCTTTTGAAAGCAAAACTAAAAACTGAATTTTATGCTGAATCTGAGAATTTTTTGTTGAATTATTCTTTGAGATATTACATAAATTATGAAAAATATTTTGTAGTTTAAATAAGACTTATATACGGAGCGATTCTGTTTGCAATACTCATATTCAATAATAATAATAATAAATAAATAAATAACAATAAAGATGATAAATAAATAAAACGCTTGGTTTTATTAAAAAATATCTTTATATTAATTGCAATTTCATCATTTCCACTTTAAATTAAAGTTGAAGTTTTACCGGAAATGACAACAAATTAGCAAAATATATATAGTAAATTGAAAGAAACGATCTAAACAACAGTATAAGTTTGGTATGACTATCAAAATTTGAAGATTAAAAATGTTTGGTTTGAGAATCTATTAAAAGACCAGTTACTTAAAATATTTAATTGAAAATTGTAGCGAGCGGTAATACTGGCGAACCGGCTGGTCGCCAAAGGCGGATAGTAATATATAAAATCCAATATTTATTAGAAAAGATAAAACTCGTCAAATGAAGTAAAAGGCTAGTGCTGTGTGCACTTACGAATCATTCAGAGGTTGCCACTGTCTCTGAGAGGAAAGAAAAAAAAAATTCTTATTTCTGACCAATCCATTATAATCATACGAAAATGGAGGAACTTCATAAAAATAGAATGGTTTTCAGTGATAACTCTAAAAATGCATTCTTCTCTCGTACGGTTGTAAACTTGGTAGCAAAGTGAAGATGAATCGAATATTTTTTAGATATTTAGGTTGAAAATGTGATATACATTTAAGATGCGAATACTACACACCGAATTATATGTATTTAACTATTTCATCTGATTCATAAATAACTCTTTTAACTGATTTGTTAAATATTTACTGTTTTGGGAATAAGACTGCGCCACATTGCATTCATTTAACTCATTGCATTTTTGAGTTATCATGCTAATCTTTCAAAATTCGGTCGAAATACGAACTATTTTTAAAACAAAAAGTTTAAATTTTGATGCGGAAAACAAGTGCTAATACTTTTTAATCATAACAATATTTATTCTCTTTCGTAAAATAAGAAATTCAGCAGTAGAAATTGGAAAAGTTGTTTCTATTAGATTTATCAACTTACCTTCAAAGGATTTATTTTATAAATTTATCTCGAATCATTTATTATAATGTGTTTGCTCAGACATATCATTTTTACTTTCTTGTGTATGAAACATATAAACAGAAAATATTAAGAAAGTACGAAAAATTTAGTTCACGAAAATTGTAGATTTCTATCATCAGAAGTCTGTCTTTTTTCATGCTATGGGAACTCGAAAACTTTGAAACTAATGTGAAATTTTTCTGAATGTCACAAAAACCAATTTATTTCTAGAAATGTAGACTTTTATATCATATCCACCAAAGTGCTTATTGTCTGTCTGTTCATGTTATGTGAACGGAATAATTTAAAATTGCAACTAACTAGAATGATGAAATTTAAATAAATTATGTGGTTTTACATAAAAAATGTAGAACTATGATAAATGATGGACCCAATAGTCCAAAACTCAAAATGCTCCATATTGCATTATGAGGAGAACACATCCGCTGATTTATAGAAAAATAGAACCTGATTTTGATACAATAATGGAAAAAGTGTGTCCTAAATCAAAGGTCAGTTTTATTCAGAAATATCAAATATTTCTAGTACATCATAGCATAATCTGTAACTACGAAATCGAGAATTCCCTCACTATGGTTGATTATGAGCTTTACATGTTAGAGCAAAAAATTAGATCAACTGAACCACTTATTTTCAAGTCTGATTTAATTTGAATTATTTTAAAACTCCTAGCTCGGATGACGTAAACAATTCCCAAAGAAAAGAAGAAGGAAAAAAAAAATTTTTTTTTACGGGCTTTCGTTTGTAAAAGACGAAAATTGGAATGCATTAAAAGCGAAGATTCGTTTTATTTTCTTTTTCCCCTAACTAAAATCAATAAGATTTTAGCTCTTATTTTTTGGCAGGCTGCCAGCTAGCTTTCCTTGACTTTCTATTTAATAGAACAGAGCAGATCCGTCAGCTACGATTCTCTGACGAGGAACCGATTATTTCTGGTCGTGAAAGAGAAGTTTTCTCTAGAGGTAAGAACAATAACAATTGAATAAAGACCCTCGTTCCAGAGTCGTGCAGAACCATTATTCAAATCACGTGCCTTCTTTCAGAAAACATGGTAAAAAGAAATTGCCTTTCTTTGAAAATGATCTTTGAACAAGGCTGAGACTCATTCTGAATAATATATTGATTTAGTACTAGAATACGAATTCAAACATTTTTGGTTATAGTAGAAACTTATTTTTGAAACTGTCAATGCTGAAATATCTAGGTGAATAAATATACCATCTATCTATTTTTCCTGAATTTTACAAATGACCTTATCTGCACATTTATCAGCAAGTAAAAATTAATTCATTCCGAAATAAATTATGCAACCATTTAACCACATTCTGCATTTTTTTCCTTGTATTGAAACTCTTCTAAAAATAAAACTCTACTCTAAATTCATAAAGAAGCAAATGCTTTCACATAAATTAATAAAAAAATACTTCTGTTTAAATGCACAAATATGTGTTACCATCTGCTTGTCATTTTGACTATAATAACAAATTTATGATTTTTCAGCCTAATTAAAAAAACACACACGTGTTTTTCGAATCAGAAATGACTTTTAAAAACTTGTTTGAGCTTCTTTTAACAGAAAAATACTTTACAAGAGGCGATGAAGTATGAGAAGGGTGTTAATACTTGTTCAAAAACACTTCAATTATGCAATCTCAATTGCTTTCTATGAAGACCACTTTTAGGCACAATAATTTAAAATTAACTCCAAAATAAAATCAAAAAGCAAATGCAAGTAAGAAGGATTTTAATCTGATCCAAATTCCTCTAATAATGAATCGAAAAATCCTTTTAGTAATTAAAATAAATTTTGTGAGTTTTTTTTAAGCATTAAAATCTAATTTACCCCGCTTACACTTGGCACTATTACTTATTTCTACAATCAATAGAAAAACAAGTCAGGATATTTTCCAATGTAGATAATTTGTTTGGATTTTTATTACTACAACAAAATTTCAAAAAATTAAAATGCGCGATCCAGTTTAATTAAATAGAATTTTTAACTAAATATTAAATCTAATCATCTCATTACTGAAATAAGTTTTGACAGCTGAAAGGATGGTCCATGATTCAAATGAAGCTTGAAGAAGGAAATTCATTAGTTAAAAAAAATTACATTTTACATACTGTTAAATGTTAGTCATTATCGTGACTCGCTGAGAGAGACATCACGAAGATATCCCATTGCAGGACTATTATCACAATCATCATTCATTCACAGGTTATAAATTCTTTTTTTTTTGTGATCTATATATCTAAGTTTTGGTTGTTGTTCTCTGCAAAATATGCATTACTTATGACATAATTAAAGAATATATGTAATAAATCTTTTTATAAAAATATAATTTCACCCATTCCTAGCGTGATGATCCAATAAATTTTATGATCTTACAGAATCAGCAATCTTTTATTAGTCTCATGCCCGTTGCGCAGCCTCTATTTGGGAGTTCTTTTTTTATAGTGTGATGTTTACGTGCTGATTCCGTGCGTAATATTCTCAAAGTGACTAATGAATAGAACCATCTGAATTATCTTCTAAAAATATTGATATATCGTTTTCTGTTTTAAAAACTACGCGGATGTCCATAAATTGATGGACAAACGCATAACGCAAATTTTTACACAAAATAGAAAATTGTGAGAAGCTAACACAGTTATCAATTGAGTGAAACAGTGTTTCTTAATTGTTAAAGAATATGCAAATATTCTGAACCAAGCGATTATTGAAGGGAAAAAATGAAGTTAAAAAGGTATGTGTTATGTAGATAATTTATGTTTTTCTTCTCTTTTAGCAAATAAAATGAATATGCACAAGCAGATAATTTTACTCCTGGAAAAATTATGAATATATTCGAAGAAAGTGGTTCAATCAGAGAAATTGCTAGCAAACCTGGAATCGCTAAAAGTATTACTGAATGGTCGTGAAAAAGATTTTATGAAACTAGATATCACAGTTCTGGTCAAGCAACCAAAACTAAAGCAAACGAGGATTATAATATGTAAATAACAAATAATCAAAAATCTATTGTCAAATCGGTACAACGCTTATAGTGCTTCAGAATATCAAGCGAGATCGTGACCCAGAGAATAAACCGTGTTGGTTCCCTTGCTAGAAAGTCATTTATATGTATTCCATTGAGTATTTCCAATGAAAAGGCGATATACCAGTAGTGTCGTGAACATGTCAACTAGAAGGTTCAACAAAGGGAAAGCATATTTTTTTTATCGCCCGATTCAAGGGGCCAGAACATGCGGCACGATCCCCGAACTATATAATCTTCCATCGACACTTGGAAATTGAAGGTGGGGGGTTATGAATTGCGAAGCTATAATGTTAAATGGATATACAAAAAAATTCTGTATTGGAAAAAAGAACTCTGAATGCAAACTCAATTCCAGGATATTACAATGTCTCAAGTAATGCAGTTTTCATGAAGTCATTGGAAGTTGTTTCATTTTTATATATGATATAGACCACTGCCATTTTGCGGTGTATCATGACGATCTTCTTGAAAATGGAGTGAACATTAAATTGAGTGATTAGCACACTTTATAATTTCCATAACATGAATCAGATACATTTGGCAGAGCGCATTTCCATCAACATTTAGTAAAAAAAGACCTTATTCGAGACACATAGATTGTAGAGAATTTACTTCGATTTCTCAAGGATAAAACTGGTTTAGAGTATGCCCAACTCCAATTATACATGCATTACAATGAGTGTGTTACATATTTTACTAAAGTTTCTTAAAAGCTGTAATCGATTCTTTTGATGATTTTATTCATTTCCAAAAAATAAATTGATATATTCTCATCTTGTACCTTGTATATAGTGAGTTAAAAATTTTAAAAGTCCGTCTAGATCTCTGTCTATATTGGCAATAGAAGTATAATAGCGGATACGTGATAAACCTCTACCCCCTGCTATTTTACTGTCAAAGGTCTTCGCATTTAGTAAAGTAATTTAAAAAAATAGAAACCCTTTCCTTAGAAAAGTAAATTTTTTTCATGTAGAATAAAGAGTTAAAATAAAATAAAGAGTTGTAAATAATTTAACGAAAAACTTTTTAAAAGAACAAGTTTTGCGTTAAACCAATAGTTGAAAGAAGTTTACAATATATTTTGTTGGATTAAAATACATGTTTTCTGCGGCTCAGACTTTTTCTTTTGGACGGATGAGAAACATGATAAGCGTTACTGGATGAACTGGCTCATTCAAGATACATGAGACTATTAAGTAAATGCCTGATTCCGTAGCAAAAAAAAAAAAAAAAAAAAAAAAATCGCTGGTTATCAATGAGAATGATAGAAAATTCTTTAAACAAGAACAAAAAAAAATCATATGAAGATTTGGTGTTGGTGGAAAAATCCTGTATAAAGATTCGGGTATAACTAAACTCTATGCTACATTTGTTTTAACCAATGAACAAAAGTCAACCTGAAGTGCTCGTTCTAGTAACGTCATTTTACTCACAGAAAAAGTTTTAAAACTTTTTGAAATCGATGTTATAGGCTGAAACAGAGCATTTTCAATATAATTATAAAGCAAAGCGGTAAATTGTCAAATGTAACCAAAATTTATCAAGAATTTATTGCAACTGGATATCCAATTATTGGTTTATATAATTTGAATGTTATGAAGCGTTTGAAACCCATAATTCACGAAATTCGTCCAGAATAGAGGAATGAAAACATATGGCATGTGTTGCATGATTATTCAATTATACATATTGCATGATTATTCAACTGTCACTATATAAAGAATAAGAACATTTATTCAAATTCCTCTAACTCGAGAGTTGCGGGTGTTGATAACTGTAGCATTCAAGTCATATTATACATGGTGAAGTTATAGGCATTTTTTTAAAAACGAATAATTGGAATCTCTAACGTCAGTCAACCGGGTTTATGCCCGGAGACGTAGGAACTAATCAGGTCCCTCTCTAAGCTGCTTTATGCGTAGATCAAAAACTGTTCGAAAGTTATGAAATGTAACCAGATTTATTTTCTGTATTCGCAAACCTATATAAACGTAGCAAAGAAATAATAATAATAATTTGGACTTGCTTTCATAAGAAATAAATGCTAAATTATTGTAACAAAAGAATTCAAAAGTGAAAACTATGCTTTGTATATTTAATTGTTTGGAATATTTCGAGAAAATTTCAAAATTTTAAGAAATGATGTTCTGGTTGGAGTATTGATTCATGATTTCATTTCGCTGCGAAATAATAGTGACCTAAGAGTAAGAAAATAGATGCTGAAATTAAAATAATGAAAAAGTTATTAATATTAATATGTTAAAAGTTGAGTATTACTATTTAGACATAAAAAAAGTTCTATTTATTTTCTTTTTGCAACAAAAATAAAAGATTTTATTCATTTATTAATTTTTTATTTATTATTGGCTTAACTCTATTTTTGAGTTTTGGCTTCGAATTTAAATAGCGTCGTTAAAAACAATTACAACAATGCCAATCGACTATGCATTAGTTTTATATGAGGATTAGAAATATCTTAGGAAACATGTTGAAACTGGTACTGATAAATTAAAAATTTGTTACATTTTTAAAAGTCAGATATGTTGGAAGTGACCAAAAGGAGAAGATATCTTTTGTGCGGTGATTTTGAAATAGTTAAGATTATTACATCTTCTAAACAATTAAATGAATGTGAGATGTATAAAGTTCCTGATTTAACTTCATTATTAACTTCATTTTAAAATTGGTAAATTAAGTTTTACGAATAGTGTTCATGTTTAGCATGTTTTGAATAAGACAGTCTAAATCATATTGTTTAATCATTGAACATTAAGATTGTATTCTTGATTTTTTGAGTACAGAACTTAAATCAATATTTTCAGTCTGTAATAGTTTATTGTAAATGCTTCTGTTTTATTTAGCTTGAAAAATTCTATTAAAAAAGTATCGTGATCAAATATGTCACATATTTGAAGGTCTTAAGGCAAAAAGCATCACGCGTATTAAATCAGAACACATGTTTAAAAGTCTGTAGTCAGAATAGTTGTTTATAGTGTCTTGAAAGAAATAGCGGTTCTCAAAAAGAAAACTCCTGACCAGACGCGAGCTCCTTCTGAATGTCGTGTGTACTCAAAAATGCAATCTGGCATGTAGTTTGATCACTAGAAATGCAGAATTTTAGATTAGAACAGCCAAAGGTCTGTCTATTCGTGTTATATGAACGGAATAATTCAAAATTGTAACCAGTTCGGAGGATGAAATTTAAATATATTACGTAGATTTATAATCAGAATTGTGGAACTGTAACAAATGATGGATCTAAAATATTCTCTTTGCTGTCGTACGAAGTTGAACACAAACACTCCATATTGTATAATGGGGAGCACACACGCTAATTTATAGAAAAAATAAAAATCTAATTTTGACGGAATGATCAAAAATATTTGTTCTAAATCAAAGGTCAGTTTTATTCAGAAATATCAAATATTTCTAGTGCATCGTTGCATAATTCTTTTAGGGTTAAATCGAGAAATTCATACTCATTACTACGGTTGATTATGAGTTCTGCATGTTGGAGTAAACAATAATTTCATCAACTGAGCGGTTTATTTTTAAATCCAAGCTAATCTGAATTATTTCAAAATTTCTGAAAAAACAACACAGCAAATCTGCCAGCTATGATTCACTGACGAAAGTCGCGAAAGAGAAGTTTTCTCTTGAGGTAAGAAAAATAATGATTAAATTAAGACCCTCATTCCAGAATCATGCGGAATCGTCATTCAAATTATGTCCTTTCTTTCAGAATACATGGTAAAAATTAATCATTCTTTTTGAAAATAATTTTTGAGCAATGTCATTATAAATAACATTTTGATCAGATTACAAAAGTATTCTGATTTAGTATCAGAATACAAAATCAAAACTTTCGGGATATTGTGCAAACTTCTTTTTGAAACTGTGAATGTTCAAGTATCTAGATACATAAATACATTATGATTTAATTATGTTGAGGTTTACAAATGACCGCTGTCTTCAAATTTGTAGCAGAGAAAAAATCGATGTTTGGAAAATCGAATTCCTGTAGAGCTTAAAAGTAGCGTCTTTGCATGCTAATCTACAGAAAAATATTTTTAAAAATTATGCTTTGAATCTACAATTCGTACAAAAGTTCTAAACCTGGAAAAAACGAACAAAAGCAACAAAAGCAACATTTACTCTATAAATAGGCTGACTAAGGATTTTAGTTATCTTAAGCGTCCAAGTACTTTATTTTAATTGTCGGAGGGAAAAATAATTACATTTAAAAACCATCCACAGCATTTTGAGGTCGTGCGTGAGTGCTAAAAGTTTCAAACTTTTATGGAAAATCGGAGATTTACTGATACACTGATATACTCAATATTTAATTAATTATAATCAATATTTTATTATTTTATTAAAAAGAAACTCTATTGGACAAGATATGATCCGGCTCATAACCGGCAAAAGATACCCATTTTGATGGTAAAAATAATAATTTTTTTTACGTGAAAAATAGGAGATAAAATAAAAATAAATAAAAGTGAAATGAGATTGATAGGCGATAGATCACTCATGTCACATTGACCAATGGAATTAGTATCCATATAGCCAAGAGAGACTGAAATAGCTTTAAGACAATGGTATTGACATTAGGGCATTGGAAGCGACTGATCATAATGTCGCAGCAACAAATACAGGATAGAAAAATGCTGTTATCTGCGGTATCGACAGCACCGATTGAAGAGGTTCTTTTTTTTTTTTTTCAGTTTAACGAGTTAACATTCAGATATGTATGTAAATATAAGGATGGAGTGATACTGAGATCACCGTCACTTTTCCGGAAATTTGACAAACAACAGCTTAATGCAGAAAAAATAACCGTTATAAACTTTGAAACAATTACATTAAATGGAATCAATGGAAACAAAATTGATTTTAGTAAAGAACAGCAATGCGTTCAAAATAATTCAGGTAAAACAATGTGCTTCAAATCTGATTCTACGAGATCGCGGACCTTTCAGTCAAAGTCAATGGCTGACCTGCACAAATAGTGTCTGTTTTGAAAGATGTTCTTGCGAAGAAACGTCAGCCAGATGACATCAAGACAATTATCGATCCTGTGATTGAATGAAATTCGTTCTTCTGTCACCTAAAGAACATTTTGTTGACTAGGATAATGAATGAGAAATAAACATACGACAGTTGGATGACAGGAGGGTACTAAAAGTAAGAACATTGAACCTGCAGTCTGTAAGAACTTTTGAGACTTCCTAAAAAATTTGAAGCCACTGGTTGCATTGAGCTGATTGAATAAAATGTAAGCTGCTATCCTGTCCAGTAACGGGAAACTTAAAAAGACAGACTGCTCCGTCAGTTCTACAAGATAAAATCCCGTGGAATTGATTTTTAGAATTTTCCATGTTATAATACGGACACTGAAAGATACGTCAAGCTAGTCACAGCATTTGCAAAAAAAAAAAAAAAAAAAAAAAATTGCGAACAAGGAAACAGAGATGGTTGCAATAGATTAAGTTTGTTCGAAAGATTAACTCTGTGAAAATTTAATAAAAAGTCTGAATTTAAGTAATATATCTGACTTAATAACCCCTAATTAACACACCATAATTGGTTGAATTGGCATGAGTTTAATCCAAATTACAACTGTATCCTCATGTGTTATTTCACCAAAAAATTATGAAATCGGCTAAGAGCTGCAAAATAATGTACTCTTATTTAAAAAATATATATATAAAATCAGTACCATTAATGAATTATCCATAAAGGCTGGCTCTTATGATTTAAAATATCCGAGTGCATCTGTTTGAAAAATTATAAAAGTCTTAATATTTCATTTAAATTATATAACTAGGTTTTTGGGCAAACTGAAAATATAGTGCATGGTTTGCAAATATAAATTTCTGGTTTCAGACAACTAAAATGAACTAATTAGAAGCTATTATAAACACACAAAACAAAACATAATCTGTATAATTTTAGTTTAAAGATAATTTTTTTGTGTTTTTTTGTTTGTTATATTTTCCAAACTTTAAACCCTTTGCGGGAACTAAAGTTTCAAGATATAATTTTTTTTCAATATTTTCTATAAATTAATATGCACAGACGCAACATTTGAGGTCTCTTAGAAGTCAATACTCGAAAAATCAATTTTTTTCGCTAATATATAAAATGTTAATGCGCCACTAGATCTATCTTGCTTGAGAGTGATTCGAAAGCATTCTGGGCAATTAAAGCAGCCTAAAATTCCAGATTACCAACGTAGCAAAGCCGTGATAAAACAACAGAATCACTATTGTAAAAAATGTAACATACATGCGATCACAGGCTACTATCTAAACAGCATTACTAATTTATTCCGTCCATGTAATTGAATTTCTGTATTCCGCCAAGCTAGAGAAGGGCCCTCCTGATTTGCTGATTTTTGATATTTCGTTGTTATTATTCATATATTTCCAGGCGTTTGCACAGATGACTTTATAAATTTTTCATTTCACTTCAAACCTAAAAATATCTCTACATTTATAGAATTTATAAACAATGTCTCTTTAAAATTGTACATATTCATGCTAAAAAGTTCCCTAACTTAGTAATTTTTGATTGCAACAATACCTTGTGTGTAGTCTTTGGTTGGAATTAATATTTAATTTTTTTAAACCCAATGCTTTTAAAATTATAATACATAATTATAACATATTTTCATTTTATATTAAAATCTCATAGTAATGGCTTTCTTTTTCCGTCCTTAATTGAGGCAATTGAATATCTTAAATAAACTTCTATTTCGAATATTTTAGTAACACACACACAAAAAAAAAGATAATGTGAATGCAACAGAAGACTTATTAAATTTTTTATCCATAATTATTTATTATAGAAAACCGTTTATTCTTCATTATTATGAAGAATAAAAATTAAATTGAATTTCATTTTTATTTCTGTTTTTAATACCCAATTATTAAAATTATTTCATCGCAACTGAAAGAAAGTTTCAATGGAAGGAAAGAAATAGAAACGTATGAAATGAAGACAAATTATTCAAGCCGTTTATTTCTTAACGAAATAGATCCTCATTGTTGATACATTTTCGGTCATTGAGATGCAAATTTATTTCAGGGACTTTTTTCTCATCTAAAGGTTCCTAATTTTTATATTACTAGCAAATAGAAGATTTTGACGTTCCATTAGTAGTTTAATGCATCGCATGGTTGATTAACTTAAGTGATTGATTTTTTCGGAAGAAGCTCTTTCCTCAGGCTATGCTCTTATTTAGCTTTATTCAACTGTTATATGAATTGTGCAACTAAGTAATTATTAATTATTTTTCGCGGTTGGACTGACTGCTTTTTTTCTAATTTTTCTCCTACAAAAACACATATGTTGCGTTTTTTCTGTAAATTCTCCAGGAGCAGAACCAACTCTTATATACTGAAGTTAAAGTTCAGTTTCCAATCCTAAATACTATCTAGGTATTCCAAGGTCACTTTGACTCTCAGAAACTGCCATACTTCTCCTTTATTTTGAGTCTTTGATTCATGCCTTGGATAATTACTTTAGACCAAGAGAGATTAGTTCCAATACAGCAACAATTTTTAGGTACATTTTTGACCAATTCGATTGTTGAACTGCGAGAACATAAAAGAATATTTGATACTGCATGGAGGCATACCTTCTAGGTCTTCCTCTTCTCTGCATAGTGATGGACATACCCGATCCCGATCGCCTTAGAGGCCTACCCAAGGAGTAGAATCGGTCATAGGTGTCCGAGCCCAGAGTTGAGATGCGCTGTTCACTCTCTGTCCGAAGGAGTCTGGTGGAACGGCTCCTCAGAGAGGGGTCTTCCAAGTAGCGATATCTTTCGGGTAGACTGCGTTCGCTTCGGGGATGGACTTGCTGCTGATGGCCAGAAAAAAACAGGCGACGGGGATCTGTGGGTTCTGCGTGGAAAGTGTGAACCTATGGAAATAGAAATCCCCTTATTTTGTATGTGCGCGTGATATCAAATATTTTTTTGTTTTTTTTTATGTCTAAATTAAATTCAGATAAAAGACTTTAGAGAACTGAAAACATTTGAGGTTGCATTTTTTTGTATGCAATGATATATATTGGTTTGAAACTTTTAATAAAATGTTTTTCTTGTCTTCAAGCAACCCATATTTACATTGGAAGACTTCATATGGGGATACATAAAAATATTGAAAATTTATCAGATTTCTACCAATTAAAACTTTGGATGACGTCTGCCACTATGATTTCTGACGTGTTTGAGAAGACATGTGTGAAGGTTATCCTCTGGATATCTGTATAGCTATTAATTTTGGTATATCAAAACGTGTATCTATAATTTTTAGTATTCTATATGTCTTACTACAAAAATCATATTCATATATTTTTTTATTTTCCTGATGTGAGTTTGGGCTTCCGGTATTCTTCTTGGATGTATATGTTTATCACAGTTATCTTTTGAAAATTTCTCTTGTTTAGGAGGCAATGAATGAGGGAAATACATCTTTTTCCAAAAATATTTTTTAAAAGTACTAATATCTTCTTATTAGGCTTCAAAACAAAAATTTTAAGCTTTGTAAATTATATTTAAGATTGTTAAAGGTTTTTGACATTATCTTACTGTTCAATCATATACTGAACGAAGCGTGAAAGAAATTTCGCATATTAAATGTGATAGAGACTTGTTATTTGCATATAATTTATAAAAATCATAATATCTTGTAAATCATATATTTTCAAAAACAGTAAGAATATTTTGAGGCCTGTAAGTAGATTTACTTTTTCCGTATTAATGGCCGAAGTAAGGTTTAATTACCACTCTTATATTTCTGTTTGGACAATTTTAGATATTACAAAAGATATTTCTGTATTATATAAATTCTTTGCTTTTCTGCAGAATCTACGTTCCTAAACGAAATACGGAGTTGTTTTTTGAAAACTTACTGGATGTGTGCCCACTTGTTCAGCCAGCGATTGAAGAGTAGTTGGGAAGGTCGGTTGAGGTTTTGGTTGTCTAGTGAGAACGGCTTGTGAACCTCGCTGCTCTTCCCACATCAGGCGAGTTTCCTCCTGGGTTTTAGGGGGAGGCATATTGTAGTAATAAGGAGCGACCTAAAAGAGAAGATGATCAATTTAGTGAGCTTAACATTTGGTGTTAGATGCTGAAGAAAAACTTTTGCACTTATCATAGATTATGGTGAAAATTGACGAAAGATTTAACAAAAATGAAAGTATTCAAATTCATCGGTGGGTTTTTTTTTTTTCATTTTCATGATAATAATGTATCACAAACTCAAAATTTTTATCACAGCCAAATTTTAAAGGAAAAACCAATGATTTCACTATCATAAGATTGCGTTTTAATTACGGCAATTCGCTATAACGGAATACTTAATTTTTCCTTTCATATCTGAACCGAATGCAATCACAAAAAATCCCGATTAAACCTTATACAGGGTGGTTATAAGTATAGTGATTCCATTCAAAGCTCTCTAAAATCCGTTCTGCTTATCGGATTTTAATGAAACTTGGTATATATGTTATATGAACTACGGGGGCAGGGGGGAAACTCCTGCAGTAAAAAAAACAAAAACTTAAATTTTGACTACCAGAGAGAATTGTGGCAAATAAAGAGGAACAAAAAAAATCGGCCACAATCATTCAAATTTATTCAATTACAGAATGTACTCATCGTGTACTCCATTTACATCAATTTAGTGTTGAAAGAGTATCATACGCCATGCAGTCACGTAATCAGTTGTTTCTGCAGGCCTTTAAGAGATGAAGCACCCCATATGTGGCAATTTTGATTATTCACTGCTCCATCTAAAGGAAAGTGCGCCTCATCTGGCCATAGAATTTGTTAAGGCCAAGTGTCAACAACTTCCATTCTGGCCAAAAAATCAGCAAGAAAATTCATAGCGTGTTTGGAGTTGTTGAGGCTGCAGCATTTGCACCACGTGGATCTTACATACGGATATCATTTTAATGTGAATAACAGAATTTTTCGTATTGTCAACCACGGATTCACCAACTCACACTCTTCCTGGCAGCACATTCAAGTCTCCAGTCTCTTCAAATTTTATAGCCATCTTCTTCAAACCATTCTTTGACATAAGCAATTTTCGCAATTCCTTTAAACGAAGATATTCATGCAGCGCAACTAAGTTATTGTTGCCGTTTTGGTAACCCAGTTTTACCAATAAAGTGGAATCTTTCTCCCGTAAGAGTATAATTAATTATGAATTAAAAAGACACGCAGAATAATTTTAGGGTTGTGAATGCAAGTCTCTTTATAGGTTTCATTAATTTGTAAGAGGAAGTTTTAAAAATCGCCTTCTGGTGGTCAAAATTTGAACTATTTTTTTATTGCAGAAATTGTTTGCCCATGGTCCACATAGTGTATACCATAAAAATCCGATGGGTAGAAAGGGTTCTAGAGGGTCTGAATAAGGTCACTTTAATTATAACCACCCTGTATCTAAAGTTACAAATTAAAGTGTGCATTTGTAATTTAAATTTTAAATGTTGTTATTTTTTTCTAAAATTAACTTATTAGCTAATTACTCCATTAATTTAATTTCCCATATCGAATATGCGTGGAAGCTATTTATAATGTACCTAGTAATCCATGACCTCTGAATTGTTATTTTATTTTCCAAACCTCTATACTTCCATTCACTTCTCTACCATTTCACTGCTGACGACAGTTTTAGCGTCTTTCAAGTTCAAATTTATTGCGATTCTAAGGTGAGATAGGTTTGTAAATTTAAAATCCTTTAAACCTGAAGTTCTGAAGCTCCTTAAAAACAAGAATTTTTTTTCACATAGTTAAATTGCCCTAGCTGTTTTGAATTATCGTTTCAACCAATTATTTGTCTTCAATTTATAAACATAAGTTTTAAAACTCAACTAGGTGAGAAAATAACATACGGAGCAAATCATAACTCACAGGCAAAGCTCTAAGAGTGTTTCAATAAGATCTTTTTCGTTTAAGAGTATATGAGTGTAAGTGAGGCACAAAGGCATGAAAGTAAATATAAAGTTCTTTATAACAGTACCGTTAAGAAGAGTTTCTTCACGATGAATTTTAGAAAAATAATTTAAAACTGCTTTCAAAAACAGTAAGACATCCTTTTCAGCGTCAATGGCACTTTTTAAAGACGTAGTTTGAAACGAGCAGCTTCAATTTCAGACTGTTGAGGATCTCAGCCTAATTCGTTTCAAAATTTGTGCCAAACATTTTATTGATGGTTTCAAGCTTGTGTTATGATTGGTGAATGGAATTTTGAATTATAGTTGTAAGCCTTAATATGAAGAAACACAAGAGGGAACAATTTTCGTTTCATGCTCAGTCTGTTTTCTGTACTTGTAAGATCATTTGCGTTTACGTAGTGTTATCCAAAAACAAATATTTGTTATTATCCTTTAAAGTTTCCTTGATTCACCCTATATATATTAAAAAATGGGGACTGCTCTATAAGTGATAATAACACTCACATCCGGTTGCTGTCTTTGATTGGCGGCTTGATGGTGGGGTTTCAACATAACTTGTGTCCTTCCAGGAGGCCCTCTCATCCAGTCATTTGCCCCAGGATAGTCATCGTTGACATCTTCGACAAATTCTTTCTTGACGACAACTACAGGAGGACGAACTTCGTCCATCACAGGGCGTGCTGCCATAGCTGCTGTCATGCGGCCACTGATGCGAGAGCGGATAGTTAACACTAAACGGCGAGGAATGGACATGATGATGACAACATCGTCCAAACTCACATGACGAACATCCACCAAATTTACAGCCAATATCTCGTCTTCAACCTGTTAAAAATAAAAATTTAACTGCCAATACAAATAGAAACATTTATCTAATAAAAACCCAGTGATTAAGTTGTAGAAGAACGATTCCAATTTTATAACTGAATAGTTGTATTGTGATCGAACATCTGTCTTTCTATTGTTATATTCGAAATTTCAAATTTATTAGAATATTAGAAGTTTGCGAATGGATTCCTTATTCAATCTCGTCTGATTTCTCGTAGGAAAATACATTTTGATTCGCATATCCAAAATATAAAATTGCTTAAACAAATGAAACGTGGACAGTTTCATCAAGTGTTTTTTTTTCATAATTGCACAGTTTTGGAGAAATCGGATACAAGTATTACTCAAATTATTCAAAATTCAGCTTATATTACGAAAAAGATGTAATATTATAATTTGTTTCAATTTCTGGAGTTTTATAAAAAGAACTAGCTATGTGATTTCATTGCAAATTGAATGGGTAAAAATATTATCTTTACTAAAGTGTTGTTGTCGTGAATATATTGTTTCTATATTAATTTCTCATTTTTATTTCTTCTAATGACAAAATCCAAAAGTGGTATTAGCTTTTATTGTCTGTTTTGAGAATAGTGATATGTATACACATTTCTTTATTCTAAGCTAGCAAACCTTATACCAGTGACAATGTCTATTTCCATCTCTAAATCTACACAAGGCATATTTTAGATGGGAGGCATTTTGAATACAATTGTATACTTGGAAAGAGATCAAATGGCTTTTGCAATTCTCTTCCAGATGTGATACTCTTAAGAAAAGAAATACAGAAGTTTGATTATGTGTGCCAATGGCATTTTTCTAAAACTACTATTTGCTATTCCTAAATCGTTTTTGTTTCGCTGCAAGGATAGTTTTATAACGATACTTTTTAATGTTTTTCAAACAGTTTCTTCTCCTTCTCTTTAGTTTTTAAAAATTTTCCGTTAATCTGACTGCAACATGACAACCAGTTTTAGTTGTAAAGTAAAAATAAATTAACATATATACAAATATCAAGCTTATTTTATTGTTATTTTTGATTTGAAGTATCGGTTTTAAAATTTAATCGATTATATATTAAATTTTCAAAGGGTAGATGAAGGAGCTTTGTTGAGAAGTTGGTTCATTACCTTGAGAAGTCCACTGCTATAGACAGCACTTTCAAGGGCAATCCTGGAGATGAAAACCCCGTCGCTTTGCGTGAGTAAGTCTCCTTCCCTGATATACAATCCCAGTGTTTGGCCTGGTCTCTTGATGATCTCCACAAATTGCACCACGTGTGAAGCATCCGCTAAACGCAGGTACCGTCTGCAGGCCTCGGCTCCGACTCGACCCAAACTGGCTGGATCCAACAATCGGATAATCATCTCGCCCCGCTTTTCCACAGCCTCTGCGGCTTGTGGGTCGAAGTCTTTTTCCACAGCTTCGATTTGGCGAAAAATCTCTGTGGAAATACCACTCACTTTGCGGAAATCGCTCTGTACTACCATCTCAGGCATCATTCGGGCGGCTGGACCACGCAGCAGAGGGCGGGTCGGCCGGCGATTAGGCGTTGACTCTTCGCACATCGCCTGGGACTCCACTTCCCTTGTTTCCTGGAAACATACACACACAGACAAGGTCAGTTTTTAAACACAAATAAGAAATATTTTTATCGATTATCTTTTTTAGAAACAATAGAAAATAAATAGTAGATGATATATTTTTTTACAAACAAGACATTTAATCCAGAATTTTAATTAATATATGAAACGTGGCATTTATCAAAATTTATTCATACGTAATGAGTTGGTAAATGTATTGATGAATTTAGTTGAGAAATCTTTCAATTAAAATTTTTAATTTACATTTTAATAGCTTTTAATATTTTAAACACATTTTCTTTGATACCACAAGATACCAGGTGTTTATGAGTTTAAAAAACAAAAGTTGAAACAGAATCGATATGATTTTACTGCTGGATGCCTTTCCTTATTTTAACAAATCCACATGTTTTAAGAAATTCAGTAGTTTATAAAAATAACATGAAAAGAAAACTTATTTATATTACTCAAACATGAATAAAAATAAAATCAGCAGGATGGCTTTTCCGAAACTTTATCTCAAATAAAGTGGTTATTTCCTTTACACCGCACAAAATTTTGAAGTTTGGATAAGTCCACAAATGCATTGCTTAACATTAGCGCACAATAGTTGCGCACAGCCGTTTTACTCAATCTATCGTGCAAATATGTATTTTAGATGCTTTCCATCCAACTGAACCAAATTTAAACTAAAATTTGACACAAAATTACAGTGGTATTCACATGATCACATATCGAATTCCACTAATACAAGTCATTGCATTTGTTAATTATTGCGTTTATATCCATGTGAAAATACAGACCGACAGACAATCCACTGTTTGATGAATTTGATTCAAGATTTGATAAGAATTTGCATTTTAGATACTAAACCTGTGTACTAAATTTTATCTATCTAGCTCTTTAGATTTTATAGTTATCGAGTCCATTTGTACTCGAACAGCAAGAAAGACAGACTTCCTCTAAATGTGTTTCATTCGAAATTCGACAGAAATCTAAAAATTTGATGTAAATACCATATATCAAATTTCATACGTCTAACTCAAAGAGTTTTTGAGTTCAAAGGCAAACATAATGCTAAAAAGTATTTTTTAGAAAAAAAAAGTAAAACCTGGAGATGCATCAAAATCTCAAGTTCAGATTTTTGAAAATTGCAATACTTTCTCCATACTTCGTATACGAGATAGTCAAAACTATGTTAATCTGAAATATCTTTATTGGTTTTAGTAAAATTACGAAATTGTCTTTCATTTCTCATTATTGGAAGATGAATATTATTGATGTCGAAAGTGGGTAAATGGGGGATATCTGCGTTTTCTGAATTTCTGGAGCTGTCGACTTCGTGAATGATATCTTTAGGTTTTCATTAGATTGATTACTTATAAAATTATCTGGTATTGATATTTAGAAGATGGGTGTGTAATTTGAAAGAGGTAACATATCTCACTTCTCTTAAGAAGAATTCATTATAATTAGACAGTATGAATCAATTATAGTACAAATTGTGAAAAATCTTTTGAAGAATTTTTGTTTGTGATAGTCATAGCACGCAGTTGACGGATAATTTATTTTATTCCTACAATAAAGAAACGCCTATTTCTCCCTTCATGCAAAATGCAGTTTTATCTGAGATCATCATCCACTTCGCCAAGTGTGATTATTGTTTACTTAAGGCTCCGTCAAAGTGACACTCTGAAAGGCAACCCATAATTTTGTATAAATCCCCTAATAGCTATCAGTCCTCTTTTATATATCAACCCTTCAAGAAAAGAGCTGTCATTGTGGTTTTTTAGTTGAGGGGGGAGGGGTAAAGAAATGTTCTGATCTTTGTAAGAGGTTCTTTAGCGTTTTATTCTAAGATAACAAGGTTCCCAGATTCAAAAAACTCAGAGAATACTATTTAAATTCAGAATTGAATCCTTAGTAAAGTAAGAGTCCATTTTGAAGAAAGTGTCAGGATTGCTTTAATACCCATCTCCCCTAAAATGCCAGAAGGGGCCCGAAACCGACCTACTTGGAGGTTATAGGAAAATTTCCAAAGCGCCCCAAACCGCCCGGCTGGAAGTAAGAGGGTTTTAACGTACAGAGAGTTTAAAACGTTAAATATCGAAGAAACATCATGCCAAAAGATCAATATTACTTCATGAAGACTTCATTTTACTAAACTTTTGAATCATCAAACGAAAATAAATGAGTCGTGGTGGATAGTTTATAAAGTGTTGAAATACTTTATAAAGTTGAGGAAAATAAAATTCCAGAAATTTTGACTTATATCACTCTTTCCAAAATTGAAATGCAAAACTTAGGATAAACAGGAGAAAATGTATCATTATGAAAGCTAATTCCTCAAAATTTTATTTTTTATTTTTGTTTAGGTTTAGAGTTATTTCCTTAATAATTTTTTAAAATTTATTTTTATATGTCAATGAATACGATACACAAAACGCAACACGCTAGATTATTTAAATTTGGTATGTGATCTTTACAACAAATTTATAGATTTCTATAAAATACTAAATGAAATTCATCAACAGAAAGTCTGAATGTCTCTCTGCTCATGTACATTAATTCAATATTTCGAAAACACCAAGAGTTAGATAGATGAAATTAGGCACATGATTTCATCAGAAGCTAGGTGAAATCTTGAACCAAATCCGTAAAAGGGTTGGTCATTTTGAGTACATATGGATGTCACATGGTACGAAATTATACATCTCAAATAAGAGGTAAAAATGATTTTTCAGTCTTCACTATGATTCCTTCCCTTCGATTAACGATTGGTGCATTTTCCTTTTAGCAAAGAAAATTATCCCTTCTCAGTAAAGAAATTAAAATTGATATCAGCGATCGAGCAGCAAACAACCGACAATGCGTCAACAAATTGCTATTGGAGAAGCTTAGGATCCAGAATCCACTAGAAAAAAAGATACAATTGGCCACTGAAAAAGGGATACTAATTTTGGAGACTCATTTATTCTAGTTGTTTATCAAGGAGTTAAAAAAAACATTATTTTCCTATGAAGTAATTTTGTGGAAATCCAGTTGCCAGATAAATTTACTTGGTCTTATTGAAGCCATTGACATCGAAATATAATGGTTTCGTACAATACTTTTATTTTAATATGCATTAAAGCTGCATTCTTTATGGAATACTCTACTACCATTAGCTTATGGAATATATTTCTACTATTTATTTTCTGATCCCCAACTGATTAAAACTATTCACATTTTTATACGCAAAGCTGGGTCTTGATTTTCGAGTCGTAGAGGTATTTTCGTTATCCTTCCGATGTAGCAATTAAGTAAACACATGAAACTCATTGAACACTTTTTCTTTACTGAATGAATTTCTTCGTCATTTGTTACGCAATAAATAGATAAAGATGAAGACGTTTTTCGATCCATTCCATATTTGACTAGACGTAGGCATATGGAATAAGGTCAGCTTTCGAAAATTCTTTTCTCAGGGAAAAATGGATTTGTAACGCGATTTTTCGTTTCTTACAGTACTATTTGTGAGAAGGAATCCCTTTTGCTTCTAATCAGAATTCGTTTTAGCTCCTAAAATTCGAGTGGAATATCTAGATGAAGCATCATTCCAAGCATGATCTTAATTTATTCCTTATAAAAATTTAGATCTGAACGCTTGCTTTAACCACAATGCTGAATAATTTGGTTTCACATAAATGATTAATAGAATCTTTTATTTAAGAAGAGCCAATTGAAGAGGGGTTTTATCTTTATTTTTAAATATGCGGATATAATTTGTTTTCGTAATATCGGAAGTTAAATTTTATACCTGCGGGACTTTGTAAAAGTATTAAATATAAATTTCAGAGCAGAAAGGTTTAAATTGTCTCACAAATGCTACCGAAGTAAAACCAATAAACAAAAGAAACACACTTTAATGAATGTATTCAAAAGAAAAAAGAACCTTTTAATCAAATAGCAAGAGCAAACAAACCACAAAAGTATTAGGAGATTGAATTTTAATCACAAGCAGAATTGAATTTTAATCACATTTAAATTGTATTTTGATCTTTAATAAAATGAATACTTAGGGGTTTTTAGTTTCTAATCATATTCATTGTGGCTTTATGTCCTTTCTTTATGTTGTGTACGTCTCACATCTTTAAGATTTCTTTCACCCCCATATTCTTGTTTAATTTTTTTTTTACTAATTTAAAACACCGGGTAAAGCACTTTTTAAAATTCAGTAAAAGTGCTTTTATACGCTTTGATTTCAGAAGAGAATACTGTTTGAATTACATGCAAAAAAATTGTTCGGAAATGTTTTTCGAAAACTGTTGCTCCTTTAATTAGCAACCGGTGATAATTCTAGCTTTCTCATACTTTATCTTTACAGATAAATTTATTTTACAGAGAAAAGAAGTTAATACTATATCAGTTTCCCATCATTATTTTCGAACTGTATATTGAGCAAATATCACTCAGTTACTTTTTTCTGCAATATAAAATATTTACATAGTAAAGTATATACGGATATATAAAATGCGGACAATATCTTGATCCAATCGAGATTGGAATTGGATTTTAATTTAATAATTGTTGATATTTCATATCGATCCTTTAAACTATTTCAATAGGAGGAGCTTTGTTTAGAAAAATATTTTACGACTTATTTTTATTTTTCATATTTTGAATAAAAATTATAAGTAAATAGGAAATTAATTAAGTAGTTAAAGTAAGAAATTAAGAATATCATAAGACAAGAATTAAAATATGTATCTCAAAGAGAAAAATTTTACTAATGTGAATAGAGTGTTTAGTATTCATTTAGGATATTAAATATATAGTTTATGGGCAAATTAAATTATTTATTTTTAAAAATATAGAAGTATAATCTAAATGTTTAGAATACAGATGTAAGCTTGAAGAAAGAAAGTTACTCGATTCGGGAAATTTTGTGTGTTCGACTTCGGCTATAAAACACCACCTTCATTAATGATAATTATTTTGTGACGAAAATCGAAGATATAATAATTATAAAATATATTTATATGCTAAAATATCATTAAAAACGATTACAGCAATTCTATCGTAAGATTTTTAATACCCACTGTCTGAAAAACAGCATTATTTTTCGAATGGAAAATGACTTTCTGCTTAAACAGTGATGTTTTGAATTTTAAATTTATAATGAACAAATAGAATCTACAATTTAATTTGTTAAAACTATCATCTTTTTAAATGCATGACTTGTTAGAGCTCTGAAATTTTAAATAATTGAGTGATAATAATACAACATTTTAAAATTTCGAGAACTTAATAATCCATTCAATGATTGATTATTAATTACATCTGGATTACGATCATTTTTGTGACACCATCTAGTAGTGAATTTGAAGAGATTAAGAAGTAAAAGTAGAAAATCATAAAAGCATTTTTAAAGCATGTTTTTTAAGTATATTGAAACGGAGAAAACATTTCTAGAAATTGAAGTAAATATCCTAAAGACATGATCTGCTGAATACAATAATATAAAAAAAAACATATAATGGACAAGCACTAAAGCTTTCAGTAAAAATTAAAACGTGAGTAAAATTCCAATCAGCGCCACTTACTTTTACGCTTTGACCTTTCAATTTTTGATAAAAATAATTTAATTTTCTGCTTTTCAGTGCTTAACTAAAAAGACGCCTTTTAAGCACCATTTTAATTTCTCGTATACGAAGTATAGAGAAAGTATTGTAATCGTCACTCCAGATTTTAACGAATCTCCACATTTTAGACCTTCCCGAGTCCAAAAAACACATTTTTTTGGAAAATATCTATCTGTGACAAACGCTTTTTGTAGATTACTATCAAATTTTGAACAAAATCCGTTCAGAGAAAATCGGTCTGTTCGGTTGGTCGAATATAAGCTAGCCCAATAACTACAAAACGAAAACAGCTAGATGGATAAAATTTGGTACACAAATTTAACATTTATAGTGTGAAATCGAACAAGGGGTTATCGGTCTGTACTTTCAGAAGCATGTAGGCGTGATAGTTCAAAAACGCAAATACTTAAATATATCAAGTTTGGCATGTGATTGTATGGCTACAAGAGTAGTTATGTGCCAAATTTTTATTTCAGTGGGATATGAAAAACTCGTCTAAATCACAAATTTTATTTTCATACACTATTCATCACATGCCACGGATTAATCGCCAAAAAACTAACTAAGGCTCACATGATAGATTAAGTAAAAATGCTGATAAAAAATAACTATTGTACGCCAATGCCATTCAAGGCGTTCTCTGGTATGAAACGTTTATTAGAGAATATCGAGATGCACATTGGACTTGGTTCAAAATTCGATTCTATCAGAGATACTCACTACATCTGATATTATATTAATATGGCTGATATGTTATTCAAAATGATAAATTACTTTTAATAATAGCCATGTTGCTTCAGAACGATATAATAAAGCTAAATTGAGAGCTATAAAAGTGATTAGTTCACATCCTTTGAACTGGTATCTAAATTTGAAGTATGAACTTAACGCAAAGTAAGCAGTAGCGAAGTTTTTATGCTGTACGGAGAAATTTAAATGCGTATTACGTGAAAGATTGGGAAATCACTAGACGACCGACACTTCGAACAGATGCTTTTAATAATAGAAAACATTTTTACACACTTTTATTTCACTTGACTTCTTTCATGTTTATAAATTCTAAATTTTTAAAATCGATTTTTTTTCTGAATTTTTATTTATTTATTTATTTATTTTTTTGCTCTCTTCCTTACATTCGGGAATTTTGAAAATTTATATACTTGTGTTTTCTCGAGGACAATTCTGTATTATAATATTTTCAGAACTTAATTTTCATCCAACTGGTTAATTTAAATAAGTTTTGATTCCATAAAAGTGACGTAAGTTATTTAAATTTAAGAGTAAGTTATTTCTTCCTAATATCAATAAATGGAAACTTGTTTCTATAATGTATACATATCCCTCGTTTTATTGATGAATTGTAATTAAAGGTTGTAAAGCAGAAAATAATTGAAATCAAAGAAACTCGTCAAGCGAAGCCCAACTTCAAATCCTTATAAATAAAGTAACGTAATAATAATGGAAGTAATGTTTTGATTGCCAAATTATTAATTTTCATTCAAACTGGAGATTTCATTAAGAACGCTTGCTCACGACAGAAAAATTATCTATTTTGTTAAGAATGTATGGAAAGTGACAATGCAGGATGTGATATTAGTATGCTTTACGAGAGTATTTAACACTGTTAATTATATATATGTGTTACAGCAAAAACCCGAAATCAGTCAAAACGCGAATTAACTAAGGAAAACGCGTTCTAACAGACAGGGTTAGGGGGAACCATTTTTCTCTAGTTATTGCAGGTGTTGTGCACTTAAAACCATGTGAATCTAGATTTGTTGCATGAAATTTCCAAAGTAAGTGCTGTCGTCTAGTTTTATTCATGCTGGAACGTGTTTGTGTTGTTGAATTATTTATTATGAATGAAAAAAATGTTAATGATTTTTGTGTCAAAAATTAGAAAAATAAATTTCTTGGGCAGTTACAGTTTTTTTACAATAAAAAAACAACAACAGAATAACTTTAAATCTATTATACATGATGGATACAGCATTCTCTTATTTGAGGTTGAAGAAGCAAAATCTGCCATTAACAAGAGTTCAATTTAGTACCGCAAATTAAAAAGGTTTGACATTCTTGAAATCATTGAAGTAAAAAAGTGAGTTTTTTCAAATGAGCCTATAAATTATTATTTACCAGTTGAAGAAATTTCTGATGCTATCGAATTTGCACATGTGGCCATAGGACATGGAGATAGAGAGAGACTTAAAATTGAAAATTCAAGAAAATTTGCTAACATAACTTCTGAGATGATACACATTTTTTTTTATCGATGTATGAAACATGTCAATAGAAAAAATGTTTTGAACTAGACGGATGAAATTTGGTATATACACTCCACACAAAATGTGTAGATTATTTTCAAAGTTTGAATGAAATACATTCTGAGGAAATCTGTCTGTCTTGCTATAACTACAAAATATAAAGATATAGATATTTCAAATTTAATGCACCTGAACGGTAGATTTGCATCACATTTTGAACAAAATCTGTTAAAGGGCTGTCTGTCGGTCATTATTTTCGCATAACTCCTGAATTCAATGACTTAAATTAGTGTCATTCGGCACATGATCTTGTGACTTATCCAATTTTGTTTTCAATGAGTCGGATATAAGGCATTCAAAATGCATAGATTGAGTAACAATACTAGATCCATGCCAAAGGTTTATATTCGAAATTTATGCAAGCATTCGTGAACTAACCGCAATTTTATGCGAAGTGAGGTGGGGGTGGGATAAAACCCTTGAAAACTATCTAGAAAATTCAGGGAGAGCACTACGGCTGGTTTGTTAATATGTAAAGAAAACTATTAAAGATACGGACATCATTTTTAGGATTTCGAGTTTTTTAATGCCTGAGCAAGAATTTTACTATATTGTCCTCCATTTTTTTTCTCATTATCTTATTTAAAAATTTGTTAAAGATATTTATTTTTTATTTATGAATTTATTTCATCTATTTGTGAAGTAAAATTATTTTCTTTTAATGAGTATAAAATTTGAGTAATAGAATATATTTTCCTAGATATCTCTAAAAGATTTTTACATTGGACGCGTCGTTTTCAAAACCTTATGATTCTAGGAATTTCCATCAGAGACTTATAAATTCGTTTTAGAGGCTTGTTCCGATGACGAGTAATTGATTAAGCGAAAAAAATTGGCATAACGAGAAAATTTCGAGATACTAATTAATTAATTATGCTAATTTACTCGGTTAATCAATTTGTCTATCTGAACAAATTTGAACTTTTAAGCCATGTAGATGAAGATGTCATGATAAATGATCGAATTATAAACGTGTCCCATTTTTTTGTTGTTGTAGTTGGCGACTCTATGTATTAAAGGGGTATGCAGTAAAAAATCATTCATTTCACTCAAATGGACGTTAGTTTGTCACTTTCAGTATCAATACACTCTAAAATTATTATTAAACATTATTTAAATTTTTATAATTGCTTTGTATTAAAAAATATTATTCGAGAAATATTTACCCACGAGAAGCAGTTATTTTCAAGAAAGGCAATTCCAATTTTTCTGAATAAATCCATATCCAAAACTGAAGCCAAGCCATTCCGGCAATCTAAAATCAGAGTCGAGCACAAAAATGCGTCTGACCTGCTTTGGAATACTTCTATCCTAGCATCTCTTTCACATGAGCAAAACTCAAGCTCCATACTGTATTGGGAATACCGGAGATTCATTTGGGTATTTCCCCTCTGGTTTTTCCAACCCGCGTAAGTGCATTCGGACTATTTCCACCGAAGTCGTTGATTTGTACGTGAACTAGTCAATTTTAGCTTTGCAAGTTCACACATAACTAATAGAGATGCGTGACTTCGCCATAAAAGCTTTTGACACATTCTAAACTCTCATTCATCAAGCTGCATTCGTGCTCATTTCGGTACCAGCTAGTTTTACGAAATCAAATATGCTAACACATAATGAATCGTCTACGTTTTTTACAGTAAAACGAAATTCAAATAGTTAAGCATTATGCCATCCTTTCGAAAGCGGAATTAAGGAAAAATGAAAAAGGAAAAAGCATGATTAAGATGTTGTAAAACAGATTTATTTTTCCCCTAGACCTAATTTGAGAATTATTTGAAAACCGCATTCGGAAACCTAGAGATTATTTCAAATCAGAAATTAAAATTCAAGATATCATACTTTGGAGATAAGCCAAGTTTTTGAAGTGGATCTTTTTATCTAAATTGAATTTCCGGATTTTGAATATATAAATAATGCTATTAATTATTTTTTTCTGTATACGAAATACACAAAGGAAATCATTTTTAGATTGTCAGAAAATTAATAATAAAGAAATAAATAACCATAAGATTTTGATAAATCACCTCGTTTTAGATCTTTTATCTAAAGCAACTTATTTTAGAACTTTGTCTGTGATAGATGGCGCTGATGCATCACATAACTTGTTCTGTATTTAATAATTGAATCATGTAACTCACAGAATAAAGATGCTAGTTTTGATGCATCATATTTCCTATTTGTTTGAATATCTTAATATTGTGTTTGTACTCGTTAAATAATTTATCATTGTGTATGAAATTTGGAAGTTTGATTAAAAAAAGTGAAACACAATCATGGCAACCATACTCTGACACAATTGAGATGATTTTTGATCCTTCAACGCTTGGAGTTACGGATTTGAGCCGCTTCTTTATTTGTACGGTAAGACTTTGATTTTTTTTAACGTATTGATCTCAGAAATGAAACATGATTATGGAGTTAGAAAAATTAAAGAAAAATTTACCACGTACAGTTCTGCTGTACGTGGTCAAATCAATACAATCTTGAATGAATGTGAAAATATATTTTCTTCAGAGTTAACTTAACACCATTTAGAAAATTTAAGCTCGTTCCATAAGTTTTTGATTGAATATCAAGATACATTATGAAAAACATGATTCAAATGTCAATGACCTTGAATATGATGTTAAAAGTATAATGAAAATATCCTGGTATATAAATCTAAAATTCTCCACGAAATAGAAAATTTTTATTGACAAAGTGTTTGAAAGGAGATATGAACTTGTGATCAGTAGTATTCAAAAAGCCGGCAATATCGTTTCGAATTGTACATGAATAAGGCTAAAGAAATTAAATTTGAAATTTGCTGGCGATCTGAGTAAATAGCTTCAGTTAATTCATATGACAATGAAATTCATTCTAATTAAGGTTTATTTAAAATTAATAAGTTTACTTATTTTAAAGGTTTATCGTCTGGTAGTATAACAGTGTATCGGGTAATATTTTAACTGAAGAAACTTATGACATATGCGAAAAGAAAAACGTTTAGGGCAGAGATTTGATCTTAAAGATACGATTTTATCAAAATTTGTTTTTGCAGTTAGAATTAATTAAAAGTTCTTCTAATATTTTTTGGTTTAAGAAAAATCTATAAGCAGTCATAAAAATGTGTTAGAAATTTAAGTACTTTGGAAATCTCGAGTGGTTCATTTGATCAGTTTGAGCCCTCAATCATTCTTAACCTATCACCTGAAGATTTAGTTCTTGAATTTCAAAGAAACAGATAATCTAAACAAAATATTAAAGTGACTGTATTAATAGAATTCGTTTATAAAGAAATAGAATGTATAGAAGTCATTACGTTAATTAGTACCCTCGTAGAGTTACAAATACTAGGAAGCTAATCCAAAATAATAGCTCAAAAGTAACAGCGATCCGATTAAAAATAAATCAACTTCCACATTTAATAATTCTGTTTTTAAACTTTATATTTTTCATAACATTTATAATGAAAAATAATTCCAATGAGCATAAATTAAAAAGAAAGCCACGTAAAAACATTTTTGTAATTGTTGCTTTAAAAAAGTTTTTGTAGAGCTAGTATACTGAAGCTTGTGAAATTTGTAAACATATATCCCAACATAAAGTTTGTTTATTTTAAAGGAAATCCAAAGTATTAATTCCTACACCTGAAGTGAGTACAAATGAAAATAAAACTATTGTATCTATTAAACAATTGCACAAAAATTCCATATGGTTGCAAACTTGTTCTGTAGTTGCTCAATATGAACAAAAATGAAACATTTCTCGAATCTTAATCAAATCAGGCTCCGAACTGAACTACTTTTCGAAAGAATTAAATTTGCCTATAAAAAATGAAAAGTTTATTCGTTCGGATTCAACTGCGAAGAAAAGGAATTTCTTGTTTGTTCTGTAACTCTCAAAAGTTGAACCGATCCTTCAAAAATATTTTATTGAGGTTTACATAACAAATAAATTCGAGTAATATCCAAGGCCAACTATCAGCATTGTGAAATTTATGAGAAAAGAGATCTAAGGGTATGCAGATGACACAAGTGAAAACGAAATAAGTATTTGAATTTCTATACGTGACTTTTGAAATATCCAATTGAGTCAAGTGACAAAAATATCCGAAGAATTGCATTTAGTTGACGACGATGTCCGAGGAAACGTTGTATAGGCGAACATCCTCAAATCTAAACATTTCGGCTATTAATTCATGGGATACTTTCGTTAATGAAATAGATGAGCCATCAATCTTACTTGATATTCAATTTCTCTGGCGTTTGGAAGAATCTTTTATGAGAGACAGTGATTCATTATCGAGAGAGGATTTATAGTCATTGAATTGTTTAACTAAACAGTGCGGTTTGAATGCAAAATGAATCATTGTTCTTGAACGAAAGGAAACGCTAGTTGAGTGCCCGCTTATTCCTTAATTGCTACACAGAGATTTTTAAAGTTAGCAAGTAAGTAGAAAAATAATGAATGGTTATTTAATGTATACAAGAATTAATGAAAAATTTGAAACAGGGAAAATTGAAAATGGCACTAATAGTGATAATTGTGAGCATGAACTGTTTCATTAATAGTCTTGCATATGACTATGTGTATCGTATAGGACTGTCCGTCTAAGGATAGAAATACTGAATCTTTAAACGATATTTAATTAAGGGAGACAACTTATATAACTACTTATTAGATATCATTTGAAGATTCAGACTGCATAAAATACATTTCGGAGCAAATATAAAAAGCACTTTTTATTTTATTTTCTTTAAGGAAGATTCGAAAAATTATTAAAAATTTATTTGATTTGGAGGTGATGAAAACTTGGCATTTTAAGTATACAACTTCACCTTTTAGAATTTGACAATCATTTTTGATGTTTGCGAAAACTATTTAATATCAGATAAAATTTAAAGAGAAACATAGCGATGTTATAGAAATGACAGAAAATTTTTAGTACATAGATGATCTTCTCCAAAAGGCAGAAAACGATAATAAAACCTTTGGTTTGGAAGATGCAAACATGCATCTTTGTACAGTGAAGACCAATTCTAAATTTGGGGGTTAAAAACGGAATGGGCGTTGAAGAAAATTATTTGAATAAAACATATAAAAAATTTTGAGTTTGAGTTGGGATATAATTTAGGATATTTAAAGTTGGATAATAAATAATTCAGACTTTAATGAATCAAAAATAACAAAAAGACTCAATTTACAAATTGTAGACATTTTTTATCCCAGTTTGATTAGTTTCAGAATATGTGATGAATGCCAAGTTTATGATACAAGAATTATGGAGATCTGTCAGCGATTGGAATTATGAGATATCGGATGGATTAATAAGTAAATTCTTCACTTCGTATTCTGAAGTTTAGGAATTCGTGAACATAAGTATTCCTAGAAGATATTTCTTAAGTGGTTCAGTTATTCATACAGATGGTATGATCCTAATAGTTCGCTGGCACCAGTGTCCGAGGATACAGTAGCATAGTATAGTTTCAAAATCCCAGGAGACTGCTATTTTTATTTGTAACTGCTAAATGCGATATTATGTAGACTGGAGCTGTACATGTAATGATATCTCTTAATTTAAATCTTAATTAATTTCTTAATTTTTATTTTGAGCCCATATTATCTTATTCTAAAAATTTCTTTTATTTTCTGGTCCAAATCTCACTTTTTATTTAATTAATTCTAACACACACTCTTAAAAATTGATGACTAGTGCATTTTGCACACCCCGAGCGAAAGGAATAAAAATATCTTCCACCTATGTATTACTTTAAAAAATACCTACGATCCCTTTCCCATGGACACGTGTCAATAAATCTCTGTCGGAATCTCTTAGTAAAATCACCAAAGAGAAAAATTTATTTCACTTTGCTCTTGTGTTTTGGTACGAACAGTGTTCCGCCTTTCGTGTTGATGTACAAATTACTGCCCTCTCGTGGTTTGTAGTTTATTCCAAAGGTGTCTTCTTTTCGTCCGCGCATCTGCCAAAATTATGTTACAGACATTTAAATTTAAAAAAATCCCAAGAATATGGAAACTAATCAAATATATTATTTACATTAATTTTATTATGATTTCAATTAATGACAACATTGTGACTTGTTCTTATTCTGAGTTTAAAATGAAGTACGTATAGATAGAGAGTATAAAAGATGATAGTGTGGGATTTGTTTTCATTTGTGACGACTTACAGAATTCGGAATTTAATAAATCCGCACTAACGAAATCGAATTATTTTTAAAAAAATCATTCCATTATGTGAATGAATGAATAGAATATTGATTGTAAAATCTGATTGAAATGCATTTCATTTAAAATAAAGCCTGACCTTTTTCCTTCTATTGAACAGATATGAAACTTTATTACTAATTGGAAAAGAAAAAAAAATGAAATTCTTTTATTTTTCCAAATACAAACTAAACTTCGAGTTAGCTTTCATCCGAATTAATTTCAGATAATCAGTGTGTTAAAAGCAGATTACAATTAAAAATGAAAATCCAATAATGATTTACTTTAGACAATGTATTTTGATGTTTGAAGCTAGTTATCGTCCAACTCTAATATCAGTTCATTTAAAATTCTACAACTGTTTAAAAGGTTTTCAAGTTCACTGAAATATTTAAGCATAACAGGAAATTCAACCAAATCAGTGGGGAAATAAAGGAATTATTTTGACATTTTGGAGACATCAAAGTAGTGATATTTATGAATAAATCCACGCACTTTGTTTAAGTACATGGAATTTAAGAATAAGCACACGATTGTAGAACAAGCAAAATTATTTTTAAATCATTATTAATAAATAATATTTTATGAAAAATAGAGCCGCATTCCCATTTTTAATAACTTATAGGCCGAAGAGAACAATTTATGGCAAGGGATGTCAGTGGAGAAGGCAGGATGCATCTGGTGGTACAATCGGCAGTCCTGTGCAGAGAGTTGACCCTCCCGAAAACAAAATGTTAGTAGATAATTTTACTTTTTAAACCCAAATATCAAGCTGAGTACTTGAGGGTAGCGGTGGAAAGGACTCGGTTTCGGAACCGGAAGGTTTCAGGTTCGAGACCCAATTCCACCTAAGAACCAAGTGTAAGCTGGTCTGGTGCCTGTTAATCCGTCGGGGCCAAACGCCCTCCCATTGGCGTGGAGTGGAAATTTGGAGAGGAGTGTGCCAGCTCAGATGTCATCCTCGCCATCTGACCGCGGTTAAAAATAAAATAGCCCTAGTATTACTTTAAAATGGGACGTTAAAACAACTAAACTAAAAAAAAAAAATAAAAAAAAACCACGCGAAATACTTAGTAGATTGTAGTTGTTCCTTTTTTATGTGTTTTGCCCCAAAGGGACATAAATATTAAAATATTGTATTGTCATCGGGAACGCACAAATATTCAAAATTATTTGAATATCAAGATGAGAGGGAAAACTTCATAATTCCAACTTTATAAGCATGAAACAAGAAACAAGTCAATTAAAAAAATTAAATATTTCTAAAAACTAATAGTTTGTAAAGATAAAAATATCTTTACACGCACTGCTTATATTGGTGCATCTTGTTACTTTTAAAGATTATAGAAGAATTATCCAAGAATTCCAAGAATTTTAAAGAAAGAAGTTAAGAAATGGCTGACAGTGGAATAATTGAGGAAACATCAGGACCGTCGGGTTTGCTTATCATGCTTGGAAAAAAAGAAAGATGGCTGAACACGATTCTGTGTTGATTACAGGAAATTACGAAATGGCTATTTATCCTTTACCACAAATTGACAGCATTTTGGATGTTTTGAAAGTCAGTGGTACTATGCATTGAACTTCAAAATCGGATAGTGGCAAGCCGATGTGCCTCTTGAAGATAGAGGAAAGACAGCCTCTAGCATCGGGCAAGGGGTTGACAATTTAAGAATAATTTTAACCTTAACCCAAGAATAACCTTTTGCAATTTGTAATGCCTTTAAGATATTTGAAATATTAATGGAGATAGTATTATGTGGATTTTCGTCTAAAACTTACTTTGTATATTTAGATGACATTATAATAGTAGGATGAGCACTTGAAGAATATATAAATAATAGCCGTAAATTAGTCTATGGTTTACAAAACGTTAAAGAGATTAACAGAGATTCTTAATGGATACAAAGCCAATGATCATCGATTTTAGAGACAAACTTCGTAGACATTTGGCAAAAAATAAAGGTTCTGGAAAATTCAAGAATTATGGCTCTATCTGTCTAAGAAAATCGAAATCTAGGAATTCTTCTGTGAGTTGGGACATCGTGCTCAGTCAGAAAACTATATATACCCGTGGTTATTAACCGAATTAATACTATTACGAAAATCATCCGGTAGGTGTAGTAAATGTAGTTTAATAAATAGGACTATATAAAACGTCGCTCACGAAACAAATACACCAAAAATTAACAGTTTCAGAAATTAATGTCACATGTAAAGGATTGATGTAAAGGATTTTACTCAAAATTTGTTCCCTTCAATGATAATTCATTTGAGTCTTTTGGCTTAAAAGACATTGTTTATTTTATAATACGGTTTTTTAAATATTTTTTATCATTTTTATATCCAATAAATTTCTGCTTTTTCAATTATTCGATCATAACGGTTATGAATTATTATTAATAATGGTTTGAAAAAAAAATTCTTTTATTGTGGAATAGACAATATACCATTATTTTATTCAATATACCATTGTAGATTTAGATAATATTTAATGAAACATATTTTATGAAATTGCTTTTTAATATTTGCACGATACTCACTGATCCCCAGAAAAGAAATAAAATCGGACAAATGTCCTAAAAATCTTAATATATTCATATACACAAATTTAGCACCATATAAATGATTTCATGACATAGGTTGCAAAATACTAATTTTGTTTAAGTGCAAAGTATTGAAGGTCGAGAGAAATGCAATGCCTTTTCTTATTTTTTTCCTTGGCAATGATTGTGATTAAACTTAGCAGAAAGCACAGCTATAACAACGCATCGAACATGGCAAGACAGTACTCGGGAGTTTAGTAGGAGTTTGAGAACGCAGTCCAAATTTTGATTCCTTGTGCTACTCATTCTTTAAATCGAGTCGGCAATTTTGCTATAGAGAGCTGTAAAAAAGTAGTTCAATAATTTATATTTGCACAAAAATTAATTTTTTTTTCTGCCTCCATTTATCGTTGGCAAGCAATAAATACAAATCTGAAGAATTACGGAAATTCACCTATAATTAAGAAACTATCTAACACAAAATGGTTGGCGAGGGTTAATATAGTGCTTGCTTTAAAAGTTTGTTTTAATAAAATAATAGAAGCTTTATAAGAAATAAAGGCATCAGAATCAGAAAAAACTCTTACTGCAATTGAAAATTGTAGGTCTGTTTAAGGAAATTCTTAAGTTAATGGTAAGTATGAAGTAAGTTTATGACAAAACTGGGAATATCATTTTGCATAGAATAAATGAAACAAATTACTAAAATCAGAGGAATTCCTAATTAAAATAATGAGAAAATTTTATTTGGTAACTTCAAAATAAATTTTGAAAAAGTTTAAGAACCAGTCAATTCCTTAACAGTGTTAACTTTCAAGGATTACACTCATCAAAGACATGCACGAAAAAGAACTTTTATTGAAAATTCATCTTAATTTCATGAAAAATTCATATATAGTGCTTCTAATATTATTTTTAACAATTTTATTAACTTTTTAGAAGAAATGAAAATTATGAGCATAATTTAAAAATGCTCAAAATATTTTTTATTTTTATTTTTAAATATCTTGAGAAGAAAAGTTGTTCTGATAAATTAAAATCTATCAAAGAAATGTAGATACTACAGTGTTTGACAACAAAAATACCAGTTCTTATTGCTTGTAAAAAGCAACAGAGAAAAATTTAGTAATTTTCTATGTTGCCTTTTACAAGCAATAAGAACTAGTCTTAATTGAAATACATAAACCCTCGAAAGTGCTATCATCACATTTTCAGTTGTTGAAATAATTTTGAAAATTTTGTTGATTTTCCCCGTAACTAATACATCAGTGGCAGATAATTTTCTATCTTGAAAAGAGTCGGGTATTATTGTAGAAATTCAATGTCAGAAGACAAATGAAATAGCTTGTCCAGGAAAAATTTATTTTGATTTCTTATTTTATTTATATCTAGCCGCCTTTGGCGACCAGCCGGTTCGCCAATCGTAAGGCTCGTTAAAATTTTAATAATTAACTATTTTATGTAATTCCTACTTTAATAGCTTCTTCATTAAAATATTTTAAAACTTCAAATTTCAATTCACTCATAATATCATAAAGACCTTCAGTCATAACGTAATCTCCATCTCTCCAATTTTCTTTTAGCTCCCGTAGAATTTATGCTTTAAATTAAAGTGGAAATGATTAATCTGCAATTAATATAATAATATTTTTTACTGAAACAAAGCATTTTTTTGTAATATGATTACTGAAAACAGAATCACTGAGCATTTAAACCTTATGAGCACTAAAGAATATCTTTCTTAATTTATGTAATATCTCAAGAATTTGTCAACAAAATTTTTTCAAATTCATCTTGAGCAGGTCTATTAATTAACAATGTTTAATGTTAAATGCATCAAACACTAAGAAAATAAACAGCATCGTTTAAAATAATCGGTCGAAAACAGGTAAAAAAATTACTTAAAAAACGATGAACTTAACATAAATACAATTTAATTACAAAAGCTTACAACTAACCTAAAAATAATTTAAATCGAGTCCGCTTCCGTTGAAATTAGATGTAAACAATCAGAATACAATGCGCATGCGTGAATTTTCAACGCCGGTTACGGTAACGCAAATGTGTGAATTTTTTTACACCAGTTGGGGTAACGCTATGCAGATCAGAGATTTTTAATTTCCTTTAATCTGTTTTATTTTAATTCAAAAGTACTTCAGAATGAATCTTAAAGATCGATTAATTAATAATGTTTCATTTTAAATGCATCAAACATTAAGAAAATAAACAGAATCGTTTGAAATAATCGGCCGAAAAATGTTAACCCTAGCCTCATTACTGTTGGGGAAAAAAAACCGAAGCCTTACTAATTTGGCGTTGGGGAAAATGAAAAGAGTTTTTGGCGGAAAAGTTAGTTTTTAATTAATAATTAATAGTTAAATTTTTAATTAATAATTAAAATTTCAAAAAAGGGACCCCAGGTGCACATTCCCGATCTCCAAGGTATACACGTACCAAATTTGGTAGCTGTAGGTCAAATTATCTTTTTTGTAGAGCGCCAACACACACACACACATTGAGTTTTATATAAGTATAGATTAGTTTATAAATGCGCCTAATAATTTTTCTTCCAGATATTGTGCTTTATTTTTGTATAATTTTAAGCATTGTTTAGCACCACTTTCAACAGAGTGTTACAAAATTTGCTTTTCCATTTTTGAATTGATTATAACTAAAAAACTATTCTTATTATTCTAAATATATTGGAGTATCGTATTATTTATTAATTGAAACGATCAAAGGTTTGAGATTTATATCCTTATATAACAGTTTCATTTATTATGTGAAATCCAAATGATTCTTGGGACTAATTTTAATGGAAATATTTTAGATATCTGAAAATGTATTAGTTTATCATGAAGCAAATCATAAAAATCATCATCAAATTAATTATCATTAGATTAATAAAGTAATCTAGTTTCACTTCCTTTTACGTAATAAATTGAGCAAATTTCATGGAGATTTGATTTTGCTTTCTATCTTCGGTTTAATTTAAAGTACTTTATGAATTACATGTTCTAAACACTTTTATGCATAATTTCATGTCCTTAATACATTTAAATGTCTGAAACAGAGATAAATAAAAAGATATATAATATATTGTGCTATATTAAAACGAGTCAAGGAAAAAAGGGGAAACACACATTAATTTTACTGAAACGAAGACTTAAATCTTGCAAACCTTATTTTATATTTATCCCTTTATAGCATTTCAATACTTAGAATTGAATTAATTATTTTTCATCTCAATTATTATCTGAATATAATATTTTTTTATTCGATAGTTATAAATAATATAATTTTGCTATGAAAAAGCCATTCTTTTATAAAATGAATTGTATATTATTTCGGTAGTACTTAATATAAATATTAGCATATACGAATTATAGTTATAAATTTCTTAAATTCAACTAATGATTTCAAAATATATTAATTATTGACTAAGGTTGATTGAACTATGCCACTTGGTAAATATAATGAAACGACAGAGAAATTATTAAACGAAATTATTGTTAATAGAAATATCTATTGTGAAATAAAATATGCTAAATCAATATAAAACATATTTTAGAAGTAGAGATTTTTAAGTTCATATTCCTTTTCATCCTCTTAGAGTGCTTCCAAAAACTTTACCTTCAGGGGTCCCCAATATGTGTGATCTGCCCCTGGTGCTGATACTACTACTAAATTAGTGCATTACTGTCTGCTTGTGCTATTAATTTCTACAAGTGAAGCTCTTTGCATATATCTTGGTTTCGTAATTTGTTTCTTGTATTCAGTGTTTTCTGGAATAGTCGTGGAATAAAGCGTCGTTTACCGTTATCCAACATGCTATATATCGTTTACCTTACAACTCCCGAACGATTTGCGTATTACTGGTGTCAGAAGTGAGATCTGTAATGTATGATAAAGAAGAGATCACTCAAAATCTATCACAAAATTCCATTTTTCAAACATAAAAAAAAACAACGTAAAAATTATGAACATTTCAAATTATTTTTGTCGATTTACTGTCATCACAGATTACTTTACATTCCGTCGTTGTCTTACACTGGGAAGAAGTTCTTAAAATTTCATTTTTCAAACATAAAAAAAAACGTACAAATTATGAACATTTCAAAGGATTTTTGTCGATTTAATGTCCTTACAGATTAGTTTATATTCCGTCGTTGTCTTACACTGGGAAGTTCTTAAAATTCCATTTTTCAAACATAAAAAATAACGTACAAATTATGAACATTTCAAAGGAGTTTTGTCGATTTACTGTCATTACAGATTAGTTTACATTTCGTCGTTGTCTTACACTGGGAAGAAGTTCTTAAAATTCCATTTTTCAAACATTAAAAAAAACGTACAAATTATGACATTTCAAAGGATTTTTGAAGATTTACTGTCATTGCAGATTAATTTATATTCCGTCGTTGTCTTATGCTGGGAAGAAGTTCTTAAAATTCTTTAGGAGAAAAATGGGGTTCGAGGAAAAAATGTTGAACAAAGTAGATTATTAAAAGATAGATGAATATGAATGTGAATGAATGTGAAAAACGCGAATAAAAAGACACTCTTGGCAAGCTGGAAAGCAAAGGTAGATTCCTTTTCATCTAAGTTAATATTTCATGATTCTAATTTCAGGAAAAATTAGGACTTGAAAATCACTTTTCAGCCCCTAACTTCTAAGATATTATAGTTACAGAAAACTTTTAAACACAAAAGTTATTCTTCTTAATGAGGTGCTAATTTGACTAATTTGGTTTATTTTTCTATCCTCAGTATTAAAGAAGTTATAGCGAAATGCAAATTTCACCCCCTCCAACCATTTCCACTCCCTTTGAGCTAGATGGCCCATTTACGAACTCATCCGTTTCTACATTTCTAACAACAAATTCCTAGCCGGTTATAATCCAAACGAAAAGCGTTATATAAGGAAAATTTCTGCATATCTTCACTGATCATATATTATATACTAGCCGCCTTTGGCGACCAGCCGGCTAATCAGTATTACCGCTCGCTACAATTTTCAATTAAATATTTTAAGTAACTGGTCTCTTAATAGATTCTCAAACAAAACATTTTTAATCTACAAATTTTGATAGTCATTGAGCTTTATTATAAGTATAGGTATAATATATAATCGGTGAAGATATGCTGAAATTTTCCGAAAGTCATGCATGAGAGCCTTTGCAATCTGTAATCTTCCTATACGAATCTACCTAAAAGAAACAAAGGCTTTTACGATGAGATAAGTAATATAAATGACTCACTTTCTTTCTCCCACAACAGAGCATGGTTGAGCTAAGTATATGCTTCATCTTGTATCGTAGACGCGGGGGATGACCAATGGAGGTGGACATGTGGGCAGTATGGTAGTCGCTTGCAGATCAAAACCTGTAAAAAAAAATACGGAACATAAGAGCATATCAGAAGCAATTATCAGAAACAATAAATAATAATGAGTAATGAATGCGATACCATGCAACATCCTGAAATTTTCTTTTTAGAATAAATCTTGTAGAAAATTCCTTGATAAATAAATTTTAATTTATGAATATTTCATTTTCTTGGGAACATGAATCGCGTGTTTAGATGTTTTCGCGTTATATTTTCAACAAGACATTAATACTATTTTGAAAATATTATTTCAAGAAATAAAACGAGTTTTTAAATAAAAGTTAATAACTATATGTAATCGCATATTTATTAAGATTGAATTTAAGATGCAAAACAAACAGCTAACAAATATTAAAATTGATTTCTGCAGTCTCTAAATCGTGAAAAAGTTTCTAAACTGAATTCTTTTTTCTCCTTTCCATCTTTATCCTTACTTGGAAAAAAATTAAAATCTTAAAGTATAATATGATTCGATAAATTACTGCCCATCGCATCGAATTTGCTTTAGATAGCATTTCAAGACTGCAGCGTTACATGACTATTTCATTCATTAAGCATATGCTTTAGATGACAAGTCTCGTCTAATGGGAAAGGTCAAGTTCTTATTTTCTTATATTCTATGCTCAAAAATAATCCGACTTTAGGAATCAATAGAGAGGCTTAAAACATGAAGATCTCAGTTCGAATTTTTTTTTGAAATATAAGAATGAAATTTAACGCGTAGTTTTATGATATAAATTGCAGATCTATATCAAATTTTGGATGTAATTAGGCGAACGGTCAAAATGCTTACTTCGCTTTCCTTACTTGCTTAAAACGTTTGTTTTAGTATTAAAGAAAGGTGAAAGAACAGCATTTCTATTCATTCTTCTTTCCTCTCTCAAAGTCGGGATAGAAGTTCTCCCTGAAAAATTATAACCATTCATTTTCTTCCAACATTTTTGGACAACTCTGTGCCCCACACGAGGAAATGGGAAGGGGTCCGTTAGAAGTTTCCTCATTTGATCCTTACTTCTGAAAGATACATAATCAACACACCAACCGTCTTGTGGCTCAGAAGTGAAACAATCCCTGTGAAACAATAAGAATAATACATATGGAATACTATGTACAATGATGGTCCGGATGGTGGCAAATGTCTCTAGATCTTTAACATTTTTTTTAGATGGGAAGGAAAAGGAAGAGCTAAGAACAGAATATTGAATCCACTAAGTGAATACCACATTGGCTCGAATAAAATTGAAAAACATTTAATATTTTTTGCCATAAATGAATATCAGCGGAAAAGGTACAATAGTCAGTGCCCAGTCTATCATAGCAAGGCATAAGAAATTTGCTGTTCCGAATCCCCAGCGAAGTTTTTAATGAGAGCTGTTTCGTCATACAAAAAATTTCCCTAGAATAGAAAGGATAAAGTAAAATTTTAAACCTTTGATGGATAATTTTTATTTTGAAAATGTCGGATTTGATTTCGAATCCGAACATTTGATTTTATGTTTTCAAAAAAAGGAAATAACGAATGAATATCGTCTTATGATTATATGTGTTCTTCTTCTGTTCATACTTAAAATCCTTAATTGTTGTTCAAGTAACGAAATCATGAATGACCGACTTCGAGTTATATGCAGTAAATGTAACATTGAGATTAACTGAATTCGCAAGTTGATAAGTTTCGACTTATCCAGAGATTTAAAAATATCCAATCAAATAGCTGCTGAATATTTGAGATATAAAAGTAGCAAAATTTTGCTTTAAAAAAATAAGTGTGTGATTTGGAAATAAATTTCTTTTTGCGTATACAAGAAATATAGGAGGGATAGTAATACCATTCCTGTACGCAGTAGTCCTATTGATGAGTTGTTTAAGACTGCGTTACAGTTAACTTGATCAGTTGAAAATGAAATGCCACCAAATGTAAAGTGCTTGCAGCAATATGATTCTTTTTGTGATTTTTTTTATTATTGTTTTGGCATTTATCGCAAAGTCACTATTTTACGATCAAGAGAAATTTTGTTTCAGCGGTACCCCGATAGATAACTTCTCTGGAAAGATTTCAATCATATCCATGCAGCGTACATTTAGAGCAGACTAACATCTTTTGAGGAACATGAAGCAGTGATTTGCATCGTACCGATCCGATGCGCTCTGCATGCCATAGGTTAGTTTCGTTCTCTGTTAACAAATTTTTTTGAATTATGGATATAGAACTCTGCTAAAAGTTATGATCCCCAACTGCAATATTGAAAAGTAATGTATTACTGTAGTTTTTAAATGTGCAGTAAAATGATCAGTATCTACTAATCATTATCAAACGAAACTTATTTTCCTAATTGCTCTCCCACATGCTTGCTAAGAATGACGCCGCAGCCTGTCTCGTGAGTAAATTCCATCCTTCTTTGATAATCGAAATTTAAAACAAAATCGGAAAAAATAAAGGAGGAAAAAAAATAAGTTAGGAAAATAAAATATTTTTGGCTCGTTTGAAAAACAGATTTCTAGTAGTAAATGTTAGGATTTCATACAAGTGGGGAAAACCTTTTAAAATATATTCTTCTTGCTCGGAAATGGTGAAAATATTTTTATAAATCTTTGGTCACAAATAGTTAAAAGTTCATGACAGTTAAACTATATAAAAAATTTAATTTTCACGAACTTCTCCGCGTATTCTCAGTTTCTGCATCATATTTTTTTTCTAAAAATATGAATCTCATTGTTCAAGATAACTAAAAGGAATATCAAATCTGTATTCAAGGGGGGAAAAACTCCTAACCTTATTGAGTTAGCACATACCCTTTAAAACAATAATTTTGACGACAGTTAGTTTATTCATAATTTTAAGAAACTTTTTATCATTGTATGCTCTTATATTTGCCGTAATTGAACTCGGATTAAAGAATTCGTGTTGCATTTTGTGCATAATTCTTATATGAGATTAAGTTAATCACTCCCTCAAAATATACAGGGTTGAAGAAAATAGTTAAAATAAGAACTTCGAGGGTATTTTTTGGAGGGAGAAGGATTTAAAATATTATAATCTTCCAAAAAATTACACATTAGAAGCAAAGCTTATTTTCTTTAGTTGATAAACAAGCTTTCGTGGGTTTTTTTTTTTTTTTTTTTTTTTTTTTACAAAATTAAATTTATGCTTAAAAGCTTCTATGCAAAGCAAATTATATTATTGAATTTTCATAACAATGAAATAAACTACTATGTATTATTTTTAGAATTTTTTTACAAAGTTATGCATACATATATATTTTTTCCTTAAGACTTAAATTAGTTTCATGAAAAATTTAAATCCAATAAACAAGAAAATTTGCTCATTTAATTTTTAAGAACGAATATTTATTTGCCTTGTCATGAAGATTATCCTTTTTTAAAAAAAATGTGCTTTTAAAATGTTAAAAAAATATTTCTTTCTCCATTTAAAATAAAATAAAAAAAACTCGCCAAAAACATTCCTGGTATTTGCAAAATATTTATTTTCCGGTCGAAGAAAACCATGGCCGAAATCCCTGACGTGTGCTCGCTGTATCAATTTCATAATTTATCAAACTGACTATCCAATTGCAGTCCTTTTCAGTGATCGTTTCATAGCAATCTTCCATTCGTTCTTGGCAACTTTCCAAAAGCAGCAGATTGCTCTTTTACCTGTGTGCCGCAATTTCGCGCCCTCCATAAAAATCAATAGTGACAACACACAAGATATTCAGAAATTCGTCTTTCACAAGAATCTATATACTACGATGGTTTGATCATTCACTGAACTATACCTTTTATAGAGTTCAAGAGAAATGTTTCAAAATAGGTTTTGCTCAAAATATGAAGCTCTAATTTTCTTGAGTTAGCACAATATACTGGGAGTGCTTATAAAATATTTTAGCTATTAAAAAAACAAGATAGTCAGTGAGATCAAATTTGTGTCTCATCTTAATCATAATCATAGTTAACAATTGCATTGAATTGTATAGCTCAGGTGCCTGTTGATGAAAGGGAGTATGCTGATAAAAACCGACAAAAATCACAGAAATATAGAGTTAAAAATCACAAAAATATAGAGCATCAATTACCTGAAGCAAAAGAAATTTATTTAAAAAAATATTTATTTATGTTTTGGAATTAAAGCTACGCTTTTTAGAACATAAGAAATATTGAAACAGAATGTCCATATTTATTCTTAAATTTTTTCCCGGATTTTTCTAATCATTGTTTATGAATAAAATTTTGAAACTGTGAAGAGACTCTGTGCATCTTAATTTTCGAAGAAGGAAAAAAAAGTTTATGAATAGATCTTCTAAAAAAATTAATTACAACCACTTATCGAATATTTGCAAAAAAAGATACTTAAACTAATAATTAAAAAAAAACTTCTTAAATATTTAAACAATGATAAGTAACAAAAACAAAGTTAAGTTTAAAATTCAACTAAAAAATAGTTATTGTTTAAATGTTTTATGAGGGCAATTGCTCTTTAGTAAACTCCATACAAATAGCTTCTTTAAACATTTTCATATTATGAAAGTGCTTCTCTGAAAACACTGAGTAGTCTTTCAATGTCTAGCAACAAATCTTTTTATTTATCTCTCCGTTATTTTATCTTCTCTCATAGAAGCCGTAAAGAAAATTTGAAAAGAGAGTTTTAATTACCAATATATTCCCAGTTTATCAATAGCTAAAAGTTATTTTTTCATTGTGGAGTTCAATGGCTCTGCAAAATGCTTGACTCGATACTACAGCATCAATATTTGTTATTAAATTTTAGACCTTTCAAACGGTTACTTAATAAATTTAATAAAAACTCACATTTATTTTTGAAGCAAAAATTTGACTTTCTATTATTTAATTATTAACGTCGAAAATTTGACGTTTTAATTATTTTCAACTTCTTTTATAATTCGATATCGTAAATCTTTTAAAATTTCGAGATACATTTTTTCTCGTATTCACAACGAGGCGGCTCCACTCGTGGAATAAAATTTTAAATCTATTGGCTGATTATTATTTTCAGAAAATATAAAAGTAATTTATTGATACCAAGAGCATTTAAGTGTATGAGAAACTTCAATCATCACGAAATGAATGCAAAATTGATAATAAAAATTCCATCTTTACAGCATAAAAAATCCAGTAAATTTAAAAAAATTAAAGCTTGCAAACTCAGATTTCATAATATATATATATATAATGAGGAGCAAAGTTCTTGCCAAAAATCATAAATGGCTCCAGTTGAGCTGTAATAGTCATGTTTACAATTTAATTTGCATAATGGCGCTTATTTTGAAACTCTTAAGATGTTTTCTAGTAGTATCAAAACTACTTAAGTTGCTTGCAACTTTTAAGTTTAATACGGGGCATTTAAAATGTCTGTTGAAAAGAAAAAGATTTATAGAATCATCTGGTCCCACTTGTAGTTAAAACTTGTTGCTTTCAGTGCTGCAATCATAATAAATTGCATCTAAGAAGAATCCACTATAAGCGTCTGAAAATAATCGGCTACTGGTTTAAAACCTAAAATGATGAAGAAGAAACACACGAAATCCAAGGTGAATAAACTATGAGGAAATGGCTCGATTATTCGAGAATCGCCCATCAATTTCCATTGAAGAACTCTCCGATCACCTTGGAGTAACTCTCAGAGGTATGCAAAAACTCACGATTACATCAAGATATTGAAAATGTTTCGGTAAAGGGATTCAGCATTAATTGACAAGCTTTTGGATGAATAAGGGAATGCAGATTTGCCAATCACTGCTGGAAAGAGAGGAAAAAGATACATTTCTCGAAGGTATAATCATCTGTTATGAGAAGTGGGCCTACTGTTTATTTTCTCCTAGACAATCCAATTGACTTGCGAGGACAAAATGGTCGCCAGATGTACATTGACCTACCAAAACCTATTTTCTGATTGATGGGATCGCAAGGGATTAATCTTGTATGATTTGCTTCCCAGTCGGCTGACCGAAGTGTATTGTGACAATCTGAACTATGTGCATGCAATTTTGAATTAGGGAAGGGTATCGCTTGTGGAAAGCAAGGATACTCTTCATTTCCAAGACAGCACCAGACCGCACATCATGAAAGGTACAAAGACAAAGATTCAGAACTTGGGTTGAGAACTTCTGGACTTTTCTTTTCACTATTTCAAGGAATTCTACCTACTCCTGTCTTTACAGAATTAATTGAACAAGAACAAACCGAACACTACTGAAGACACCAAAAATAAGATAATCAATTTTTGAAAACTTTCGATGTTTTTTGTTTCGATGTTTTTTTCGAAAAACAGAAGTAAAATTAGTTGAACGTTATAGAAAGCGATGAGAATTATTTCTGAGAAGTTGTTTCTTGTTTATTTTTTTCTACATTCTTTTTTTCAAGCAATAAATTTCTGAATAGAGTTTGTGCCCTATCCTAAATTACGCTATCAGTTTTATTGTTATATAGTTGTTTCCCCATTGATGGCCAATGTGAACTATAAATTATGACCTAATTTTCTTCTTTACAAAGTTGTAAACAGCACTTTCTTTCAATCATCAGCTATATGCAATAACGTATCTTTCATTCATTTTTTGGCATTTAGTGAGAATTAAATGTTTACCGATACAAAATCAGTTTTTGATTAGATGAATTTCGTTTGGATTTATTCTAAAATACTTTGAATGTCGATCTGAAGCCCTTAAAAGATAACAAATACTTAACGTCTTCCACAAAATATTTTCTAAAAATGATTAAAGAAAATTTTTGATTAATAAATAATTTAGGTAGAATTTTAAAAGACATTATATTTATTCAAAAATTAGTTTCTTACAGATGCAATAACAAAAAGATATGAACATGCAACATCAATTCATGACATATTGCTACGAACAAAGTATTTTTTTTTAAAAAAAAGGTATTTAAGTTTTCTGCTTAATGCACCTGGATTAAAGAATGAAACTGGTTATTAATTTTTTGTTTCAAGTAATAATTTGAACTATGCAGCATTAATATATAATTCGTCGTTAACACGGTGCGTTGCCAGTGCCTGAATACACGTGCTATCAGCACGTTTGAAGGATATATAAAACGTGTTGTAAGCATACGGGAAACATGCTTTCAAAACTGCCACGAGTAGAAGTTGTCTGTTAAAGATTAAAAAAAGGATTATTGGTTCTAGGGGCAAGCTTCTTTCAGAAATGGATATTTTATGAACTATTCCTGCGCTGACAGTTTCAAAGTGTATAGAGAATAGCAAAAGAGCATTACTACGAAGAAATGACGTGGGAACTGTAGAACATCAAGATTCTAAATCAGAAAGGGGTGCAGAGGTTATAGTGTTACTTGAGGCCTAGTAATATATGCTTTAGCGATGGTATTAACGACCGGAATGTACCTTAGAAGTTACCAAATGTATGCCGAAAACGAAAGTTCAACGAGCATTGTTGCATATGAAACTTAGAAGCAGAACGGTCAAAACGCTTATGCTAACAACAGACAATCAGCGAATAAAGCTATTTATAATAATTACTTATCTCCAACAGTGGGAACAAGTCGCCTTCCCACATAAATCATGTTTCTTGGTCCATCGGAAAGATAACAAATTCAGCGGGAAATAGCAGCAAATAAACAGCCCTGAACCCCTTGATGATAACTTAGTTTTCACTAGCAGCATTTTAGGCGATGAGTGTTCTCGCGGTGCAATCATTACAGAGGTAGACACTATGAAACAATTTATGTGCGTATCGATTCTTGTAGATCAGGTTTACCATTTCATGTAAATAGATTTTTTGAGAACAGATAGCAGCTTCCAGCAAGCTAATGCAACCTGGAAAACCGCAAAATCTGTTCAAGAATGGGTAGAAAAGTGCGAAAGCTAATTCATTAATTTTTCCCTTCTTCGAAATTTCCCAGTCTTGAAAATGAATGCAAATTTGTATACAACAGGTTGTTAAAAAGGAAATAAATTTCCTCATAAAAATAGAGAAATAATATTTTGTTGCGTGATATCATTTATGTAGAATATCCTCATCAGTTTTAAGATAATCTGTTAATGAATATTAATCCAGTGAATTATTAAAAGTTAAATTTTGGTAGTTTCGTAAAATCATTTTTTGAATTATGTTAAAAGAAACTTTCTATTCCAACCATCATATTTAGGAAGTTCTAACATAGGCTTGTAGTGGTTGAGATTCAACGTGTTTTTCAAGTCCTGCTCTAATAAAAACACTTATGACTTATAATATAAAGATGAGTTTTTAAAATGGATAATGTGCCCTAATATAGGTTTTAGATAAAAAGAAAATAATGAATAAGTTTTGCACCTGCCAATTTGAAAATAATTGTCGTTAATGCAAAAGGCTGACTTTTTTCTATATAAGAAAGCTTCTTTTAAAATGAATACATTTTCGATAAAAAAAGATGTTTCCGGTCTTCCAACTACATGCACTCGCGGAAACTGAATTTCGAGAATTATTGCATTAAATTGAGGAAAATAGGAACATCAAAATTGAGTTGCTTAGAAAATGCATCTTGTACTCTTTTCCAAATACACTCTATGACGTTTTTGGCAGGGTTCCGATTTTGAGAAAACGAGAAACCATTTATCACTTAAACAACATTGCTGAAAGACACAGTTACAGAGAAACTGGATCAATGTTGGGAGGTCTAATCTTTTTGGAAGTAAGAACTGATTGATTATAATCAAGAAATGGACTTTGAATGGTCAAAGACAAGGTGATGAAATTTTCGATCATCATATGAGGCATTATCAGGGATTAATTCCTGCTTGTAGATGATAATAATTTGCCTTTTCGAGTTAATCCCTTTTCGTCCTGCTTGATGAAAGTATTCAAGCAAATGTAGAAGTCAATAAGATCTTCCGACTTGACCGCAAGATGGAGAAGCTACAGCTCCTTCTTTTCTTTTAACTCAGCAGCAAGAAGGGTTCATTTACTTGTGGTTTCCAATCCTATTCACGAATCTGATAATTTGATGACTAGTATACAGGGCGTTTCAGTGAACCGTTTCAGAACTTCTAAGAGGGGTAGGGTACATCCTGATGAACCAAAATCATATACCCATGGGCAGTCAGAAATGCTTTCCTGAGGCGGTAGATGGCGCTATGTCAAAAGTTCGAGCTTTCGTGCAGGGAATCTTCAATTCGCACAAGAACGCCAAGTTAGTAGGATGGATGATTACACGGTCGCAGAGTTAGCCGATATGCATTTGGCGTACGGGGCTGCAAATTGTAGTAGGCCAGCCGCACAGCGTTTGTACGCGGAACGATATCCGACGAGGCGTATTCCAAGTCATAATTTCTTTGCAAGACTGCACCAGAGGTTAGCTGAGACAGGTTCATTAGAAAGAGCTCACAGGGACAGGGTAAGAACAACACGGACTGCAGACGTCGAACAGAATGAATCCAAGAACGAGTACACGAAGTGTAGCAAACGCAGTGGGGGTTTCCCATTGCAGCGTCTGGAGGATTCTCCGAGCAGAAGACATGCATCCGTTTCCCGCGCAGCGTGTCCAGACACAGAAACCGGAGGATTATGTACCTCGTATTTCTTTCGCACAGTGGTACCTGGGAAACTGTGCTACAAATCCCTTTTTTCCTGCTGAAGTGCTGTTTTCCGATGAGGTATCCTTCACAAGGGAAGGAATTTTCAATATCTGGGCGGTCAAGAACCCGCATGCAATACTACGTCGTGCAGCACAGAATCGCTTTTAGGTCAATGTATGTGCCGGTATTGTGGGAGATCATCTCATCGGATCTTACCTGTCACCGGGTCGTCTAACCGGACCTACGTACTTGCTCTTTCTGCAGCAAGTATTGCCACAACTTTGAGAGATGAACAGATTTTTGCATCGACGCAACAGACAATGTGGTTCCAACACGAGGGAGCCCCTGCCCATTATAACGGAGATGTTCGTAACTACCTAGATGTCACATTTGGTCAATGGTGGATCGGACGTGGGGGTCCTGTGCGTTGGCCTGCTCGGTCATCCGACTTATTATGTATTGATTTTTATTTCTGGGTCATATGAAATCGCTAGTTTATGACACCCCTGTTGACACTGCTGAGGAGCTCGTTGCAAGAATCGCAGTCTCTTTTCTTTATGGTGCTTCTGTGCACAACACCGCTTCAGGAACGCATTTCCGACCCCACATTGCTCTATGATTTCGAGTTGTCAGGATGTACCCTACCTCTCTTAGAAGTTCTGAAACGGTTCACTGAAACACCCTGTAGAAAAAGAACTTGTTGACTAGTATGGAAGAAAAGAGAACTACAAAAAAGAGTCTTTAGGAAGAAAGAGTATTCATTGATAAAACTCAGATTTATCAAGAAAAATTATTGTTAAAAAACACAGAACTTCTTTATAAATATGATTTTTTGATTTATAATTTTTCATTAACATACAATAATAAAGATACATAATAATCAAATGTATATTAAATATAATATTTAATTCCGTGAATTTATCTAAATGTATTTAGAAATAAATCAAAAGAAACCACTTAAAACATATTTATATGTTTTTTTTAATTTAAAGACTTGATTCTGAATTTGTTTGTATAATTCTACACAATAATTATAGAACTTTGAAAATTGGCCATTTTATTTAATAAAAAAATAATTTTTGACGGAATTTGTTTTTATTTATTGAAATTTTTCTTAATTCTATTTAAATGAAAACAAGAAAAATTGGAGCGAATTAAAATTTTTTATGTTTATTTTGAAATTAAAATAAATTCTGACTATTGACTTTTAATCGTAAGTGAAAAACGGGCAGGAAAATATATTCAACAAATGTCTTGTAAGCATGATGTAATGTTTTGGAAATTTGTGCAAAAAAAGCGCGTTTATTCTAGAAGAAAATCTCGGGGGAGGGGGTTTGGACTAATTGTAAATATTCCTTAAAACCCCTTTTCTAACTGTGCGCTCTAAACATTATGCTACAAATATTCTTCTATCGGATAATTAATTTATTCAATAGGTTGTAAAAATCAATAAACTAAGTAGATAATCAGTATATAAAATTAAATTAGTTTAATTTTTATATTCAAATTTAGCGAAAAACTGCTACAAATTCAAAATATTGTGGACATTAAGTTATTCCTGTACCTGCAAGGTGTTATGCATTTTTTAAATCTTACATTGTTTTTTGTTCGTAAAGATGGAATTTTGCAATCGATTATTTACTCACTTTTTGATGTCAAAGAGTTTTGAATTTTTTATACTTATGTGCTCATGATGTCAAGATATTTTCATGTTTTCAGAGCTTAATAATCGGCTTTTCAATTATTGTATAAATTTTCCTTTCATACAAGTGGAATTTGAAAGAAATTATTAAAAAATTCTATAATTTTTATAATAATGAACAGTAAATGAAAGATAAAAAAAATTAGAAAATCACTGAAGTAAAAGAAATCTACTTTTCAGTACTTTATTAAAGTGTGTTTAAAATCGCTTTTATTAAATTTATTTGATTCTTTAATCTATTGGATACTTCAGAAGTATTGTTTACTCGTGCAGCAATAATTTAATACGAAATACGCTCTAATGCGTTCTTCCAAAGTGCTCCAGAATGGTTTTCTTTTTCAGAATCACATTAAAGAGCTTCACATTCTCAAAATTGCGAATGAATTTCCGAGTAACGCTTGATTCCAACACAATGTAAGAGATAATTTTCTTTTCGAGTTCTTATAAGTGGCCGAATCCCTCAATTACCGGAAATGTAACGATGCGCTCCTCAAGTTTGATTGATGAATGGAAACCCACTTCAGGCTGTGATTCACGATACAGATGTTTGTCGATTGAAGAGTACATTTCAAGAAACTTACTCAAAATTTAAATAAAACATAAAAATATTTCATGTTAAAAAAATCTATTATTTACAATTTATTTTTTACAAAAAAAAAAAAAAAAGATAGACCTTATGCTTTAAATATAATTCGAAATAATAATAAAGAATAAATTATATAACTATAAAAATAGAGAAATGTTCTCAAGAATGAATTAAAAAAATTAATGAAATATTTTGCCGATAAAAAATAAAATTCTATATTGGAAGAAAGTCTAACTATTTCTTTAAAAAAATATCTTTCCACATATGTATTGGCATTTTCTGGTAACAAACTCTAGTTTATATATTAGAATCTAACCATCTATCATGTACCAATATATAATACAAATACCAATTAGAACATAGTTTCTGAAAATAACTGACAGATGTGTATTTCTTATCTAAACTGAAACATAACTGCTGTGTTTTTTTAATAATATTAGCTCCAGTTAGATCGGTCTGGATTGTTAAATTCTTTCTTGAAGAATGAAAACTTTGACTAAAATTTTATCCATTTTCTATTATACTTTGTATGTCGAATAATCCTTTTGATAATAAAAGTGAATAAGCAGCAAGAACAATCTTGAATTTTCTTTTGAAATTAATATATAATACAGATTTCCAATATTCAGTTAAAAATTTAATTTAATGAGGTTGTAGTGATTGGATTTTGATGCGTTAGGAAATAAACGTTCATAGATGGCGCTAGACAACTAGCGCGAGTGTAATTAAAAGAGTAAGGTCATTCGAGTGTTTGCTCTTGGAGAAGGAGTTACTGAGCAGACTAACTCGAACGAATCTGCAATAAATTTGTTGTTAAGTTTTCTATTTGCCTATTTATTCAAAGCATTCACGAACCAGCCACGACAGAGGTATAACTCTATTGATATAATATAGTTCATAGTAACGTTTACCCTAAAACTTGTCAGAACAATTCGAAGTTGTCACTGCCGTTTCAATTTTAAACATCATATATATCTACAGATGAAACCGTGCCCTTATTTTTGAATCCCTACCTAATTGCGACGGTAATCAATTAATCCTTGAAAAATCCAAAACCAAGCCAATAGCTTAGTATTATATTTTCCCAAGTAGTAGTATCCAATAGTAATCGCGTTCAGAAATATTTAAGCAAGTCTGTTGCCAGCTCATAAGACACTTTTCAGCTAAACTAGGTTATAAGAATAGGTAGCTTAAAGTTTGTGGTAAGTGCAAATGAAACTTTAGAAGAAAAGGATTACTGTTTTTAATCCACGTGAATTCACATCGAGTTCGGCTCAGAAGCACGAATATTGATACTTTCTCATATGCGGATAGAGTCCACTTTTCCCCCCCTATAGACTTTGATTCTTTCCAATCCATCCACACACATGGGAGAATTATAATTCACAAATTCTCTGATTTCGAATGGTGGAATTTGTCGTATGATTTCGCCATAAGAATTGTAGATGTATATGGAATTTTGGGATAAATTCATCAAAGGGTTAAATGGTTTGTGAATGGGACGAAGAAAGCTCAACGAATGAAATTTGCTTTCACAATTGAACATTTGAATCAAAGAGTAGATAGATCCTTCTCATGAAGTTCAACGGTCTAATGTGTGCGCATATGACGCACTTCCAATTGTTTCTTTTGCTTATGCGAATGCGAAAGGAAAATAAATTAACTTCATGCAGCTATCTTAAAATTTAAGAAATTACGAAATAAATGTTTTAAAACCGAAAACGTTTAATGAATGTAACAGAAATGCAGCACAACGAAAGTTAAACTGTACGTTTGGAATAAAGCTGAATAACTGATGTAGTGCTTCAATTAAGTGATATTATTTCACTCATTTATCAAGAAAAAATAGTAATTTTTACATGTGACTGCATATTTTCATTTCGAGACGATTTTAAAATCATTAAGAGTTCAAATCTTTCTGTAAAAAGGAAAATTGATCAGCCAATGAATTAAGTAAAAGAAACACCAGATTAAAGGAATGCAAAGTTTCTCAATGAAACAAATAAAAATTGCTGAAAATTTTATTTTTGATTCTGAGTATTATTTGCCGCTGGCGAATTTCCAACTAGGGAGCTGCTTAGGGCCGGTGGACTGAGAAGAGACCCAAGCACTTTCAGTAAAAAAATTGATTTTCTTATTTGCCAAATAAATAAGTCTATGAAATATAAATTGAATGAATGATAAAATATTAGGATAATATTAACATTTTATTAAACGTAATTGGTCAGGTTCCTATATGGTATCTTAAGTTACGTTCACTTAGTTATTAGAATAATTACAAAACCAAGCATGTGTTTTAATACTGTGTAAAAATGTAGATGCCGGGTAATCTGGAGTCGTAATAGGCGAATGAAAACAAATACCTACTCAAAAAAAATTAAGTAATATTTTATAAATATTTTAGCATGTGGAACTAATTTAACCATCTTATTAAAAGAAGGGCCTTGCAGTACGCCTGCAAACGTTGCAAAATGCTTCAATCCGCCACTGATTGCATCTGTCATGCTTAGTACGATATGTCCCGATGATATCCCACCAAATGTTTTATTGTGAATTTATATTTCTTTGTTACATACTTTATCTAGTACATCCGTTTCTTTTCTTAATTCACTGACAAAAAGGCCCTGTAGTAGCCCTGTATATGTTTGCAACTTAAATGTTCTATTGTAGAAACGGTTTTGGCATTAATTTTCGACCAACCAGCCAAGGGCAAAATGCATACTCGATTCTATTCACTACATTACGGAACAGAACAGAAAACGTACACTATTGTATAATATCTGCCTTTGGCGACCAGCTAACGAGATGCTCACAAAAAATTTTCCAATTAAATATATTATGCAATTTGGTCTCCTAATGGCTTGTTCAGCAAAATATTTTTAAGCTGCAAATTTTGATAGCCATGTAATTAATACTATTATCGAAACCTTACGATATCCTGTTCAATGTATTAAGTAAATATTTCTTAAAGTTTCTGTTAGTTCCCGCAAAATTTGAACTTGAAATTGAAGCGTAAGCGATAAAACTTCGATAAACACAAAAACTGTTTTGCTAAAATCAAAACTGTTTTGAAAAAATATGACAACAGAAAATCGAAACCTAAGCACTGAAATCTTATGAGTACTACAGATTACGTTTTATAATTTATGCAATATCTCAAAGAATTATTCAATGAAAGATTCTATGATTCATCATGAAATTCAATTTTCAGTTTTACTTTCAAAAGGATGTAAATGCGATAAGTAATATTTATTTTATTTCAGTTAGTAAATGCAATTCTGAAAACAGTTATGAAATCTAAATTTTATGGAGTCCTTCGAGCCTAAGAATCATATTCAGTAAAATAATAATTACATTATTTTATGTCAATCAACTCTGATTGGCGTATTTTCTTTAAGACGGTCGATGGAGAGGTCTAAAATCCCGCGTTTTTATAAAATATATTCAAATTTTCATAATTCAATTAGTTTCATAACTCAATAGTCGTCAAAGAATGGAACTTTTTTTTATTTTAAAGTATTAGTGTCTCAAGAATATGTTACTAAATATGACTCACAAGACAGAGAGTCTATAAAAAATTAAAATTTGTAATTCATTAGAATATTTATTGATACAAATTACATAAAATATAATTATTTACTTCATTTAGACCGTCTTTCATTAGATGTACATGTCTATTACTAAAGTTTTAGAAAAGTTTAAAAATATCACATTTCATATTTAATTCATCTTATAAAGACATACGCATAAAGTTACACTTTTCGAAGCTTAGTTTGGAGTAAGAATTAATTTAATATTTTAATTTGAGATCTTGCCAACGTGATGGAAGCGGTTAGATAAAAGCTATTTTTCCCATGCATGTTTGATGTATTCATGCAGGTTACATTTTATTTTTATTTTGTGCGGAATAAATTGTTGGAAAATATATTAAAATATTTTTAATTCATTAAAAATGGATACTTAATTTATAAATTAAAACATTTAGACAATACTCATGGCTATTTAATGGAATACTTATATAAAATTAAATATTTGATGAGCGTCAAATTAGTGTTGCTTAAAAAAACAATTTTCGTTATAAATAGTTCAAAAACATAGAAAAAACCACCGTTAGTTATTAATGAAAAGGTCACTTTAAAGATATCTAACAAAAGCAAAATATGTATTCAATTTCTTTATGAAAATATTTAAAACTTCAGTATTTATCCACTCTGCTATAGTTTGTTCTCAGGTTATTGTTATTTATCCATGGAAAGTTTCAGCATTAATTTCATCAATCGGGAATTATTTTCAAGCGAATAATACAGGATATTCTGAAATAGCTTTTGAAATAGGATAATAAAACAACAGAGACAATTACTACACTTATTTTTGCAGGAGATAAGTTATTGATGCCGCGAATAATTTTATTATTGTGCTTTTATCATGTAATAATAAGTAAACTAATAATAAAGTAAAATAATAATAAATAATTCACATGATGTATAATTCAAGATTTTAGTACAACTGGCCTTGAGAAATGATTGCATGAATAATTTTATAACTAGGTTAATAAAATATTTTGATTTTCTTTCATTTAACCTAGAAGCACTCAACAAATAAAAAATTTTATGAATAGAAAGTACTTTTTATTTTTGAACCTTTGTTGCTTCTACTATTATTGAACGATTCGAGTAAGAAACCCGACGAGGAATTAAACCTAAAAATACAGCGGTTAATTAGCATCGTAATTTGTTACTGTTTATACAAAATTTCATTGATTTGTTCTGTGAGAGGAAGTAGATATATATTTTCAGTTAAAGGTCATTTATTATATGGTGTGGCTAAAATATGTGGTTTTAAATTACATTTAAGATATTTCCGAAAATGAAAGTTCAGAGTTCTTTCGGGATCTTAATCCAATTTCGACTTCACTTCTGAGTCTTTTCTTTGTTAATTTGAATTCCTTAAAGAAGCGATTTCCTTTTCATTAGGAAAACGATATAGTTTGAGTTTTCAATTATATATTTGATTTACAGAGTAGACATACTCCAGGATATCTTGAATTCAAAATATATGTGCTAAAACGGTCTTCTCTCAGGAGGCACATCCAAAATGATCTACGTAAGAATGAAGATGAGGAGCAAGTAATGCCAAATGATGAAACAAACTTGTAAGCAGCTGCATCTTATTCTATAATGAATGTAAAATATTTCTCTCATTGGCCACTTTTTATTTCTAGCATTTTTTATTTCCTGCTCTTGATCTAACCATTTGATGTCCCATAAAGTGCGAACATCTCTTATCTATCATTCGTTTGCATTAGAATGGTAAACTGAATCTGATAGTGAAAGTTAAGTGATGACATATTTGAGCAAAGTAGTTCTTGTAAATCGAAGTTGATAAAGTATTAAAGAAAAATAATTTAACAAAAATAAAAAAAAAGATTAAGCTATAATCCTCTTCATAAAGCTAAATTTATACTCAATCTTAACCCATTCAGCAAATTCATTTTGGTTAAAATCTATCAGAACAAAAAGAACAGTTTCAAGTGAAATTGAATAAGTTATTTTGGAAATGAACTTTCTTGCACGAATCGATTCTTTGGACTCACAATATGACGCAAAAACCAGCTTAATGAGTAGTGTCTAAATTGATCATTGAAGATTTCAATGACGGCTTAATCACGACTACAAACAGTATAATGAAAGCCATTGAGATTCAAGTAGATTTCTTTGAAAACAAAAACAAAATAGACTTCTAGAAACTTGGATTACATTCCAGATAAATTTGATTTTTTTTATTGCAGTATCATTAGCTTGCCATTTAAGCCCTCCGGATCTGGAAGATCATGTTCAAGATAATTAATAAGATAAATTACTTTTTCTTAGTAGCTGATGCCAGATATCTTCGTTTCCTTTTTCTTAAAAAATAAATTGAGAAGCTTATTTAATGTCTCTGCAAATCAGTCAAACTCTGCTTGCTGCTCGGAGAAAATGTCGATTCTGCTTCTTGTGAATGTTATAATCGGATTCTATAAAATCAACCTTTTGTATTGATATGCAGATAGTTTTTAGTTTTGCTTTAAATATCCACAGCGATTCTCTTGATAGATCAGATCGCAAAATAAATACGATTAGTGGACAAATGATAAAGAAATACAATCGATTGCATAAAAATTCGTAATCTTAACGGAAAAACAAATAGTCACTTAGAAAAACTCAACAGAGTTTTTTTTAAATATAACACACTTAAATTTCTATAAGCACATTTGTTTTTTGTAGACTGACAACAACAATTATTTGAATTTTGCTTGCGTTGTGCAGCAAAATAAGAAAAACCTGACAATTTTTCTGTTATTAAGATTTAGTTCAAAGCTAATACAAATAACCAGAGTGCATGGAATAAATACAATTTACGGACACAATGAAATTTTTAATCCTAGAAATGACCGGATTAAGTTGCATAAAACATTGCAAGATTACTCATACCTTGGATGTCAATCTTGGAAGACGCAGTGATAGAAAATGTTTTTAACAGTCAAAAAACAAAAAGTGTCTTTAATACTATATTATTTAGATTCTTAAAAATTACCTAGTTTTTTTTTCAATTGCAAGATGGATTCTATTTACCTGAAATTTTATTAACTGGAATGTTCTTCTTAAATCTCCCTCACGTTTGATCCAATGACCACAAGAGAGTGATTTTTAAATCTCTTCATTCACTGGAAGAATCGCCGAAAGTTTTCGAAGCGATATTTGAAAACAAATTTTTCGTGATTGGAAATCTAGTTTCAGACAAATTAAAAAAAAATATATTCTCTTCCCCCACCTTAAGTTTTCCTATAGATATCTATGAATTTTAATATTTACAGTTTGACTGCAGAATCAGAATATCAGTTAAACTGACAAAATTATGACCATCATTTCCTTATATCTTGCCCACATTTAAGGCTTCTTGAAGAATATTTCTTGAAGAATCTTACAACGTGGCAACAAATTCTGCATAATTTTTGAAACTAGAACTTTAGAAAAATTTGAAATTGTTTTGTAAATGGTGCGAATTCATTAATGTAGATTTAGTTTCTAAAAACAAAATCTTAAGAAGATTTTGATAATCTTAATTTTGAATTAACTTATTTTTACGTATAGAAGCTTTTTCAATAAGGATTTCAATTTGAAATGAAGCAAAAAATAATAGGAATCAAAGAAATAAGATTCTAAGATTCCTTATTTAAATAATGAAGTGAAATGAATACCATACAAACTATTACATTTCCAGTATATTTATACCAATAAAACATTTTTTCAAGTAAAATAACAGTTCCTCCTTATTATGCATAATAATTTATTTCTGCATTTCTATAAAAGTTAATTTTGAATATGCTATTATCGTCATTTCATCATCATTGGTATCACCGATTCTCTCATGATTTCTCTTAATGATAAAAGGAAAGTTTTACATCGTAAGGCTAATAATATCCGAAAAAAGAAAAGAAAAACCTGTGTTAATACTAATGAATGAAAAGTTTAATTTTGGAAATTTCTAAATGTCCTGTTTGTAATACAATTTGAAATTTCAATTGACTCGATTAATATTCTAAGAAAATAAACTTTTTGTCGATGCATTTCCTTAAATCAAGAAAATCGTTTAGATTTAATTAAAATGGAGAGGTACAGTTTTCGTCCCGATAAAATCCAGAATCATAACCTTGTTTTTATAGAAAGTTTCTAGCAAATATGTTAAGCGTAATAACCACACTTGTTATGACGCTTAACCATAATTGTTTGATATCGGAAACAAAAGAATTGAGCAAAAGGAACTTTTCCACACTTGATCGAAATTTTATGTTATACTAGATATTTAAAATTATCAGACGGGTTTTTTTTACAAGAAAATAATGAATGAAAATATATTTCAACAAAAGTAATCGTTTGAAAATATAGTCCATGTATGAGTGATTTTTGATTTAATTTTTATATTAATTTCTCTTTTTCACAATATTTTTGGATAGTAGCAGAATACTTCGTTGCAATTTTTTGAATGATGCTTATTTTTTCGAACATTTCTCTGATTAATGAAGGCGCGTTCCAATAATCGTTGAATATTCTTTGTTAATCCATAAAATCAATTTATAATAATATTGTATTAGAAAAAGTATTGTAAAATTTTCATGCTATATGGAAATATGCATACTTATGCTCTTGTAAGCAGTTTACTTCTATATACTAATGATTGAGATAAATGCTCTTTAAAATCTGTATAAAAACAGCTAAAGAATAATTAAAATATTTTCAATTATTCGAATGAATTTACTCTAGATTTTCAATGTTAAAACCTTTTTTTAAAAAAAGTTCTCTTGTCGTTTTCAACAAAGATAAATAATCGTTCAACCGAATAAGTAAAAATATTGATGGAATCTCTTTTGGATTTTTCCCCCAAAAGAATTAGAATCCTTATATTTTGAATTGCAAACGTTTCTAAAATCAGTAAGAATGTTTAATTTTATAGATATTTAAAAGTAGCATTTCAATTTTTAAAATTATTTGCTTCAACATTCAAACATTTTTCTAACATCGCCTTTATCTTGAGGATTATGTGAAAGAATTTAGTCCGTTGAATTGATTTTCAATCATATTTAAAAGAACTTAAGTGCTGTTGGAATGAATCAATGTTGCTGTTTTCTTTAAAAAACAACAATGACTGATTTCACATTTGTTATAAAGTAAACAAATAGTTTCAATTAAAGTTGCGTAAAGTAAGGAAAAGCCAAAATTTGTTTTAAATAAGAACTTTTAAAGAAGTATTATTATTCATAAAAATAAGTTTATCTTCATAGAATTCCACGTGTTTATTATCATTCATGATTATTTTCTTTTTAGATTACTAATTTTCTGAATACTTTTAGAACGTTCTTCAGATACCTCGCGATTTTTCATCGGTTACGGTACAGCAATAAATTTTTCCATATAATATAATTTTTGAATCTAATTTTGAATTAAAAGCAAACACATTCGAAAATGATTAATGCATTGAAAATGATACATACACACTTTAAAATAAGCATACATTTGTAAATTAGATATTACGAAAATATTTAATTCTTCAACATTTATAACTAGTGTGTGGCCTCATAATGAGATTCTCCCTGTGTCTGTGGTCAAAGTATTTTAACAATTAATAAGTAATAAATGAATGGATATGGAAAACTTGTAGGAGTCAAAATTTTAAAGGAGATTTAATCTGAAACAATTTTAATAAATGAGAAGAAAAAATTTCTTTCGATTTCCCAAGAATAAAAATTTCACAAATTTTCGCAGCAATTCTTATGATACAAAATAAAATTGATTTATAAACTTAAGTAATGAAAATATTATGTAAGAATAACATTACATAAATATAATAAAAGAGAAAACATCTTAAATAAACTCAAAAATGTTCACAAATTTTTATTGGTATATTAAAATGAAGAATTTTCAGTTTTAACTATTTTCTGCCTTTAATTTATCCCACTCGGGGTTACCTCAGATACATGGATGAGGAGTAGATTAGATGTATAAATAAGCAAGTTCTTTCATCCGTTGGAGGTATATTATGGTGTGGGATGAGCTACATCCAAATGTCGGGTCGTATCTCTTCCTTGATGATGAGTGTATGGGCTGCATGATGAGGTAGCTTGATTTTTAGTTACCCTGCCTTTAATTTACAATTCGTTATTTTTATTGACGCAATTTTTCACAATTTCTACCAGGTGGCACCACTTATATTGAGTCAAAATTTAACTATTAATTAATTCATAATTAAGTTCTAAAAATATTAAACTAGTGTGCACAAAAGTATATAAAATTTCAAAATAATTGAGTTATAATGATTCCAAATTCCATCAATACAAACATGAAACTAAATAATGCTAAATAAAAGTAGATAAAAATAAATAAATTGCGTGGTGTCGCAACACCATAATAAGTAAGATATAAGTCTTAATTAAAAGCTCCATCGAAATATTTAACGGACAGTAGTCAAGCCTGGAAGCATGGAAGCATCCGTCAGCAAGAAAAGGCGTCTGACGCGACGTCTGTGTGCTCCCCCCTCGTTTGTTGTCATAGAAACAGATATGAGATGGCTCCCACCAGCTCCCAGCGCCATTTTAATGTGTATGTGAAGAGGGAGGGGGGGGGGGGGGTAAACATACAAGCGGCGAAGAAACCAAATTTGTCATTTTTCTTATGAATAGGGCACAATTTCATGCTCCTGATAGGTATTTAACGATCTATTAATGATTAAAAGTAATTGCTTATAGTGGATCCAGATATCTGAATTCCCTTTATACAGATCCCAGATTTCAGGCTAGCTTCCTTTAGAGACCAATTTGTTGGCACCCAGTGATTGTCAATTTGCATATTGCTTTTCCGTCATTTCAACTACTTATAAGAAATGCACAAATGTTTGAAATTTATCTCCTATTTTTTGTTAAGATCGAAAAATATAGATATAATGTAATTTATGCAAAAACGACTTATTTATTTATTTGAGATAAAAGTTTATTTTAAAAAAAATATATATGAAGTTTTTTGAATTAAATATCAAGTCCGATTTTAGTACCAAAAGAAAAGGCAATTTAGAAAGGTTGAAAATATATCTTCACCATCCTTACATAAAGGAGACTTTTTTTAAGAGAGAGAGAGAGAGAGAGAGAATGAAATACCATAAGAATGAAACTAAAGTTCCTAAAATGCTATCAAAAACATATTAAAAAATGTAAATGTCACAATTTTCCAAATGTTTTATGAAGAGGCAATGCTTCTCCATAATTTCTTAATTAGAATCTGTAAAAAAAAAAAAAAAAAAAAAAAACCACTTCTGTATCCATATAAACCCACATCCAAAACAATACATTTTAAAACACATTTCCAACTTTTCGTGGGGATAGCGGAGTTTCTTTGAAAATATATTTTTAAAGAAGTATTTGCTTTAAAGTAAACAGGGCTGATCTATCAAATAGACAAAGTAGATAACTCCCTAAACACTTCTATATGTATATATTTCCTTATTTACATAGTAAGTTTATTTTCTCTAATTTATTTAAATTAAAATAAAGTATTTCAGAGCATTTCTTAAAAATATTTTCGAATTAATTTGTTTTGCAGTTGGTTGACTGCCTCGTAAGTAAACAGCTTTTTTCAGATTTTGATTTGAGTATTTAGATGGCATTAAATTATTTTGATTTTTTTTTTACTTATTTGTTTAAAATTATTTCTGATTTTTTTTTGAAACCAAGTCTCTGGAAAGTGACCTGTATTTGAATGCTTGTTACTTAAAGAAGCCTTTTACTGATAAAATTAAGATCAATATACAATATTAAATCTGGAAATCGGGGATAAAAAAAGGGAGTGTGAGGCAAAAACTTGGCAGTTGTGTAAACAGGAATTAATCTTATCTAAATGCAACGTTTCACATCCGACTGTTTAATCTTTTTCACTTTCAAAATTTTTTTTATATATATAAATGAAAATAACCCCATAACGGAAGAACTTTGATAACAATTTTAGAAAAACAGTTATCTTTCAGTTTGTATATATATTTTCAAATTGTATTTTCCAGAGCATCTATTTTTCCCAAGTTGTCTTCTTGAGTACAGCCGACCACCCCGCCACCACTGAACGTAGCGGTATCGACGGGATTTGTTGTGGCCGACTACTATCTTAAGCATAGTCCATCCATAACACTGACCGATTCACCAAACTAACATCCTCTTCCAGACATTTGGCCCCTAGTCAGAAAGTGGTCAATCGCTGACCTTCCTCCTCATTTTCCCGTACACCTATCTTCCTATTAAACAAGGAATAGGTCGTTACTTAAAGAAAATCTCCTCGAAATTCTCAATATTCCTCCAAATTCTCATTTAACAACAACAGAAATCCAAACACTTTTAAACAATTGGTAAAATTTAACATCGTGTCCTTCAGAGTTTTAAGATTATCTGGTACCATCAGTACTGTACTTGAGTCATCTTTTTCAACTTTCAGATTCCTCCATATTCCGAATCTTTGGAAATATGCGCGAAATCTCCCATGTCCTGATATAATTTGGATTACGAGTGGACTGTATCTTCTTATTTTTATTTCTGGGTTAGGAATGAAGGTATAAGTTACTCTTCCTTTTTTTGGACATATACCATCTGTCAAACCATTGTAGTTTTATTTCTTCTCTTAAATTCCATTTTAAGATACTATTTGATTTGGGGACAATTATATCAACACTCTTTCTGTGCCGCCAACTTTGCATATTGATCTGCCTTTTCATTATCATATTTTTCTCAAGTTGTATTGGAGTCTTAAAAGTATCTCCTATTCTAAAAGCCTACTTTCAACTTTTGAGTCATAAACGAGTCAGGGTTTTCAAAATAGGTATAAGGTGCCTTCTTAACATGCATGACTGCAATTTGGTTTCGTCTTATTGCTCCGTCCCTTTCGAATTTCTTGAAGGTATCGGTTCCCTGATTTTGAATCGATTCTCATTTTACTAAATTTTTATCTTTCTCCTTTCCAGCAATCGTGAAAATCTCGAGATTTTGACAATTCTCCATTTTCTGAATGTAACTATCTGTCTATAACTCGAAAACTTAATTGATATGGTCATTGCCCTAAATTTGTTTCAAATTTTGGATGAAATCTATCTACAGGAAAGCTAACCATCCATGAGCAAGGGTGACCGTCCGATGGAACTTCCTTATTAAGAATCAAAAGGAACTAAGTAATTTGGGTTATGGATTCCATTTGTCGAATTGTTGATCTATAACAAATTTTAACCAAATACTTCGATACGTTTGTTTGTTCATAAGTCTCGATCATTGAAAAACGGTAGGAATATGAGACTCATAGGAATACGAATATGAGACACCATAATGGTAGATCTGTATCAAAATTTGAGCCTCATCTCATTGATCTTAATCATAATTCGATTTTCTTCTATATACTATGAAAGCTCCATATTGCAGAAGTATAAACTTACATCAGCTCTTCTGATAATTGAGCAGAATTTTTGCGAATTCTTTGAGAAATACAATGTACTTGTTTTTAAAAAATTAGTATTAACTAAAAACATATATAAGATGAATTCTGAAAAAGATTTAAAGCGTAAACAATCGGGATACATGCGATCAGATGATTATAAATTCTGACTGCAATTTCTATTGGTGTCTGTCTCAAAGATACTGAGCTGATGGTTATAAATTTCAGCAATTTTTACAATGAGTCATTTTTATTAAATTAGATTTTGAGATAAATTTAACGCAAATAACATTTTTTTATTTCTGCTCCAAGATGTAGTAAATTTTTATTTTACTATTTTTTACTTTTAAGTTCTTAATTATTAATTCATTTTTATAAATATTATAAAATCTTGAAATCGGTTTTTTCCTTCAAATTCCCTTTCAAGTGATGCCACTGGTTTGGAAGTAATTTTGTTAGATTAATTGATGAACTGATACTAGATTCTAAATATTTGTATCGAGAAAATTCAAAACCCTTGCACATAAGGAAGATTGTGGACAAACAATTAGAAATATATTTAAAAAAAATATGAAACACATTAAGTAAAAGTAAACCTGTCTAGAAAGGGCCGATGCTTCGTTTGAATTTGAGTCTTGTACCACTTTCACATGAGTTTAAATCTAAAAATATACAAAAAACGATGTTTTTTCTTACATACATTTAAATTTTACTTTTTCTGAAATGCTTCTATCATTACATTTTCTTTAAAATATAATATAAATAATTTATTCCTTGAATTAATTAAATTTTTGAGCTGGTTCTATTACTTCAGCACATTCTTACTAAACAAGAAATCGATAGACTGCTTTAGATAATAATAAAAAAAAGACAGGAAAATTTGTTCTATTAATAATTGCTTGGAATAAATATATGTTATAGTTATAACTTTCATTTGAAAGATCTTTTTCTTGAAGAAATTTTAATTCTATCTCTTTTAAAAATCTTTGAATAAACTATTAACTTTCTTCAAAATAATACATTTTTACACAAACCAAAAATTAAATAAAAAAACAGAACGAAATACAATCTTCTAAGAAATTAATTAAACTAAATATAAACGCCCAAAACAAGAAAAGCACCTGCATTTTTTGGCATCATTAGAAACTTCAAAAAACCTTAAAATGTTAGTTATCTCCTATTTCATTGCTGAAATTTTAAAAGTATTCATTTTTCAATAACTTTCATCATGCTTTCCTGCATAAATACTCTTATTGTACAAAAATAGTTGTAGAGACAACTTTCACTAATAAAAGAAATGACTGTGAAAAAAAAATTTCGAATACACAGACAGAAACATGCATATATCTACCAAAAAAAAAAATCTTATTTTTGGAGAATTAATTGCGTTTTATACTGAAAAGAAACATATGTTTTCTGGTATCTAACTTATCAAATTTAATTAAAGACCAGGGAAATGCATAACCCATTGACTATACGCGTATATATTAAGAATTTTTTTGAAAATATTTATTTATTTTTGAACAAGTACCAAGGTAGATAAAACCGCTGCTGTGGAAATAACATGCCGTAAGGAATTTTCGGGGACAATTTTTTTTATTCAGTTCTCAGCCGAATAAATAATACATAAAACTTCATTAATTATTTTGTTGTATGTTATCAGCTGATATCTTTAGAAGAAAATAAAATCTTATGCAGTTAAAATATCCATTACCAATCAAACATAAAATTTGAAAACAAATTTTTTGCGAGTTTCATATATGTTGTTAATATGAAAATACCCGTTTTGAATATCATATTTTTTCAGAAAATAATTTATTCACTTATTTTCAAATTGAGGAATTCTTTCGGATTAGATGCTGAAGAATCATTGTACTCTAAATTATACTACCTTTTAATTATTCACTTTAGTTTTATTAGTCTTACTGATTCCTTCCCCTGCTTTTCTGCTGCGAATTGATGGCATAAACATGAATGATGTCTTTGTCCAATAAAGCAAAGAATGCTTCGTCTTTCAGAATAACATATTATCATTCATTTTTTAATTTTCAGTTTATCGGTTAGTTTATTAAATGTTGATTCCAAACGCCTGGTAAGGAATTTGAGAAAGAAATTCATGACAAGATTCTATAATAATACCAATACGGAGCTATAACTACAATAAAATAAAAAATATGAAAAATTAAAAAAATACTCAAATAATCATGTATGTTTAAAAAGCCCTTTTTTTAAAAAATTATTATACCTAGAAAATAAAATAACAAGCTAAAATGATTTAGCTGAGGAAACACAGATAAATAAAGAATTTATTACCGTTTAATAAATAAAATATTTATATGGAATTATTCAAATTAATCAATCTATTCACAAACATGAATGGTAGAGAAACGCTTGTTTATTCATACAAAATATGCGATTCTACACAGAAAAGTTTCACAATAGAAAGCAGAGAAAGTTTTCACTTTCAGGCTTATTTAATTTTAAAGCATTAAAGAATATATTGGAACAAACTGCAGCAAGAAACAATTTTCTAGTAAACATTAATCCTACATCTTTGATATTTAATTAAAAGTTTAATTATTTTCGTCAATTTAAAATGGTCAGATTTCTCACGATTTAGAAAGTCACGGAGACTCGTGTTCCTATAAAAATGCACGCTAATGTAAATAAACTAAATTAAAACAGCTTGATTTATAATCTGAGATGCAGAATGTGAAAAGGAACTAAAGCACATTTCTTCTGTAGACAAACTGGGGCAAAATTTGATAAAAAATCTAGATTTTAGGTGTCAGGACCAATTTCCTTTTTCTAACTTGTAGCGTTTATAATTAAACAGTTGACAAGACAACCAAAATTTGATATTTATCAACAATTCTCGTGATGAAACCAGACTCCAAATTTCGTCTCTTTAAATTGCCATGTATTTGAGTTCATGTATGGGTGATAGACAAACTTCCCACTGATTTAGTTCAGTTAAAAATTGATAGAATGCTACAATTTCGGTTAAAAGATAGCATAGCAAATATCATTCTTCTAAATCATTGCATTTCTGAGCTATCGGGTTCAGACATAAATTGAAGAACAAGTTTTTCGGATTCAGAGGGGAGATTAATCAACACCTTGAAGCAAAACTTTTTGTCAGTTTGAATTTTTCTTTTTATATAGTCAGTATAGCAGAAAGTAACATAATGTTTCCTATTTTAAAAAATAATCATGAATAATCTTCTGGAAAAACGAGAAGAAAGCTAAGGGATAATATTCCTTCCCATCATCCTTTATAATGCCACTTATTGGTATTAGAAAGCACCTGCCGGAGGGAAATGGCTGCCGTGTCCACTAATGGCTGTGCCGTTATTCCCTGAAAAAAAGGCAGTCTGAATTCGTAGAAAACCCCCTATATTTCGCCTAAAAATGAGCGAATGTTTTGGAGTCAGTGAACCGTGGTTACAAAGCATCAACAGATCAATAAAATATTTGCTCCAGTGAGTTCGAGATCGATACTCAGCTCGTTTTGGAAGGACTCTTGGATCAAAATATTTTCCAGGAATTTCGGAACCATTTGATTGTTGCTGCGGAGAAAAAGTTTTATGCTTCTACCAGGAAATGGAGAATTAATATGAGACTATCCATTATGCTAACTTTTAAGAGCTTAAAGTATATTTATGAGGAGCTTTTATATGACTTAATCATCAACCTTTATTTCAATATAATCTTGTACGATTAACTTCGTTAGAAAGGAATCAGAATTAAAGAATTCATTTCAGTAGGTCCACAAAATAGGTTTGAATAATATTTTCAACAACACAGTTTAATACAGTGTAGATGGATGTTTTTTCTTACTGATATATAAAGTGCTAAAAGAGAACGACTGATAGATTTTCATGTTTCAGGCTACTTTCAGTCCGTCTTAGAGATTATGTCTGTCTGTCTCTGAACTCAAAAGCATAAATATCTGAAATTTGGTAATTGATTCCTGTACCGAAATTGTAGATTTCCATTAAATGTTTGACAAAATCTAACTGCTAGAAGGTCTATACGTGGACACGATAACTCTAAAATACAAGGAATAACATGGATGAAATTTGACACATAATTTTATAGTTTAGTTTTTGACAGAGTTATAGTTTTTAGTTACACATAGTTGACACATAGAATATATTTACGTATCAAATTTTGTTACAGAATCCTTCATAAGATTTACTATCTGTCTATAGGAGGTTAATAGTTTAAAAACGCAACAGGCTAGATAAATGAAATTTGGTGTGGTCTTTGCAACAAAATTATAAAATTGGGCCAGAATTAGGACGCAATGGCAGAGGTCTAAATGCAACAAAATCCATATGATGGAAATGCAGAAAGAGTTAACAGAATTTTAAAAATAAAGTAAAACTGAAATAACATTCATACTAATGGATAAAATAATATTTATTGAAATAAAATGTTTTATTAAGTGGGATGGCAAATATAGAATATTAAATTCATATGTCGAAAGGAATGTTTATGTTAATGGAAGTCATGCTAAACTGAAAAATTAATAAATATCATAAAAATCTTAAGCTCCCTGGTCTTTAAATTTACGGCTATGAAAAATAAAATATTTTAGCCAATAAATCTTTTTTACTCTTAAGAACTGAGACGCTAAATCTGAAGCTAAATAAACTTTTGGTATATTTCGCTTACAATTATCTGTAAAACGGTGATATAAAAGAAATATATATTTCTTTTATATATTCAAATAATGTTTTTATTAATTGCTTTACGCAAACTTGTTTTAATTTTTAAGTTAAAATATATTCTTGTTATTTACTAATGGAAATTTGATATGGGTTATATATAAAACATTTCTAAACATTGAACAGACAAGTATACACATGAACGCTATGGCATAAGTAGAGAGAAAGACTGACAAAACACATAGAATCATGGTTTTAGACAGTCACAAGATTTTACAATATCATAATCCAATCGGCCGTGTTATTGACCTACTCTCCAGGATTCCTTCCTAAAAATTTGCCAATGCTTCCATATCCTTTAATCACGCAATAGTATTGAAGATTGAATTTCATTCTACTAGTTGGAGAAGATCATTAGGCAAGAAGCCAAAGTGTTGCTTACCATCAAACAAACAGGAGAACGTATGTACATTTTTGTAAAAGGAACTGGTAATATAAATGCATTCCTCTATGTATATAACACGACGATAGATTTGAACTATAACGATAACTCAGAAAGAATGTAACCCTCACACTCCCCAGAAAAGTAACGATGGCGAAAAGTAACGATTACATAAAAGTAACGATGACCAATTCTCGGTCCTGAATTTTTAATTATAAAACTTGCATTCCAATGATATTAAGTTGTCAATCAAATTAACGAATGAAAGGTACCTTGGAGTTGACTAAAGATCCAGAGACATTTAGTTTCAACTCATCCTCAGTTTTCTGGTGGGTAAAGTGCGTCTTTTCTTCTATCTTTGTTCAAATCTAATATTACAATAAAAGAAGTCTGCATGCTAATCCTAGTTTAATCAGAATTCAAGGAAAAATCCTTAAGAAATTATCGTATGTATGTAAAAGCATAAACGAAAGGAAATAATTAGAATGTGTCAATCATACCACTGATATATATTATGTTGGTAGACTTAATTTTTATTATCGTAAAAGTCAATGGCTCTATTTATAATTTATTTCTGTGTCCTCTGTTTAACGTTTTGCCCTCGGTTTCTGATTGCCAGTGTTATCCACACTTTAAATATTTAAATTCTTAACAACTTACTCACCCTTAGATATACGTCTAGAAACGAAGTGAAGCAAGAAAAATATATAAAATATATCAACTCAGTAACCGTCATATTGGCTTAAGATATTCTGTAGATTATCACGATAATCGCATCAGAGGAGATAATCAGGATTTTCTCCATCTCTTCGCAGTAAGCTTTTTGTTGTTGGGTAAATAAGGTCTTATAGGAAAGTATTACTCTTGTAAGAAAAAGGGCATTAGTACGCGACTATATTACATGTAGCTGCTTTGAAGTACCATTCCCTTTTTTCTGTCTTTTTATTAGAGTTATATAACGTCTTTTATATTTATAAAATTACAGTAATAAAACACTTAGACCTTAATTAAATCTTAATTTGCACAGTATTGCTTTATTATCTTTGAAAACATCTTGAGATTTTGAGATATTATTGAAAAATAAAAACTGTTTTGCTTCCATGGAGTCCGCAAAAAGCTAAACATAAATAAGGTTTTAAAATTTTATTTACTTTTCATATGGAATAAGTATATTGATTGCATTATTTGTAATGGCATTTTTTAACTTCATATTACAATCGCTTTGTTTAATTACTGTCTATATCAAATATTCCGAAGAGAAGTATTCATTTTCCTCATTCATATTCTTATTCAGTGATTAAAACTCTTTACTAAAAACGCCTTTCATTTTGGGAGTATTATTCATTAGATTGACAAAGAATAACTGAGACCATTATAGAAAGTTTCCTTTTAAATGGTATAATCACGAATTTTATCAAACAGTTTCTAACATTAAAAAACATCAGGAATATAATAAATCTGACATAATCTGTTATGTCACCATTGTCATAAAATAAATTTTCTTGAAATAAAAAAAGGACAAGAAACTGGTTAATTTCTTTGAAAAAAGATTATTGAGAATAATTAAGTTATTCAATAATCATTCTTTTTCATAACAAATGTTTTTCTCTGAATTCAATTTACAATTATTAGCATTTACACTGAAGTGCCAGAAAAACTGGTACAGCAATCTAATATCGTGTACTGTTCGTCAACGGATTCTGAAACGACCACATTTAGACGAATCCATCTCATTAAGGGGTGAGACGCGAAACGATGAGCGCATTTCCGGTATTCTCTTTGACCTCGGAATTTACCTATTACATGCTAGTAAATGTAAACATCTCCTCCTTTCATCTCTCCTTTCACCCCTATTTTGAAGAATTAAACCCATCCTAACGCATGCGCAAAAACGCGGAGGGTTTTACAATCCGTTGCTGAAATATAGAGCCCACGCGAGCACGCAGAAGGGCCACAACACGTGGCATGGATTAAAATAATTTGTGAAGATATTCTGCAGACCATTCCCACCTTGATTCCTGCAGGACATTCTACAAAGCCATGGAAATGCGAAGTGGTGAAGATCTAAGGACAGCACGTTGCAAAACATCCCATATATGCTAGATAATGATCATGTCAGTGGTATTAGGTGATCAAGATGAGACAAAATTCAGAAGAGTGCTCTTCAAGCCCTTCCGGTAGCTACTGTAGACCTGTGGGGTGGCCCATTATCCTCTTGGAATTCTCTACGTCCATCGGAGTGCATACAGGATATGAATGGATGCAGGTGGTCTGAATGGATGTTAACGTACCGCTGATCTGTCATAATCAAGTCTAGACGTATCAACTGTCCCATTTCAGTCAACTGCACAAGCCCCATATCATCACAGAGCCTCAACCAGCTTGAACAGGTCCTTGTAGGCATGAGGGATTTTCTCAACACCCGTGCACAGACATCTGCCCGATACAATTGGAAATGTGACTCATCAGGCCAGACTACATTTTTCCAATCATTCAGACTCCGATGACGGTATTGGTGAGCCCAGGCAAGGCACAGAGCTTTGTGCCGATTGTTTGTGCCGTAAGTCAACAATGGTACACGAGATGGTCTGCGGCTGCGAAAGCCCATATCAATTAAGGTACGTTGCACAGTGCGTATGCTCACACTTGTAGATGGGCCTGCATTCAAATCCACAGCAATTTGAGGAAGTGTTGAACGTCTCTCTCGTGTAACGATTCTTTTCAGCCGTCGATGATCCCGTTCTGTCAAGATCTTTTTCCGGGCCGCACCCCTGTCGGAGATTTGAAGTTTTACCGGAAATCTGGTATTCGCGGTACAAACTTGAAATGGTTTTGCGCGAAAATCCAAATTTCATCGCTACTTCGGAAATGCTGTGCCCTATATCTATTGCACTGATGATTAGTCCCCGTTAAAAATCACTTAAATCTTGATAACCTGTCATTATATCAGCAAGAATCGATGTAATAGAGTCCCCAGACACTTATGATCTTATTTACGCACTGTTGACCACATTGCGTTACGCTGATTGGTTGAACATCTCCATTATTTGCATACAACCTACTATACTAGTTTTTCTGGCTCTTCAGTGTATGTATAACGCAGATTGAAAAAAGAAATGGAGACATTTAAGGGATTCTTTAGTACACAGTCTGTCAAAAAAGTATCCAAACTCTATTGTTAATTAGAAGTTAATCTTCGCACATTAAAACAAAAACTTTTTGTTATTCTAGAGAATATTCTCTAAAAATGTATGCGATTCCTCTTTTCGCAAAAGGTCGTCTTGATCTTAAAATTCGTACTAAGTTGATTTTTTTTCAAATAGAAACCCATCTTCTATGGAATGCAAATTCAGTTTCTCCAGATTTAATTAGCTCGATTATATATAAAATTTTCTCAATTCAAAGAAATAGAGAATGAAATGAAAGTTTTCTAATTTAGAAAGTGGCCCCTATTTTGGAATTACTTATGGATTTAAAGACTAGATTAAACGAATTCTTGCTTTACAATGTAAACCTACATATTATATATAAGTATCTTGGATTTTTCGAATTTAAAATAACATTTTATAATTGAATTTATTATTTATATCTTAAAAGTATCCCATAGAAATACATAAAAACTTTTATATCAATCGAAAAAAAGGTCATTTATGTGGCAAGTTTCAAACATTTCTGTTCAATATTTCGGGAAATAATATACAAAGAAACTCTAAAGTCCGAATAAAATCATTTTGGGGGGAATCGTAACAATTTAATAAACGGATCAAGTGGAGAAAATACTGATATAATGAAGCAAAAAAAAATCTTCAGATAATTCCTTCGAGTAATAGTTTTCTCTCAATGCGAAGAAGAAACAAAGAGTTGATTCAGCCGACAGATAAATTTTGTTTTCATTAGAGCGATTTTTTTACACGAGCTGAACTAATTAAAGTTGCGTAAATTAGGGTCAATCATTAAGCTATAAAATAGTTATAATAAACTGGAATTTCGAATTAAATGCGAATGAATACAACAGTAAAAGTATTATTTGGAAACAACACGAAGAAACAAAATATAATGATAAATCTATAAATGGATTAAATACTGGCATTTAAGTAGTTAATTTAATACGGTGTCAGTTTCAAAGGTGAAATCGAAATTCAAAGATATATAAATGCATTTTCTTATTTGTGATGATTTCTACTGGATAAAGTTATTGTATGCAATCAAATCACCAGCTTTAGTTAAATCTGGTTTCATATATCGAAAATAAAAATTCTCAATTCAAATTACTATATCTAAGATTTATTTATGAGTAAGCAGATAAATATAAAGTAATTCAAATTTTCTTAATTTTCTTATTATAATGAGCATGTAAATAAAGCTGTTTAATTGCTTATTCATATTTTGACAAAAATTTAGGCTCTAGTTTTCAGTGCATATCATTTTAGGAATTACTGAAATGTACAGAGTCAAATTATTGCATCAAATAATGAAATGAAATAAGTAAAGTAAAGAGTTTTAATCAATGACCAATTTTCTGCATACGAGATTTGTTCAAAAAGTATCCGACCTTTATTTATAAACAATATTCATTCTTTCCTCCAACTTAGTCCCCTTGGGCTGCCCCGTACTTCTTCCAAAGGTCAGAAGCAGCGTTAAGTCGCCTTATTTTGGATAGTTCACAGCTGGTCAGTTATAGGGTTTATACAAAAACCGACTTTTCAAATTCAATATCCCCCCCCCCAAAAAAAAAACGATTTTAGCCGGTTTTCGAATTTTTGTCAAAAAAATAGTCAAAATATGAAAAAAAAATTAAGAATTATATAAACATATTATTTAAACAAAATAACGAAAACTCCAAAAAAATTTCAAATAATATTTATATTATTTTCAATATTTTTAATTTCTCCTAAGAAAATGGGATTTTGAAAAACATAAAATATCCACCGAATGGTGACCAAGTCTTGTTCTTATTTTCGACACAATATTGCCTGAAATAGAAAATACTCGTTCACTAGCTACTGAGCTTGGTTTTATAGTTTTCATGGCATCAAATAACAAATCTAAGTTTTTTGTTCTTTTATCCTTTGGCTCAAATAACGAAAATTCAGCTTTCAGTGTCTTTGGATTTTTAAGTTTTTCTTCAAGGTAGAAACTTTTGAATTGATATTTCCATGGCTTCTTTTAAAAAAGCATTACTCTGATGAATAGTTTCTTCGATTTGCTCTTCATCAGAATTGGTTTCCACATAAAAATACGGAAATATTCTAGACATTATCTTTCCAGGTAACTCAATAATTTCGGTTTTTGAGGCTAAAGAAAATACAATAGATTTCTTCGCTGAACTAGAAATGTGCAAATACAGCAGAAGAGTTGCTAATTCTACTTCTTTCTTGAATTCGCTCTTCTAAAGCATATAATAATTTCAAACTTATTTCAGTGTTTAAATTTTTTAGTTCATTTAACAGAAATTCAGATATACCTTTTCTTGTTAATAAATTGGCATCTCGTCGCCTAAGCCTTCAGCTGCTAGACGAATAGGTCCCAACCGATAAAATTCAAAATGTTTGTTTGAAGAAGAGGAATATCCAGGTGTTCAGGAAAACCGATTTTCTTAATTTAAAAACCTGCTTTCAAATGTGACAAATTTACTTTAAAAACCGTTTTTTTTAAACCGGATTTGAAAAACCGTCAAACCCTAGTCAGTTGCGTTCTGTATGATACCTTCGTTAGATTCAAATCTTTTCTCTTTCCGAATATTTTAAACTAAAAATTCACAATAATAAACAAATTCAAAGATATGCCTTTGAGCTGTCCCTAATTTCATATGTTTACGAGCAAAAAATTATGGTCGGATACTTTTTGAACAAACCTTGTATATGCATATCGAGAAGATCTCCTAGATCTTTATTCTTGTGTATTTAAAGTAATTTTGGTATAAATTACCAATATTTTCCTATTCAGAGGGATATTAGAATAAGAAATCATTTAAAATACGAAACACGGGTTAATATTAGAAAATCTGGAGATGATATGAAGCTAAGTATAAAGACGGTTCCTGAAGCTTATGCGACTTACATGTATTTGAAGAAGATGCATCAATAAATAAAATCACAAATTTTACTTAATTTTAATTTTCGTTAATTTGCGAGCAATAATAAATATTCAAATACTTTGTTAAAATATTATACAATATAAATGATATGCTTAACACTTTAACTTAAAATATATATAGTTTAGTTAAGCAATCAATAAGTTGCAATTTATACAGAATTGATATTTAAAAGAAACATTCAACTAAAATTCTGAAAAGCAGCAACTACCAAAAATTCTTAAAGTGCTAATACTGTTGTGCATAAAGAGGTTTAATTTTCTATATAAATAATTCTCTCAAAAATGGAGTTATTTAGCTATGCGAACACAGGCGATTATACAAAAGTATTCTGTTAGAACTGTTGTTCAGTCTAGAGTTCCTTTTATTTTTTCGCTAAAGAAGTAATTAGAATGCAAACAAATTAAATATTTTAAAAATGTAAATATATTTTTATAGGTTCTATAATATTTTCATTCAGCAGGAATAACAACATTTAAGAAAAAAGTATTTTACTTTTATAGAAAAATAATTTTGAATAAAAAAAACCTAATTTATCAGTGGTTTATTTTGAGGGAATATTTTCTAAAATCATTCTTGCGTTTCATAATATTTGAAAGTAAACTTGAAAAAAATCGAATCATTAGATTGAAATTTTTATTGCGTACAAAATATTTATCTTTTATTTTATTCATTTAATAAGTCGAATGAGTTAAGTGAATAAAAACGTTGCTACTTTTGCTATTCATCAGATTAAAATAACAGTACGTTTTGTTAAAGAATTGTATTTCTTGTTTAACTTTTTATTTACTGACAGAATTTATTAGTTTTATTAAATAAATTTGCTCGTTTCATTATCGAATGTGAACATTCCCAATTGTTGCCAAAAATAATTATAAAAGTCAATATTTTATAATTTTTACTTATAAGTTCAGAGAACAAAATAACATACAGGATAGAAAATTACCTAAATGGAAAAAATATATAGCATCAAAGACAGTTTCAAATTATAAAGTTTAAAGTAACTATGTAATTTAAATGCTAAATAAGAGAAATAATTTCCTTGCATTATTTGCACACGGTCGTTGCATTTTAAAAGTTGACTTCACTCCTAGGCGTATGATATTAATAGCAATGTTGCAATATTTTCAGCTGAATTCATAATAAAAACAAAGCGCCACTAAGCTTGTCGCTGTCTCTAAGTTGCTGCTAAATATTACAGTTGACCAAACCCTCTTTCACTAATCAATGACTTCGGTTCTTGTAATTCTGCCAAGAAGACTCGGACGTATTATTGTTAGTGATAGTACGAATGTAGTACGTCGAAAAGCCCGTCTCTATTTCGTTGTATTGAATCCAAGTCATTCACATGGAAGCTACGTGCCAAAAAAAATTTTATGAAGACAGAATCGATAAAGGAACCCCCAAACGATTCGTTTTTGGATTAGAAGGCGAAGCAGTTCACTGACATTGTTTAAATCGATACGTGATGGTATCTTTCGATTGATTTTTTTACAGGAAAAGGGGTCGTAATATTTATTACTAAGTTCAAAAGAATTTTTAAAAAAATCCTGCAGAAATAGAACGTTGCTTTTTTGACAGCACGCACATACGGAAGAAATATTTTTTACTAAAATTTTGGTTTTAGTCAGTGTAGAAGTCTGAACGAGCGAGTCGCTGACCTGAATTCTTTAGAACTGAAATTTTGATTTTTTTTTTGAAATATAATTTTGATAAATATTGTAGAATCTTTTATTTTTTCGTGCACACTGTGACTCACCTTCCTGAATTTTATTCAAGCTTTTAAGGATTTATAATTTTTACTTTGTTTTCCAAACTTTTGATATTTTTTAAAATATTTTAGTACATAAGCAGAATCATGCTTTTTATAATTTGTAATTCATTATTATAATAATCACGGAATCTTGTTATAATTTTTTATTAAATTCACCACAAGGTGGTGCCTTTTGCGTTGAATCAAAATTTCATAAAATTAATTAGTTAATTTATGATTAAGTTCAGAAGAAATTAAAATACTGTTTTGTCATCGGGAGCAGATAGCTATACAAAATTTCAAAACTCTAAAACATAAGCAAGTCAGTAAAAATTTCATCTTAACAAACACGAAATAAGTCAAAAATACAGGGTGATTACAATTAAAGTAATCCTACACAGATCTATATAGAGCCCATTCTGGTTGATACACTCGATTTATGTGTTTTATGTACCATGGGAAAAAGAAAACTGCAAACTAATAATAGCTTAAATTTTGATCACTAGATGGTAATTTTCATGCAATATAGAAAAGTTGTTATGCAAATCGAGAAAATTAAAAAATTTAGTTGTCAATGCCGTAAAATCATTCTTTAGTATGCTTTTAGAGAAGAAAGATCTAGTTTTACTGTTCATTTTTTTTATCAGACTGCAGTATTAGTTTAGCTACACTGCGAAAATATTGAGGCTTAATCGAAGAATGGATAGAAAAAGATTATTGCTAAATTGGAAGTCGAATGTGCTGCCAGGAAGAGGACAGGAACGGATTTCAAATGAAAGAGTGAAAGAAGTCGCTGTGATTGAAAGAGTATCTGGTTCCAAATATTCTTCGACAAGTACTCGGGCTGTGTCACTTCTCTTCCTTGTTTTACGATTTGAAAAGTTCTTCCATCTATTTTGAATTGATATTCATAGGAGGTTGTGATTCATACGTGTTACAAAATCTGCACCTTCAAGACCAGGAACAATATATTGATTTTGCTTATCGATTTTTGCCTAGAGTAGCCTTTAAAAGTGACACATTTTGTGGTCAGATGAATTTCATTTTATCCTATACAAAGCAGTTAATCCTCAGAATTGTCACATATGGATACTGCATGTCTCAACGTGGTAGATGGGAAGCCTTTGGATTCTGATTACATCACTGTATGGTGTGGATTTACTGCTTTTTTCCTTCTTTTTTTTAAAGGAACAATTAAAAGAACGCAAATGTTTAAGGACTACTGTCTTTATGCAAAATGGTGTAACATCCCATATTGTCCGAAAAGTTGGGGTAAAAAAACTGCTTCGACTCTACTATGAAGATGATCGGGTAACTTCGGGATATTTTCCGATTGTTTGGTCTCTTCTTTCTTCATACTAGAGTCCTTGTGATTTTTAGCTGTGCTGATTCCTGGATGATCGCGCCTATGGAGAAATTATGCGTATTCTATCAAAACAAAAAGCTATCTTACTGCAATTCCTCAAAAACCCTTTCGCGTTGCCGTTGAACACGTGATTGATGCAAATTTGATGCACACCGAACAAACGATGTTATTTAATTTTGTTTTTCAAATCTGTGCTTTTTTTTCCCTTTGTTCTTTACATGCCATCTTTTTATCGAGCGATCGAAATTTCAATTATCAATTTTTATTCACATTTCTTTTTCCCATAGTCCAAATAACATACATAACAAGTTTCATGAAAATACGAACAACTCTATATAAATAGGGTTACTTTAATTATAACCACCGAGTAAATAACATATTTAAAAAAACAAGGTATAAAAAATTAATCATATTTTTAAATTTTCTTTTCCTTGATAGTCACAAACTACAAAGAATAGTTTTTCTTCTCCTGACACAACCGTCATTAAAACGAAAGCTGTCGTTGCATAGAAAAAAAAATATATTCCAACGTAGACATCAACTTGGCCGAATGCAGTTAAAAATTGTCTCTTTTTTTTCTGCAAGGAATTTTATGAATAGTTACATTTTTTACATAACATTTAAAAAATATGTTTTTGAACCAAATAGTCACTAAGGAATGAACTGAACTAATAAATAACTGAAGAAAATTTACAAAATAGTATGAAATGAAATAAATAATTCAACTTAAAATTTTAACAAATTCATTTTTGTTTCAGTCATTATCATTTTCTGTTATAGCTTTTATAGAAATCTTGTAGAAAATACTCAAAAAAGAGGAATTAAAATTTTTTTAAATAATTTTCTCACAGTCAAATTTTAAAAAGGAAAATGACATCGTTACTGTTTTTTTTGTTATTATTTGATAACATTCATTTCATTTTAATTTTGTTTCCCTTAGTTTGATCGCAAATTTTTGTAGTTTCTAATTCTTTTACTCATTTAAATATCAAGTGCATGTTTCATTTCATGTGAAAATCATTCTCTGAACATTTTAATATTTTTTTCCCTTTTCTTATTTAAATGTTAAATTATTCCATAAAATTTGTTGATCTATTATTACTACCGTTCCATTGACTAAATTCAAAGGTATTAAGATCTAAAGGCATATTTTATATTGAAATACCAAACTCCTACAATAGTAAATTTATCAGAAACATATTTTGAAAATATACCTTTATATATAAAATTTTCTTTATTTCAACAGACTTTTTAGTCTTTAAATCATAATTAATTATTACAAATATTATAGAATCTTAAAATTAATTTTTCTTAAATGTGATGCAAAATGGAGCCACTCGTATAAAATCAAAATTAAACAAAAATTGATAGATAAAATGTGATTATGAGAATATTAAAATAGAGCAATATCATCAAGAATACATAATTATGTACAATTTCAAAATTCTTGCACATCAAGAAGAAAGCGAAAAATCGACCATAATAAAAATGAAAAAATTCCAGTTAAACAAAAGAATTTATGAAAAAGGAAATAAATGACAATCTCTTTTGTAGTGCAAGCAAGTACAGATCTAATGCAAAAAGTGAAATTTAAATTTATCACTTTAAATATAAATTTTTAAATCATATATGGCATAATAATTACCGATTTTATTAGCCTATTACTGGTGCCAAAGCGTCTGGTAGAAACTGATGAAAACAAATCTGTTGAGAATAGGAAACGGAAATAAAAAAAAGTGCATTCTTATTACAATTGAGAATCGAATTCAAAAATATTGTTGAATAACTCAATAGAAAAAAAAAGTTTTCGCTGATTACCATAATCATTTAAGATTTTCACATCTTTTCTTCGGCATTTTACTAATGATAAAGATATTTTGATATTCAACTTAAGTCGAAATAATAGAATGTGATATATTATTCTAATGAAACTGGCTTATTATTTGTTAATCCGTTCAACGAGATTTTGCTAAATAATAATAAAATTCGAATAACGCGATTTAGTCGGAAATAATAGATTTGCACACAAGCGACATTTACAGTATCGTAACAGCCTAGTTTGCTTCCAATGCTGTACGACAGCTAAACTGAAAAACACACAACTTTTAGAGAATGGCAAAGAAGATAAAGGGAAGAGCAATGAAATGACAATAAATGTGTCAGGGTATTGCAAGATTATCGTTAACACAATGAATGTGTCAAAGTAAAGACCGATTATTTTTTAACACAGAGACTTTCAAAATTTTTTTCACTAACTTTCAGTTATCAGTAAATTTTTAAATATAGCTTCTACAAACAAATATTCAATAGTAAAAAGGATACTTATGTATTTTGAAACTCTAAGATTTCCATTAACATAAAAAAAGCTAGAAAATAGTGGCTGCTGTGATTAATAACTTCAGTTGTTAATATATTTGAGAAGAATTTTAAAAATAATTAATAATTTGTATTCTCTGATTTATGCTTATCGAAAAATATCCTCCAACATGTTAAACAAACATTATTGTCCTAAACACCAAAAATTGAATAAATAATTTAATGAAAGGAATTGATTTTACCATTTCGGTATGAAAAACATATAATCTTCTATATTTGATCTTTTCTTAATTGATAGTGAAATTAAAATGATGTCGGATATGCTAAAAGATGATGGGAATTGCTTCACATAAAATGAATTCCAAAAATCACATTTGTTTCATATCTCATTTCCATATCTTATTATTTCATATTTTAGGGGTAAAATTATGCGATTTCTGAATAATATGCTCTTCAATATAAGGTATCGGAGTATATTGATCTTAAAAATGAATTTCGAAAATGTAACTTTCATTTACATTCAAACTTGACGTTCATTCGAAAGTTTATTAAATGATAAAAGTTTATTTCATCAGTGAAAACATCGGTAGTTCTGAGGAAATGTTTTTATTCACAAAAGCCAGAAACGAAATATAATCTTGTAACCCTTTATTTGGTTCAATGCTCGGACTTTGACGATTTACTTTCTACTGTATTCACAAAATATATCTGATTGGAGCTTTTATTATTCAAAGTAAACTTTTAAATCCTGTATGTACTATTAGGATAATAAATTAATATTTTCGCTGTACATGAAATAATGAAAGAATATTTTATCTAATAATTGTTTTAAATTAATATCTATGGATAATTATTTTTCTGTAATCTAAAATTAATTCAGAAACTAAAGATTTCATCTCACATTTGCGACAAAGGAAACAAAAAGATTCGAAAGGATGCTTTTTGAATGTTTTATTTTAAGGGCTTCAAATAAATGTGCGATGCACTGAAAATCCGCCAAAAACCCCATATCTCGTTTTTACTTTTATCAACACATTATCCTTAGGAGAGAGAGGAAATTGAATTTCTCCCACTCAGTTAAGTGATAAGATAGCATTCATTTTAAATCCACTAGTAAAATATATATAAATAGGTATCTTAGATAAAACGACATTACATCAAGTTATTCTTTTCATTAATATTCTTCTGATTCATCATCGTATATTCTGATCTAAAACAATAGTTTTTTTGAGATTTGTATTTCAAAGAAACAGAAATATTCGTCCAAAAATTATCCTTCCCTTTTTAAGGTTTTCCCATAAGAATATTATTTTCAAAACAGAAGATAAATTTCAGAGAGCGCGAGAGAAGATATCAGCGGATATAGCGATTTAGATCCCTAAATTCACTGTTATCTGACTGATGCTCCTACAAAATATCACTCCCGTCTGCGCAAAACTAAGGAAAGAGTTTATCTCTGCACCTATCGATAAAGAAAAGGAACAACGCGATAAGATAATTATTTTTCTTACAACAAAATTTATTTGGTTTCGATTTATTTTTCTAGCATGTCGGTTTTTCATCAAAACTCCTTTTTAAAGATGTAGAAATAAGATTATGCACTATTTCATATATGATTCAACTTCTTAGGATTAAAAAGACCGCCATTTAATATATATATTTCTAATCTTTCTAATATTTCTGTGAAATATTTCTCCCATAATCAGAATAGAATTTTTTTTTAAACATTCGAGCATATTTTCGAAGAATATTTAAACATACGAAAACGAGTGTAAGTAAACATAATAGTAACAATTTATAAATAAGTAAGAAACACTTTTTCGTTATATTTTTGGCATTGGTATATTGCAGCTATTATGAATCCCCATTTACTTTTCTCGCATATAAATGATGTGCAAAAAATATACTGAAATACATCTTATCAATTCAAATATGAATATATCAAAATACTTACTGATTAAAATCATATTTACAGAAATTTCTTTGATTTATAGATGTTTCCATTGAGTTAGAGCTTTTACAACTCATAAATATTTGTGTGTATATATATGAAATAAAAAAAAATGATTTACTCTACTTAAATCCACTAGTCTTTCTCGTCAGTATTCGATATTTTAAAAAGAAAGAATGAAATTCCTTCTTTCTGAATCCCACAATACTTACACATAAAAATCATTCATTTTCTCCCGTATCATTTGCTCCGAATGCTTCATACCCAGTCAAATGATCCATTGTATAAAAAAGGGAGATATCTCTAATTACTTACTCATGTAGGAAAATATTATCAAGCATTCTAAAGATCTGAAGCATACTAACTCTTCATTGTGTTCCATGTTCCAAAAGATATGCTAGAAAAGTTTCTAAATAAAGCGAAAAAGTGCGTTAAGAAAAACGAAGATTTTTGGTGTGGGCTACTTACTGTAAAAGAAGAATGCTAATAACTTAATATGTGTTTAATATCCTATGCACTCTCGGTTGAAATGAGAGATTACTCTTATCCATGGAAGAAACTACTTACTGATAAAAAGAAGTCAATTCCTAGAGGTCTTCCGATAGGGTTTGTGTGCAGTCCACCTCAAAAGTGCTGAGAGAAACGGAACTTCAGGCCTCCCTTGGGCGTTTCTCTGTGGAACTTCCCCCTTCGTTAAAGGCACTCGAACATAGAAACGATGATGCTAAGATCACCATAAAATACAAAGAAACGTCACGGGGACTCAACTGACTAGATACTAAAGGAACGGAAGTTAGAAAATCTTGCAAGTCATTTGGTATAAACGTAGAAAGAATTCTTGATTTGACTATTTGGTAGGAAAGGGGGCGTAGCAAACGGCTTAGAGGGACAGGGTCGAGCCCATGACCCGTCGCGTTTGCATCGCCTAACTCCAATGAAAGGGGTTGCCATTGGTGAGGTGCCGTCCGTTTCGCCAAAGAAATCGCCAAAGTCACCAGGAGAAGCGAGGAATTATTAGATGGATATCCAATGCAGCGAACCCCCACTCTCTGAATATTTTAATACCTCCCTAGTATTCCATTGCTCTGATTTAGCAACAAATAGCTGATCCATAATTAGAGCAACTCTGGTGCTCATTTATTCAGATCACAAACTTTTTGCGCTGCTGTGTTAGTCTGCATTTAAGCAAATTTGCGTAGGTTACAAATCAATCGTTAGTCAGATGGAAAAAAAAAAAGAATGAAAATTTAGTGTCAAACATCTCTGTGTGGGATAAAATATTTTAATATTCCATGGTAAGCAAGAAATCTCTTTTATTAGATAACAGATTCTCAGGCATTAAACGAAAAAGTCTGCCTGATTGGAGTTTGGAAACGAGTATTCTTAACAAAGTTTCTTAAGACGCCAAAATGTGCATCTTTGAATTGTCCTTGGAATTTAAATAATATTGTTAATTTTAAATATTTCGAGATTAATTTAAGGGAGCGATGTCCGCTCAATAAATTAAAAACTTTGGGGGATTTTGGGCTCTTGAAATTCTAGTATTCGTAAGAAATTATTGGTGTGGTGTGAAATTTGAGGTTTGGGGAATTCCGCACCGTATACTTTGTTTAAACGAAAGAAAATTAAATGACTTAGTAGAATGGAGTAAAAAAATTCAGAAGTAGTCTAATTTAAGGATTTGGGAATTCTTAGAATCCATCAGCTGATTAGTTAATCTGAGTTTTACAAGAACTTGTCAAAAAATTTAATCTTTTTGAGTTAAATTTGCACAAACCAATAAATCATGAGAATTTTTGCTCAAAAATTTAAAATATATCTGTCTTCAATATTACATACAATACTTTAAAGGACTGATTTGTTATAAAACAGGAGTTGCTTAGTTCTTTTTTTCATTAAATAACAACTAAATGAGGTTGAAAAGTTCTGATGATTCACTTATTTATATTTTGACTACAAATAAACAAAAACAAAACATATTTTTGTAATTTTGAATTTTAGACTCTTAAGAAAAACTTTGTTTGAAGAACTTATTTTTTATCTTATCGCAACTACTTTGCTTCAATATTATTTCGATTTTGGTATTTGGCTCTCAGAATGACATCAGAAACGAGAAAGATAAGTAGGTACGTTTAGTTAAATTTGTTCCCTGTGCTTTGTTTTGCAGTAATTAAATTTTAAAAAAATGGCTGTAGCACGGATATATTCCATGAGAAAATAAATTTAAGAATAAAATAGTCTTTAAAACCTACTTTTAGCAGTATATTAAAAGAGAATTTGTTTTATTTATTTTCGAAATTTTATTTCATAATTTATAATTCATTATTTTAATTATTATGGAATCCTGAAATATATTTTTTTCAAATTTGCTTTCAGCTAGTTCCCACTTTTATTCAAATTTACTTTCAGATAGTTCCCACTTTTATTCAAATTTCCTTTCAGGTGGTTTCCATTCTTAATCAATTATAATCAAATTTTGAAAATATTAAAGGTGTATTTTATCATCGAGAATGCACAAGTGAAGCTTATTTCAAGATTCTAGCACATCAGAAAAGGAGCAAAAAAAAAAAAAAAAAAAAAAAAAAGATTATAGAATTCCATTTTCACTAGAATGAAAAAAATCAAATTAAATAAAAGTATAGAGAAATGGAAAAAAAAAGGAAAACGGTTTACTTATTTATTTATGTTGAACATCGGTTCAAAATTACGATATATTTATATGATTATAAAAATAAATATAGACTTATATAAGTATAAAATAATATAATAATTTTACTGAATAACTTCATAAAATAATTAGAAAAGCAATTTTAAATAAAATCGCATTATAATCAATGAAGGAATTTAGATTTATCCTCCAAAGATAGGACGAATTCACAAACTTAAGAGGAGTTAATCAACTAAAGGGAGACCCTTCTTTACATTGGTAAATTCTTCTTTGATTGGTAAATTGTTGCAGTTAAATAAGAACTGCTATTAAGAGATCTTTTCAATTTGTTTTGGTTTCATTTTCTTTATAATTATCTAGTATTTGAAATCGAAATGCTTATTCTCTTTTAAAAAATTGACTATTTCTTCTCTTTAGAAATTTTTCTCTTCAAAATAGATTACTTGTTAAAAGAAAAAAAAATTAGAAATATTTTTTTACTTCTATAATTAATCTATTTTAATACACTGTATTGTGAAAAAACAATTTAATTATAGTAAAATATCCAACTAAAAATACATTATAGCCATTTGCAATTTTTAAAAGGGTTTGTTCTTGGATATTGAGTGCCTTAAATGCTACTGATTTTTCTTATTTCAAATGAATAAACAGTTTTATTCCATTTTTATCGAAAGAATTTAGAATTTTTTCCATTTTTATCGAAAGAATTTAGAATTTTTTCCATTTTTATCGAAATTATTCAAATCATTTGACCATATATGAAAGGGGTAAAATGTTTTATTGCTAACTCTGCACCTAAAAACCATAAAGGTTTAAGAATAAAAGGAAAACTGATTAATAATTTGATATATTAGATTCTACAAAATAAGCAAAATTTCAAAATTTGGTGTAATAAATAAATAATTAAATATAAGAAGGAAAATATTTTATTGTTGACAATGTCTGCACAAAAAATGATTACAATCTATGAATACATACTGTGGATGGTTTAATTAGTTAGAAACATGGCATAAAAACAAATTTCAACATTATGGTCAGTTTTAATTTTGTTCTAATGGTAATGTTGCTGAAAGGGCTAAGAATATAGAAAAATTTTAGAGGATATTTAATTGATATGTTTGACTAAACTGATTATTAACTTGTTAATTGATTGAACTGATTATTCAAACACAGATTATCATAATTAAAAAATCACTTGAAATCTCAGTGAAATATATCACAGTCCATTTTTTGTAACTTGAACATTTATCTCTTGAAACAAATTTCTGCCATATAAAGTGAAGGAGTCTGTGATCTCAAGTAAAGAAAAAGCAAGTGATTTTTCTATTTCTTCTCTAAAACAATTTTTCTTCTGGAAGACAAATTGTTAGTGTGTAAATTAATAAACAATCACATTGATATGAATTTTATAGCTTTTTTTTGTTCAGTCTAGAATGAGGCTACATTAGGTCAATAGTTATAATATTAAATGGAAACAAAATCATGAAATCTAATCTACATTTGGTATTATACAAGGTTATTTTAAGAGGAGGTGTTTGGAATCCAATTAATGAAAAAAATTCCCTTTTCTGGAACCAAAATTGATTGTCTATTTTTCAGATAGTTGAATTTGATTGAAATGTCAAAAATTATTTAGTTATTATTTACAGTGATTGTCAACAGGAAAATTGGCTTTGCATGTCGTATTCATAGGCATATTCACATGGTGAGATGAAATTATGTAAATTTAGATTATGTAGATTTATATTGACATAATCTGATTCGTTTAGGATTGCTTTCGATTTGTATACATTTTTTTGAAAAAAATCTTTTTTTTTTAATTTTAGCTTATTTTCTGATAGTATAGTATAATTTTGCAATAACGTTTTCAGACACTTTTTGCTATGCTAGAGTTTTGAAATTCAGTACACTTCAACTGCAAAATTTTGGTGACAATGTACATTATTTTAATATTTTCAGAACTTTATTATCAATTAATAGATTAATTTTTATTTGTCACTGGGCAGCAATCAGAGAAAAAAAATCATTTCAATTTTTACCTTATATTTGTAGTAATGAGTTATAAATCAAACAAAAAGTAGGAAATAATTAAAATTAAAAAATAAAACCTTTTGATACACTAATAAAAGTAAATTTTAAAAATTTCTATATCAACTCCATATCTTTTCCGTCTATTATTACAAACCGTTTTATTTCAAAGATAGTTCTGTGCTCGAAACTATATATTTAAGTAAGTTTGATCCCAACAGACTAGTTTTATTAGGGCAATGAATTATTCGTGATGTCTAATTCCAGCAGCATCTAAGTCTAAAACGTTCTAAAAAAATTAAATTTATGAATAAAATTTTCAAGTTATTTTAAATATTTTGTTGCTTAATTTAGTTTATTGCAATTTGGAAATGTTAATTTAAATCCGGTATTAAAAATGTGTCATAATTAGAGAATAACATATAATGTTCGACGATTAACAAATACCATATATAGCGAACTTTTCTAAAACAAGTTATTACTACGAACAAGTTACTATTTTGACAACTTAATTTACTCAACATAAGACATAAGTTAAAAGCCTTTAAAATAAAGTTAAACATTATCTTTATTTAATTGTTTAGGCGATGGAATCAGTTTAAATATTTCAGAAGAATCAAACAAAGGATTCCTTCTGGTCTCCTACTCAGCGGAAAATAACTAACTTTTAATTCATTGTTCAGAATTTCATCTATTTTCTCACGATATTCATAATTCTTATATGAAAGCAATACAAAGACGTTCAATACCACTGTTGTTATTTTCAGCGGCCCGGAAACAAATATGGGCTGGGTCCAATAGGAAATAAGAAATTCATTTCAGAAATACGAAAATACGAATTCATTCCCGAAATAAAATCTTTAATTTTTAGCACCAGAAGGGAACATATAGAACATCTCTTCATATCTAAATAATATAACTTTTATCACGTTAATATTAATAAAAAAATAATGCAATTTTATTTTCATTAATTTAATTTCAGCAAAATTGCAAAAAATATAATATTTTATTGCTTAATAAGCATTTCTTCTCAATGAAATAAAAGCACGAATCTTATTCTTACCATAACAAATTATTTATTAAAACGTTACTAAGCAACAACAAAAAAAACCCTTGTAAAAATATAAAATTGAATATTTTAGTGCTAATCGCAGTCGGTATATTTCAAATAAATACAAATACAACGAAGGAATGTATAAAATAATACAACGAAGGAATTCCAATTTTCAATTCTGTTACTGTAATAACTTAATACTTATTGTTAATGTAGCAGTCACAACTTATAATTATTTCTTCTCTAAGTTATTTTGGACTTGGGAATACACGTAATTGATTGGGTAGGCTTTATAATCTTGTAGCAGTTTCTGATTTGCCTAAAAAGTTGCCCGGTAAACGGCTCCACTAGTCGCAAAAGCTCGCTCATATGCCCAGTTGATCAGCTTTATGGACTCTTGTGATTAGTTTTAAAAATGCCACAAGATCTTCGACACATTCGACTTGACATTAATCGTGAATAGAAGAAGACTCATTCAACATCTTCTCTTCCTTCGATTCAATCTAAAATTCTATGCATTTCTACAATTTTATCTTCGTCCACTGAATTACATTTGTTGAAATTGTTGCGTTTTTGAATTACAGTGCTCATAGACATGCGAATATAAACACTGTCAATCCATTCCAAAATTTGAAAAACTCTTTAATTACGTGTTAAAACACTGCACATTTTAGAGTTATTTCTGTTCGAGCTACGCATCTCCATCTTTTATTCACTTAAGTTTTAAAGTAAAAATTTATTTCTTATCAAAGATTAGATATTAATCTTACATTAAATCGTAATTATTTTTACGAAAGGATCTCTCTGCCGTTAAATAAAAGCAACACACTTTGATATTTAGCTGGCTCTCTTTTCGGATCCCGGACTCGAACTGATATCTCTTTAACCAAAAGATGTTTAGTTTTAATTGTTCTGAAATAAAAATATTTTTATATTTAATCAATTTTAATAACAAATTGTGTGGCTGGTTGTACTAAGTGCTTTATTGATAGTCACTTCTAGAAAAGTATTTTAATTGGAGTGAAACTTATACTTGTGCGTATATTTTTTTCACGATTTTTTTTGGTCTTGTTTTAGATTTTTAATGATTTTTTTCTTTCAATAGTTGTAAAAAATATTGCCATTTTGTAAACCCACAAGTTCATTGTAAATCACCCTGGCGCCTAATGAATAAAGTGATTCTATGTAAATAATTCATTTATCTTTTAATCTGTGATTTGTATACTGGCATCTAAATAAATCTCAGTAATTATTATTTTATTTATACTGTTTATAATATTTTTATTCCATTTGTGTGTCTTTATCAATAATTCCACCAGTTGGGTCCGGGCCTTACGCCCAACCAGGTAGACTGAGTCTATGTGGGTGATAAAAGAATAATCAAATGGATAGATAAAAGCTTTCTTTTTTATTATGAGGCTTTAAAATTTTTGTAAATGATTCTACGGTCGAAGTTCTGATTTTTTCATCATTCAAGCTTCTTTCTAATGAGTAAGAAATTTTGCGACCCATCCCTTTTTATATTATTTATAAGAGGTCACATTGAACGTATTTTTTGTATTTAATGGAAGAGTTACTAAGAGTTATGAGTTTAAACCAAGAGTTACTTTGACGAACTAAGACCTATATGTTTCGGGAGAAGGAAAACCCATGTCTTTTAATTATGCTATCTACAGATTTTGAGATAGTTGAGTGCAGGTGAATTTTGCTTGGAAACAACTTTTTAAAAATAATTCAAATCGATTTCTCACTGGCAATAAATGATATAGGGTGAGATAAATGTATTACTCGTTTCTATTTGACATTATTCAAAAGGGATTAGCTTGATTCCTTGTCTCCATTCCATACCCTTTGGATTTTTGATATTGTTTCACTAAGTTATGTAATGAGCTGATCACATTTTTTCTAGTAAAATGGTGTCGTTTATAATAGAAAATTTTAATTCTTTCCTGAGAACAGGTCGGGAAAGAAAATATGAGACTGACTTGTGCGATTAGAAGAGCTTTTATTCTGTAACCGAACAGGATGACTGTTTAAAGATTTACATAATAATTTTTAAATACTGTTAAGCATCATGAAGATTTTCTGAAAAATAAATGTACATTTAAATCCTGATAAGGATTTAATTTTGATTATTTTTCTTTTAATTTTCACAAATATTTTTTAATTAACCATCTTTATATAAATGCTTATTAACTTATAAAGTCAATGTATTTCTCTGAAAACAGACGTTAAAAGCACTTTCAAAAATCAATTTTCAATGAAAAAATAGCGAAAAATTCTCTTTCTGAATTTTCGGAATTCTCTCATGGATTAAATCTCGAATATTGTATCGATTTTTACTTTTTCATTTTATTTGCATCTTAAAATACTAGTTCTTTTACATATCTACTCTATCATAATACAACTTCATTTATTACTTTTTGTAAATGTTTAGTCAAATTATGTAACCAAAAAATAGAAATTCACTTTTGAATGTAAAACAAAGACTATCAGTATGTAATATGCTACAATATTGATAGACCTGCTTTTATTTTAATGATACTTCGATTTTCTTTTAAATATATATTGCACATTGCCTTTTGTTTTAAAAGTAACCAGCTAATCCTTATTGTATTTTACTTTTATATTTATAATCCCCAATGTCATTCTTTGAATTCTTGTATTTCTTTGAAACTTTAAATACATAATCGATCTGAAATTTATATCTTTCTGTAACATAAATGAAAATCCGCCGACACTTCTGAATGAGCCCAGAATCAGCGTTTGCAATAATGGGGCTGACGTAACTATTTCAGTCAAACAATAGCAATAATTAAAACAAATGTTTAGGAGATTTCATTATTAGAGCCATTTTTATCAGTATTCTTTAAAATATAGAACTTTTATTCTATAAATTTAGAATAAAGTGATTAATATTTATATGATTGTGTCGATTTGTAATATTAGACTGTAAGGATTATATTTACAAATACTAGTAGGGGGATTCACTACCTTGTCAACTACCTTCAAAATTAAACTTTTTTCAATAGATGAAAAATAAAATGAAAATAATAAGTATGACCTCGATGATAGTTTTAGTTAACAGTTTTAAAACTATTGCCAAAATTAGCTGCTATTTTCAGTTTATAGTTTTTATAATTAAGAAATATTACTAAAATGCTTAAAATTCCTGATAAGAAAAGTACTTAATACGTACATACTGGGTGTGAAATAAGCCTGAAATAAAACGTTTCAGAGAAATGTCAAGTACTTTAGATTTATTTTACGCATAGAGAATATATAACCAGAATGCGTAAGAATATGAAAGCAAAATCATATAAATATACTAAAATTTAAATTTTGGAAACATATTTAAGGGATCAATGAATTCATGAGGAAAATCTTTTACAACTGTACAGAAGAATTTTCAATTGAATGTATGCCTCCATTGATAAATGAGATATATAACTTCCTCTATTGCGATATCTGATTCCTTTACAATGAAGATTGAAAATAGAATGAGGGAAAAATAAATAATTTATTGTAATTAAGGAAATATGTAAAGATATCGAAAATAAACTCAAGGCTCATGTATCAAGAAGGAAATAAATCCAAGTTACATTACGATCTTCGTTTATTTATTTTTTTTCCTTTGAAATCAAAAAATATGCACCTTAAAAGTTCACTCTATCGGCAAAATCTTTTGTTCAAATTCTAGCTTTGCTCCTTCGATCGAATGATATTTTAAATGAATCTTATTAATAAATCAAAGTATTTAAAACGGATGTGACTTTCAATGAATGAGCTGAATTTAAAATCTAAATTCCCGGATGAAAGTTTCCTAAAATATACATAGATGATTTCAAGCAGGAAGTGGGAAGGAATGGGAGTTTCCTAGCACAGTTTTCTATAAGTATGGATAAGTATTCTCTCAAATGGGGATTTCTCATTTTAACCAATGGAAACAAATATCGGTTAAGCAGAGCAGAACATGAAGCAGACATTTGAGTAATCTAACATTTTTATTTTAAAACTAGGCTTCAAAGAAGGATCAAACAATTCATTCAAAAATAGATTTGATTTTACCAACAAAATAGTTATGACGTATATTGAATTAATTGTAGCATTTGATGTATTATATAAAAATAAAAAAAATCTTCTTCTAAACAAATGAAAATTATTGTAAAAATATGAAAGAATGAAACAAAGCTATGAATGAATTAAATGCTAGCATTTAATTTTAATATAGTGTTATCTTTAAAAAAGAAATAGAAATTGAAAGATGTATGAGCCCATTTCTTAATTTGAGACTCTTTCTCCAAAAAATGTAACTAAATGCAAATACCATATCAGAAAATTAGTTACTGGTAATAACTAATCACTTAATCATCTTATTTCAGATACTTTAAATAATTCTTATGAAATATTTTATATGAAATATTTATGTTTTCAGTATATTCTAAACTTTTTTTTATTCATATAACTTATATAGAACAGTTTAGTGAAATGTAAATTCTACGTTTTTTGTTAAATCTGTAATTTTAAATTGATATGTCCGAGGTTTATATATGAATAAGGTGACGAAAATGAAGATCTTTTGATGTTAAACTTTTTTTCTGAATTTGTTTTTATAAATTAACATGAAAATAAAAATAGCGATATTTGGATTCATATTTTGACAAATGGTTTAGAGCATATGTTTTGGTTCATATCATTTTAAAAATTACTGAAAGGCCAAGGATTAAATTATCAAATAAACAAATGAAAGGTAAAAAGCAAAAGAAAGAACTAGAAGATTTGCCTATTTCTTACATACATTGAGAAAACTATGTAGATACTTTTTTTCTTTTTTATATCCCATTTTTATGGTTCAGGTAAGATGAATTTTTATATTCTTAGGGTTTTTAATCTGAGGCACTGCTTAAAAGCAGAAAACCTAAGGATGCCGTTAAGAAATTTCAAAATAAAAAATAAATATCAAGATAGCATCCGAAAATGATTTTTATATATTTAAAGAGAACATATAAAAAAAATCAAAAGGCAATTTTTTTAGAATTTGTAGATTGAGAGCAATTAGAACGTTTTCGAATATTTTTATTTCGAATTGTTCGAAGATGTCGTTCCCCGAAAAAAAGGAAATGAAACCGAATTTTTTCATTGTCATGAATTCAGAATTAATTTGCTATATAGTTTACAATCTAATCAGTCATCTGTTTTTGCCGTTATCATGACAGAGTATAAGAAAATGAATGAAAACGATATTAAGAAATGACATGAATAGGTCTAGCAAACGGTAAACCGGTTTAGAATTCCATTAGTTAATTCTTAGATCTCCATTCGCTGCCTTCCTTGATTTCTAAAGTTGAAAAAAAAAATTAGATTATTTTTTCACATAATTAAAAAGATGTTGAAATTCTTTCTCTTTGAACTAGAAGATAATTTTTATCCTCAATGGAATTAAGCTGCCATTCAATTGACAGTTTCAATCTAATTCAGAAAGCATTCGTATTTCTTTTAGTTATGTACCGACCAATGAATTTCTTTACATAACTGTTTGAGAAATTGATGACAATGAGTTAGTTTCACAATGCTATTCTGCTTGTGAGTCGATAAAATAATACCAGGATTAACGTAAGCAATCGACTGAATGCTTCTTTCGTCCATAATATCGATTGAAGTATCAAAAAAGGAATTTCATGAAAATGAAATAAAAGTCAATATTTCAACTGTTGATATCCTGTTGGGCAAATGATTTTGATATATTTGAATGGAATCAAAGCAACGGAAATTTTTTTCCAATATGTGTCTTCATTCATTCAACATGTAAAGTTTTGGCTTCGCATTTTCGATGTCTTTCCTTTGACAAATAATTTGATAAAGATCTAGAATTTTTGTGACAAGACCCCGTACTCTATTTTATTTTCCAATTAATTGAGATCATATACACAAGACCTATAGATGTTGATGGATTTGATTTACAATTCTAGTAATTTAATGGTATGAAGAATTTATTTATGTTGCATTATTTTTAATTACAGTGTTCGTATAGAAATGGGCGGGCAGACTTCTTGTCAAAAATTTGTTGGAAATCCCTAATCTTGAAGCAAGACAAATTTCATCCTTCCAGTTCCTTTTTGAGTTATCATGTATATGGACAGAGGCAATTCCAAAAATATTTTTTTCTTTCGTTTATGTAAAAGGAAAAAATATCATACATACCAAGAGATCTTTTTTTTAGATTCATAAAAGTCTCGAAGTTGAATTTTCTGACGATTAGCATTTTTCTCTGTTTTCGTATATGAAAATTAAAAATAAGAATCCTCTTGGGAGTGAAGCATTAAGTAAGTTATCTATATCAGGCTCTAAAAATTTTAAAAAAAATATTTTGCCTGATAAATGTTGGATTTAATAATTACAATAGAATTGTGTGTAAAGTGTTTCTAATAAAGTTTATTGAGCTATGTGAATAATCTTTTTATGAGCGAAGAAGATGGGCAACTTTTGTTAAATTTTGCTCTAATCAATTTTATTTCTTTTCATGCACAACCATAATCCTTTATTTATTTTATAAGAGTTACCATTTTGACGTAACTTTATTTAACTTGACTCGGTTCCTATTTTAAAGACAGACTTCCGTAATCGACTTTTCTTTCATTTCCTGGATAGCTGAGATTTTCATGTTTTCAAATGACAATATGCTTTTTTAATGTATTAGTATTTGAGTATCAGTCAGCAGATCAATAATTAAATCTTAATTCAACATAAGCTGCGTCATTTTGACATATCATAGATACATAGTAGTGCTACAAACCAATTAATACCGCCATTTGAAATAACGATAATATTTTCATTTTATAGAAGCAGCAACATTAAAGAAAGAAATAATTTTTTTAAATTAAAAGTTTTTAATTTCAAAAAAAAGAAAGAATTAACTGTCATGAAATCTCCTTATGTTTAATAGTATATATGAGAAGTTGTTGTAATTACGAAATACGAATTTTCACTAGTATTTCCAGAGACAATTGCTGCTTTTTTCATTTATTTCCCTTTCCGTGGAAAGATGGAATGGACCCAAAGAGCGATGAAGCTTCAAATCTAGAAATCTACCTTCTCCAGCTGCGCACAACAGTATGCTCTTAGAATGAAATTGCTCTCTCTTGATTGGTCTCCATTTTCCCGCTCCTATGACGTTACTTTCCCGGATTCTCTCAAATAATGGGAGACGTTAGTGCAGCTACGGGAATGGTTTTGGGTCATATGACCTTAAAGCATATCCCTAGTTTAGATTTTACTCTATTTACTTTTCACTATTTCTCTAGTGATTCTCTAAAGAGTCATTTGTCCTCGACGTCGTTTTTTCCTTTTTTGAGGCAAATGAAATGAATACTCTCTCATCAAATACTCCATGCCTATAAATAGCTCCAGCCTTTCATTTCTAATTCATGAAGCTCTGGCGCGTAAGAGTGCGTAAATTTAATATTAATTAGATTCTGAAAAACGGCTGCTCATTTGAATACTGTTTCTGCCTCGAGTGAACAATGAAGTGGATTTGTTCGCACAAATTATAAAGCAGTGCAGCTGGAGGCTAATTTCATATGGAAATTAGTATGATTAATGTACTAAGCTACGAACATTTTGTCATTTCTTTATAAATATTGTTATTTCAGGATTATCACAGTCAATATATGGATGCTTAGATTTCGAACACAAAGAAAGTATTGACCTACATGCAAAGTAATATTGTATGCCATCTAGTTCAACTATAGGGAATCGATTTAAAATTATTTCGAATTTTATTTATAAAAATATATAAATAAAATTATAAAAATTTTCACATTTTCAGCAGCAGGGGCAAAATAATTATTTAATTTGGGCAATAAAATAAACTTAGAAATTAAATAAAAAGTGGTTCATTAAAATTTAACGGACATTTTTATGGCAGAAATAAATGTTGAACAATTAAATTTTATTTTTAAAATGTATCAGAATTTTTGTACATTCACAATTCATTTGTTGAGTTTGGAATTTGAAGCTCACTTTTTAAAAACGCTAAGGGCTTTTATTTCGTAATTAAATTTACAAAATATGTTCAATACGTGTTTTTGAACATGTGGTACCATAGTTATTCTGAAAATGATGTTATCTACTCGCATCCTTCTATATCTGATGTCCTATAGATGTTCTATGAGATCGTCCTATAAAGCAGCTAAATTCTTCATATTTCCGTGTTACCTAAGCAGTTTTGATAACTACGAATCACAAGGAGTAAGATCAAGTAAGCGGGATGGTCATCCCATAGGAACTGCACGACTAATCACTCGGTGGAATTCTGCTTTAAAACTTCTTACAGAATATAAAGAGGCGAGTCATAGTGCATGAAGACTGTAAATATTTACGTTAATGAAAATCTAGGTCAGAAAATTTAGCGGCATTGTCAAATGTTACTTCTCGGTTTCATTATGAAAGATGGCAAGAAACCTCTTGGATAACACGAAAATTCTGATTGACAACATTAAGATTAATATGCGCTGCATAAAATATTCCAAAATCACGAAGCACCATTGACAGCTTTTCCTTTTTGAGGTGGATGAAGAAGGCCATTGGGTTAATTTAGATGCAACCGAAAGGACACTTAACATTTTATTTTACTAATTTCATCTTTATTTTGAACTGAAGTTTTTAATTATGCCGCTTGAGAATGATTTTGAATGTTATTTAAATATGCATATATGCTCAAAAATTGTTCGTACACCCAGTGTATGATCATTTTTTTTATTTAAAATGAAACCGTTAAATGAGTATCTTGCATACGCTTAGGGTTGGAGGAAGGTGGCCTCTCAAAATCTTATTGTGAAAATACCCCGAACTGAAAAATTCCAAGGCCTTAATCAGCAAACATTTTTATACTCTATTCGTTTATTATGTAGGCACTCAAATTCCTTCAGATGCGATCGTCAAATGTCTCTCGCTTAGTACATTGAAAATTATTGAGTGCATAATTTTTCATGTCGGCATGTCTAGTGCCTTAGATAATGAATCGTGCATCGCAGACATAACTTTTCCATACTGTCAATTTTTTGAAGACGACAGATTGCAAATATTAAAAAAAATGTGACTGCTAAAATGTTCATTATATATTAATCGATCCTGTAAGATATTTTAACTTTCATGCCTATTTTTTTTACCCTTTTACCCTTTTGGCATGAATAATATATTTTTTCTTTAAAAATCAATTTCCTTTGGCACATTTTTTATTTAGATCAATATATTAGATTATAACTCCAATTAAAAGGCCTCTTCATCTTATTATCAAGTAGATGTAAAGAAATGTTTGAGCAATATATTTTTATACCATATCTTTCCTTTTAAAGATGCCTCTTAAGAAGCAAATTGAATCATTAGGTAGATTCCTTAGAGAAAAACTATCTATTGCAATGGTTTTCATGACACGACTTCGGAAAATATTCTGCACCAATCATATATATAATCTAATGTATATATGCGTATAATGCTTTTCCCGAACAAGATAACTAGAATAATTTTGTTTGTATCGTAACCAAATTGAAACATGATGTAAAAGTTCGTAAATGGGCTCAAAGGAGGTAGAAATGGTGGAAGGATGGAATTTTCATTTCGCTATAACTTTCTTAATATCGAAGATTGAAAAATAAATCAAATTAGCCGAATTACCGTCTCATTAAGGCGAACAAATTCTACATTTAAAGGTTTTTAAAGGCTGCAACTGTTTCGAAGTTAGGTAATAAAAACTGATTTTCAAACTCTAATTTAGTTTTTCTGAACATAGACTGTGACTTACAGTTAAATTTGGTATCAATCGGCCTGCAAAAAGAGTACAAAACACGTATTCTCAAAATAGATTCAGTAAAAATGGTAGATTCAAGCCAAAGATCTGTATTTTGTAATTATCACCAGATTTGTAATTTATAATTACTTTGCATGGCGTTAGTGAACGCTACTGAAAATATATGTGGCCTTATCCAAGATCCACAATTTTATAAGAGAAGAGGAGGAAGAATTCAATGTAAGGTATGCCAGAATGTTACGGGAAGTTTTTGCGTAAAGATTGAAAGAAATTTGAAAATAGTAACTTAGATGATAAGGAATCTACCTTTGCTTTCCAGCTTGCCAAGAGGAATTGTTTTTCATTTTATATCTTTCAAAATCCTTTTTTATTAGTAAATTTCTCAAAATTATTAACACAAATTTCATTTGACTACTGTTTTTTGTGTCATTATGTAAGAGGAAGACAACTTTCCATGTAGTTTTGAATCAAGGTAATCGTCAAAAATTTTGATATCCATGAATTTTCACATATTAGACTCCGAAAAATGTATTTGTAATTAAATAAGTGAGGCACACAATGAATTAGAAAGATCTCCCACATATTGCATTAAATTTTGTATGCAATCTGTTTGCTTGTAGTCCATCAGTCTTATTATCAGTCAAAAATGCAAGATTATTATTGCTCGAACTGAAGATCTATATCAAATTTTAGATCAAATCCACCCAATGTTTTACCCTATATGAATTCAGAAACGCTGCAAGCTAACAAAATGATATTTGATAAATGGTTTTCATATCAAGATTTTGTTCTATTCTAAATTTTTCGTATCAAGATCGGCCTGTTTCATATTTTGTATATTTAGCGGCGCATACTACACGACGAAACTGAGTTAAAAATGCTTTATAATGCCCGAAAGTGGATGGGAGAACACGTCAACTTGTTGTTCTTCGGAATAGAGGGATTTATTAATTTGACCTTAAGAATAATTTAAAATAAATATATGAACATTTTTAAATGATAATTCTTAAATTTGCATTATTATTTATTACTTAATGAAAGAGGTCGAGGGGAAACGAGGGGCAGAAAAAGTATTTCTCACGATATGCCCTTTCCCCCCTTGTTTGGCGATGAAAAGAAAGATTTAATAAAAACGGAAATGTTCGTTTTTTACTTGACGGTTTGAAAGCGGGAGGATTATGCTGAGCAATTTTTTCTATAACCTTTGCAATGCAAATATTGTTTTTGAAAATTATTGTTCACGCTTAAAGTGAAATAAATTGGACATTTTTGTATTTTTTATTTAGCTTACAGAAGTTTTGACTTTGTTAAATTGAAGATTCTGTGGAAGGGCTGGCAACTGTATTCAACAATGTCACATTAATTTTTTTCATTTAATATTTTGGATAATGCAGATTACTCATTCGTTCACATTTTTCATTAATATATCGAAATCATAAGATTTATTTAATTGAATGTTTACTTAAAAGATCTCCCTGTAAAAGTGTTTTCTGATGAATATATGTTTTAAGAAGGGAAAGCGAGGAACCCGTTAAATGTCCTTGGAGTTCGGTTGCGGTCTTGAGATATGATCCTGCTTTAACAGTCAATTTCCGCACACTTAGATTCGCGCGAAAAAATATAAAATAGTTTTTTTAATCTGAGAAACCGGCATTGCAGTGGTGATCCACATTTTTAAATTTTCAGCTTGACAAAGATAAAATTTGATGGTATATTTTTTTTTCTTAAATTCAACAACAAATGGCACCACGTGAATGAAATAAAGCTTTAATTAAATTAATCGATTAAATGACTCTTAAAGTCTGAAAAAATAAATATCGTACTGTTATAAATCACATGAATATATACTAAATTTTAGAACTCTAGCACAACTGAAAGAGAGAGGAAAACGAAATTTCAACTTAATAAACACGAAATAAATCAAATTAAGTAAAAGTGTGTAAAAAAGATTTAATTATAATATCCAAAATGAATTTTAGTGTATAACATTAATTTTAACTTTCTATTTTTGGTGTTTCGAAATTCCAATAGAAAAATTCCAATAGAGCAAACGTTTTACTTTAGAATGAGTGCATGGCAAATCGATTTTCAAAAAGTTTGCTAGAAGATGATTTCCTGCGGAAATATTCTTAGAGCAGAAAATGCTTTTCATTTATTTAGAGTTTAATGTAAAACTAATATTTTAAAAAATGTAATAACGAATAAAATGCTGTTAAAATAAAAGCTCTTCTCCTCAAAATAATAATAATAATAATAATTTACGCTGAAAATTCCTAATGAAAATACAAGATTTTTTTCTCGAAAAAAAATGGTTATTAGATTTTTTTTTGAAAATTAATTTAGAATAATTCGAATGTAAAACTGTAAATGTTATACTATTTTGCATTTATAAAATCTATATATGTTTTGTTTAAAATAAACGCATAAAATTATAATCTTTTTAAATTTATTCATATAATCTCATATTATTTACCAGCTCGTCAACTTGTAGTACAAAACATTCACTCATCTTATTTCCGTTTTTGGTAAAGTATTTCCAAGAAATATGAGTTTAAGAAAATTTAAGGAAAATATGATGTTGGCTGACTGTTCTTTTAAACTCTAGTCAAGAGATTTTTATTCATAAAATGAATTTTCATATTCTCTAATTGTAATATAAATACTTAATAGATATATCTTTATTCCACGGTTACCTAACAACCGACTTCTTTTCATACACAAACGATTACACAGTTGGTTAGTGCTAATTTCGTTTGCATATTTCAGTGAGTATGGCATAATATATAGGGAGAATAAAAAGCATTAGTCTATATATCTATAATCTATTATTAAGAATATTCAATAAACATTTAATTAATGTCATATTTAAGAAAAGTCGAACATTCAATTAAAGTATTTTTTATTTGTAAGGCTTTAAATTTAGGATATTTTTTTAACAAACCTGGAGATAAAAAAAGGTTTTCTTCCACAAAATAATATAATTACAGAAAACTTTTTCCTCTGTTTATACACTTTTATTTTATTTCATTTGTTTCATATTTGAAAAGAGGGAACTTTATAGAATCGTATTTTAGGTGGCTTCCACATATGCCAGAGTTCTGAATTTTTTTCACAGTTTGTAAGTTTTCGATAACGGATATGCTTTTTTAAAAGAATATTTTAGAATTTAATTTTCAATTAATTGATTAATTTTAATCGAATTTTAATTTCATTCGAATGGAACTACGGAATAATGTTTATAAGAAAAATTTATTTCATTTATAAAAATGAGTTATGAAAATATAGATATGCTACACTTTCATGATGCGCTAAAAGATTTTTGATTAAAAAAAATTCAGTACTCTATTTAAAGTATATCTTTAAAACCTTTTTACTATTTTTATTATTGTCATAAATCTTCTTACTATAGACGAAAACAAATGAATAAAAATTTCTTCAGAAAATTTATGAATCATATTTTAAGGCAAAATAATAATAATAATAATAATTTTGTGCGAATAGGGAGAGTATAAATCTTTTTTCAGTAGACTGTTGAAAATATTAATTAAAGTGCTTCCAAAAAAGAAGTGAAAAATGTGTCTTTCTCACTGTAATAAATATTTTTCCAATGAAAAAAAAGAAATTCTCCTTAATGATACAAGTGTTTGGAAATAAATTATTTCGAAGGATTCAGATTTAAATTTTAACTACTTCTAATATTAGAACATCTTTTTACCTTTGAAGAAACTTAAATGCGACCCACTAAGCAGTTGCCTGAAAAATAAGGAATGTGCTTTGAAAAATCCTCAAATAGTTCTTAATATATCCTGCTGGATTAAACCAGTTCAATCCTCGATTTCCTCATATATTTCCACAGTATGTCATATCGCCGTTAAATGAAGAAAATCGAGAAAGAATTTTTAACATCTCTTCCGATTGAGTCGAAAAATTGACGAGTCGATAATTTGGATGTCAAGGCTAAGTATCAAATTTTATTTTTCTAGTTTTGAGTTATTATGTTTACATCAGAAAAAGACATTGACAAGCAGTTAAATTGTGCTAAAACAATAAGACACTTATCCATTCGTATTTTAGAGTTTCCGTTTCTTCACGAAATGAGACAGGAAAATCAATTTCCGTTCAGGGATTTTATTCGAAATTTCACAGAAATCTGCAGCTTTAGTAAAAAGACTGAATTTAAACTTTCTAAGGTTTTTTTATTTATATAATTGAAAAAAGTATTTTTCGAAGAAATCCAAAATGTAGTCGAAACTTTCTTTCTCTCTATGCATTTCTTATTGGGAATAGTAAAAAGTGGATAAGATAAAGAAACCAACATTAGAATTCGTGAATAACTCTTCCTTTTGTAATAAAATTAAACGGAATCTTGAACTGATTTTTACAAAGACAACTAAAATAAATGAAACTAAATAGGACAATATTATTCAGTTTTATGGATATTGATTTTTTTAAAAAAAATAACTTACTGACTAGATTATATGCTCTCCAGTCATAAGTAAATCTCATCACCGGGTACTCACTCAGTTCTTTTCTAAATCTTAATCATGTGAAAAGGCATAGCATGAGTTTCAGTCTCCCCGGATGCAGCCCAAATTAGCCGCTCCCTTTTTTTCAAGTATTTAAATTCAGAAGATATCAATATTTACATAAATTCTAAGGAATTTTTCGCTCAAGCATAGTTTTCTTATTGTGTATTGTACAAGGTACGAATAAAGAAGTAATTTTTGTTTGTTTCATAATATAATAAACGCGTTTGTTTCAAAAGTTCTTTCATGTGTGCCACGTATTAATAAATACACAACATTTATAGTATGTGTCGAAAAAACATATTATTACATAAAATTAAGAACACATAGCGAATAACAGCTAATATAATATAAAGCATAATTAAGTCCAAATAAAAACTAAAATGATACTTTTACGGTATATATCTTTTATTGAAAAATGAATAGAATAATTTAAAATAATTTAAAATTAATAATATAAAAATAAATTAATCATTCTAATAATTATTAATTGATTAATAATGATTCGTAATACAAATGAAAGATTAAAAATTATTAACAAATAAAATTATTTTTTAATAGTTTTATTAAAATTTCTGTTGCTTTTTTTAAGAGCAATTTTTTTTAATGTGCCTCTTTTTTATTGGTCTATAAATGTCTATAGCATCACATAATACTTGTTCAATAGACAAAATAGACAAATACTGCTTTTTGATAGAATTAAAATTTGAAAGGTTTCTCTCACAGCTGGTATTGCTTGAAGAGTGTTCGGAAATTTTTTTTATAATATTGGACAGAGTATCTTCCAGCTTATATTTCAAGATAAATTGTAATTATCATAATGTGTCCACTGTTATTAATTTTTTTCTTTACTTGCGTCTGTGATAAAAGCTCGTGAACGAACTCGTTCGAGTTTGGAAGTCCTGTTCGCAGCGTCTTCCGAGTAGTAAAGCAGGCGTTAGATAGGCAAACTTTTCTACAAAATTTTCCAATTACTGAAAGCTCTGGCAAATTTCTACAATTATTTTATCTAGAAGCAAAGAAAGCAGCTTCCATTCCAACTAATTTCCATGGTACAAGTTGACATCTCTAGTTCCATCTTCAAAAATGTGCCTTCTTGTTTTGCAGCTCTGAGGTATCGTAGAAATATCTATGTCTTCAAACACATTTTTTTGCATATCTCATAGCGCCTTTTATCGATTCCTCACATTTTTCAATTAGTGCCGTCTGCAAAGTTCTTATGTTCTGAGCGCTCAATTTCATGCCGAATGCCTTTGTTTGTAAATATTTTTGTGCATCGTTCATTTCATGTAGCACAGGTTGCCAGGGGTCCAAGAAACAAAAGAAGGAAAGCGAGTGCATCATAACTAGCAAAGTTCCTGTGTCAGTTTTTATATTTAAGCTTTCATCTGTCTCTACCAATTTTAACACACTGACCGAAATGTCTTTGTAATGATGCCGACTCATATTTATGCTATCTCCTCTTGTACTTCATCGCTTTTAAATTTTTGACTGTAGCTGCTATCAGAATTTCCCAACGACGTGTAGAAATGGAAAAACAGGTAACAGTGTACAGAAAAAAGTTACTGAACTCGCCTCAACTGAAGCAACATGCAAGCAAAATAGGGTTAACGAATGATTTAAACAAGGTACGAATACAATTTTGAGATTTATATCTATTATTTTTTACTGAACTCCTGAATGACCTATAGCCATAAAGCATCATTAACATATGCTTGCCTTCCACAGTTCTTTATATCAAGACCAGCAGCTCCAAACTTGCTCAAAATCATGTTTTTTCAGCAGTTGATTCCACTACTTGTACTTTCTGATTTTCAGACACTGCATATCAAAATACCTGATTTGTTTCCTCTTTGTGAGAAACATCTGGAGTGTAATCCTGGGGTTACTTATCAGATGATATGTTGGCGAACTTTATCTCCCAAAAGTGCAATAAATTAGTTTTGAATTTCTGGTGACATATAAATGATTGAAATTTTGCTGCACATTTTAGATCTTACAAGATGTTTACAAAGTACGATCCTGAAAGTATGTATTTTGAGATTAAATGCACCAATTCTAAAAAGTGTCTCAAATAAACGATAGTATTATTTGGTTCTGTAAACACGCAAAGCCAAATTCTGCTTCGCAAGGAATCTTACAATATCAGTCATTCTGATAAGAATATCTCGCATAAGTGCAGATAATGTTGTCAGTCCCTAAAGCGAGCTAGATGACTTCACTCACTTAAAGAAAAGGATTCTCTTGTTCCGACTGAAATTAAATAATAAAATGTTCAGTGTTCATTTTTATCGATTAGAATTATAGATGTAATAAAAATGAAAAGAAAGGAACCAAAGTTTCAATGCAGATTATAAGATATTCATTGTGAAATTTTATCACCCTCAAAAAATACTACCGGGTAACCTCATCGCCACGATATGCCACTGATCATGTATCAGTGAAAAAATATGCTTTTTAAAAAAAATAATAGCGCGATGAATTTTTTTTTCAAAAGTTTAAATTATTTTTATTACGACATTAAGTTCAAATTAGAAACCTATTTAGAACCAATGTTATTTGAATTTTGTTCTTACAGTATTAAATGCTTTATGATAAATTATTTTAGAACAACATTGGCATGTTTAGCTTAATAGAATTTTTTTGCTTTACTTTTATCTAATTTAAAACTATTTACCAATAAAGAAAGGACAGATCTTTAGCAGCTAAAAGAAGGTTTTCAAATTATTAGTACCTTTGAATGAAGCACCCACTAACCTCTTTATCTAAGAAATTATTTAACCTTTCTACTTGGGACTTTTATTGTTCTAAAATCTATCCAAGGGATTTTTGCTTTTAAATTAATGCTTACTTTGAATTAATTACAGATTCGAATATCAAGAACTTTGTGATCCATTGTTGCATTCTATGCAATCATATCCATTGTTGCATAGAAAGGGGTGAAGGTAATTAATATTAGCAATCGTTAAACGTTTTTATCCTGAAATATGAAGGGTAATTCTGTACAGCGATGAAAAAAAAATCAAAAGGAAAATCAAAAATACGGAAACAAAGAATACCATGGAAACACAAGACCAAGACATACTTCTGACACACTTGACGTCTATTAAAATGATAAACAATACAAAAATACTAGAATCAATCAACAAAATTTTATTTACACTTTACTACAACAAAAACTTTAGGAACATTAATAATACAAGTAGGGTTTAAAATCTTTACAAGAAGCATTGATGCCTGCATAACATCCTAATAATATATCATAGCGCATCTGTGTGCATTTTGGATACATCTCGTTGCCCCTATAATTCTTCGTATAAAATCTTTGACAAAAGAAACAGGAGCCCTTTTGGAAAATAGAAAATTAATAGAAGCATTCTTCCCTATATACTTTCATATATTAAGGCGTGCATTGCGCTTTGCAGTACAATGAATAACATCGAATAATCATTATGGACGTCTTCCTTTCTATTATTTAAGCACAAAATTTGATACCTTTAGTGATATGACTACATACAAAATTTCATTTATCTAAATCACTGCAGTCTTGAGTCATCTTGTTCACTTGAACACGGACGATAGGATAGATTTACAGTGGACGGGTTGAATCGTAGTAAAGTGATGAGGATGACACTAGAGCTTGCAACCTACATTCGGGAGAAGATTTAATACGTTCTAGAATAGCTGAATTTTAGGGAAAAACAGGAAAAATATTAAGGAGAATAGGGAGAAATGTAAAGAAACAATGAGAAAAATAGGGGAAAATTTTGGGAAAAATATGAGAAATTTCAGGGGAAAATATGAGAAATTTCAGGGAAAAAACAGGAAAAATTTTACGGAAAATAAGGAGAAATCTTAAGAAACATAGGGAAAAATAGTGAGAATTTCGACAGTGGATTTTTCATGAGTATTTCCCCAAGATTTTCTAAACTGAAAGCAGAATTCTCCCTCCCAAGCTTATCATCTTAAAAGTTTGATTTCCAACTCTACTGAATATTTCAATATATTATTTTTGCTTATTATTGTAAAAGTAGATTAATTGGAATTCTATAATTATTCAGTACCAGAAAAGCCCTCTTTATACTAATTCTATAAGACACCACTAAAGTTCGTAGAAAACCACCAGAAGTAATACGACTCGTGCACAGGTTCAGTAGGACTGACTACTCAACCAGAATGTCTCAGCACAAGTATGAGGAACTGTATTCGATGCCCCTGATCATTTTACTTCGAATTCCTAGATATTTGCATCTGATCAGTTGCTTCCTTCTAGAGACCTGCCATGAAGCAGGAACAATAGGCATAGTACAGCGCGAAAAAGTTTCTTAAGATGAAAGAAATAATAGCTGAGTAAATAATATTATTTTTAACCTCGTATCAAGCGTGTTTAGTCAATACATCGAATGCAACAAACATTATATCAATCTCACTTATTCCGGAAAACTGAAAAATTTTGTTTACGATTACACATTAATAAGAAGTTTTTCTCAAATAAATTGATTTTTATTAATAGTACATGGATATGTTTAACATGAAACTAATGAGACGCTATAGACACACAAAACAATAAAATGAGTGAATACTTTCTGTATATAGAAAGATTTTCACAACAAAATATTTACTGCAATTGTCTGCAAGAAGTTTAGCGGCCTCTTCGTTGCTTACAAGATTTCTCTTTGTTTCCTATTTTGTTATGAATTCTTACATATATTTAAATCTGCATATTTAGCCATTTCAGTACCTTTTTGCAGATGAATGGCAATAAATCTGTTTCTCATTATTGATCTGTTTATGAAGCTGAACATCATAATAATCAGGTAACTTTGAACCGTTTTCAGATGATCCCGCAATTTCAAGATTTTTACGGCACACTAAAATGAAAATGACTCCCAGTCAATCTTTAATGCCCTCTGATCCCAAAGCATATAAACCTGGAATAAATTTAAGTTGCTTTTTTTGTAAGAAGATTATTTTTTAAGTAAGAAATGTAAGAATAAAGATGTAGCAAGGCTAAATTTCCCTTCAATGTCATTTTTACATGCAACAAGAAAGTATTGCAGTCTTCAAAAAATTTCCTCGCGATTTTGATGGAACATTCCTGAATATGAAAAATACAATTTCGGAATCTGTCTGTGAACAAAAGGTTAGGAGGAGGAAATTTTGTACAAGGCAATTATACTGATTGAAGACCGGTAACAAATTTTAAACGAAATTCGTCTACGAAAGGTCTGTCTGTCAGTCCTTTCCACCAAATACATGGACTCAAAAACACAAAATGGGTGGTGTATAGTTTTATTGTTCTAAATGTAGATGTGTATCAAATTTCATATCATTATTGATTGATATTTTCATGTGCATGTGAACTTGAATTGAAAAGGCTAGGAAAAAAAAAGAGAATTTGATCCAAATTGTATCAAAATTTGGATGGATAGCGGGAGCAAATGCTCATTTAATTCTCTTCATTATACAAAAAACAAAATGCTTATGTGTGTACAAGTTGGAGGAAAGAGGCGCAATTTGATTCATCTAAAAGCGATTTTATTAAAAAAATTATTCTTCATATTTTTTTTTAACTCAAAGTATTGTAAATGTTTTTAAAAATAAGACAGTTTTGTTTTGTCTTTTTAAAATATATAAATGTTAGTACTTATCGAAAAATATACATCTATTTTCGAAAGACTTTTTTTCTTGACTGTGCTTGTTATCCGTTCGAAACTTCCTTGTTTTGGTTTTCAAGTCAACTTCTGCCTGAAGGCATTCTTGCCCAGTTGACGGAAATCGATTTTCGGAAGGATTTTCCCGTCTCTCGCGGGGAAAAGAAGTTCCTTTGCTCATAATAATGGAAGTTGCTTTTTCCTTCGAATTCAGGTCACCGAAATAATCATTCTGAATTGAATCTTCTTTAACGATTGCAATTGAGAGCGATGTTCATTCTCGGTACAACCTTTTTGACTTTCTCGTTTACGAAGGGGAAGTATTGTACTCATCAAAACATTACTTTGAGATTTTAATGAATTTACATTACGTAAAGTCAATTTTTCAAATTATAATCCTCTGTTTATCTCTCAATACAGTAACTGAAAAACACAGAAAAATTTAATAAGTGGTCATGAAACGAAAATTTTTACGAAACTTGAACTTTTTTACGAAATCTGTCTACGGAATGTCTATAGTTGTATCCGTCTACATGTGAGCACATCGTAAGGAGCTAGAAGAATGGAATGAAACATGTACTTATATCATCAGTTGTAAAATTGTATCAAATTTTAGTACAAATATTCAGTGTCACATAGGAAGTCGCTTTATGTAGGCACAGTTTAAACGGGAAAAACCGAATTTTAACGTTTTATTAGTTGATTGTAGCAGGAATCTGTATTCCACAGATGTTGTAATGAAATGATTCTTATCTTTTCTCATCCATATCTTGTGTGTTGTTACATCCATATCCGGATGTAACAATTTACATAAAGAAAACGGCATCTAACTGAAGCACCAAGTAGAGTTTGTACGCTGGATATTTATTGGACGTCATCACTCCTACTGATATTCAATTTGCTGTCAAAGTTTTATTTTCTGATAGAATCAACTTTTGTATTGTCAATAAACACGAGACAAGTAAACAATAAAAAAAACTGTAGCAAAATTCCATAGAAGATACTAGTGGGTTAGCCTGGACTGCCACCTCTACCATGCATCTATTATCTACCAAGCGTATAATCACCGGTTTTAGTCTGCGATCGCCATCCTACGTGTAACTCTGTAATTCGTAAGCAAAAATATTTAACAAATTTTGATTGTTCACATAATTGAAGTCAAATAGAAAAAATCCAGTAATATTTTGAAAATATCTTATTATCTCTTTTGTACTCTGTCAATATCAATTCTTTGAAAATGATAGTAACCTAAAAAAATTAATTTCATTCCAAATGTTATGTATTATTTCTAATAAAATAACTTTTAAAAGAAATTCATACAAAACTTCATTCTCCAAGAAGTTTCGACATTCAAGTAAATAGATATGCATTGTTTCTAAACTTTATTCTGCCCTTCATTTAAATAGTATTGTCAGTAGTTTTATACTAACTAAACAGTAGTAAATTAAAATAATAATCAATTAGTCAGAAATCATTGATCAATAAGTTAGAATTCTCATGTATAAAGAATAAATGTAAGTTATAATTTGCATCCAAAGAATTAATACTAAATGGACTATCTAATAGTATTTTGATGCCTGAATTTTTATCCCATTCATGATTTTTATGTATTATTATAATAATTACTATTACGACAGATTAATTTTATGAAATTTGAGATTTTCGCAAGAAATATTGAGCACTTAAACAAACATCAATAAATTTTAACAAACACAATTTTCTCTGTTCTAGTTAAAAAAATCTGGAGGTTTAATTGGAAATAAAATTCATATTTTTCCGTAATTTCATAAATTATATAAGTGATAACGATGAGGAAAATTTTTTGCTTACAACAGGGATAGAGGCTATTATTTACGCTTAAAAATAGTGACTATTAATAAAATATTATGGGAATGGAAACCGTTTTTTTACTTTGATTTTATATTATTTTGCCACTGACGAAATTGCAGCAGTAAATTGCATAATTTCATTTTAGCATCATTGCATCGGGTTAAATAAAGCTGATTATCTCATTAGTAAATTATATTGGCTTTTTATTAAAAATTCACGCTCTCTGTTTGAGAATATCGTGTGAAATTTATAAAATTGAGTGATGTTTGCTTTATTATAATAGTACGTCTGCCTTACATGTGTTCACTTTCTATAAATAAAATCTTCTAATATAATTGTGGAATTATTAATGTAGTTATTTTTCATTGCGAAGTTAGAGCAGTCTTTCCATTTTGTTTTGTTATTCATGCGTGAATCAGGTCAGCATACAGGAATGAATTTCTTGGGACTCACTTCGTCGAGAGATGCGAAAGAGTCTTTGGAAAGGAAAAAATCTGTTGCTTATGGTAAAAGAGTGAATGCAATATTTACTGTCAAAGAATTGAATAGTTGTTTATTAAAAGAGAGCGAATATTGAAAAAGAAAAGAAAGCGAATATGCTCTTTCCAATCTGCCTTCGTCTATGAAAGATATGTGCTCCTTTTAACGCTGCTCAATGGCAAAATTGAATATTTTGTTCAAAAAGAAAATACAGCATGTATAATATGAGAAAGTCTATATATCAAGTAAAAGATACAGTAAATCAGATTTGAATGTGGGAAAGAATATCTACTTTGAAAAGGAAATCCCGATGTGACAATACATTCATGTGGTTTTGAAATTCATTGCGTATAACCTAATACTGATGCTGACTCTATAGCTTATATCATTATGTTTTTAACTAAAGATTATCAAGCAATTAAAGTGGCTTTTGAAAATCAGTACAGTGTAAACTTAAACTCACTCAAAATTTCTCAGAGACTGGAGAGACTGGACTCAGAGACTGAATAATTCGGAAAAATTAGTGAATAATTTAAAATTTGCGGATAAATTTTTTTCTATTGAATATCTCCGATTTAAAACATAAGTTTTGTGCAACACATTAGAAATTGCTTTGTGCAAAGCGGAAGTCACACAGATAAATTTTGCAAATTAAAGGTTTGAAAAATTCTATTTCATTTCTGGGCTAGACTTTTCAAACAAAGAGTTTCAAAGATTGAAACAGATTCTGGCAAAAAATATTCATCTTATGAAACACTTTTGGCTGCAGGAGTTTAAATGAAATTAAATTTATTATTGACTCAGGTGTTCTTTGACACTTATGCTCTTCGAAGGAATGGCTAGCAGTTAGCTGCAACCAGCACCAGGAATTATAAAGTGTGCATCTAAATCTACAGTTCTATAAATTCAAGATATCAAAGACAATAAAGGCACATTTTATCATAAATATAAATTTAAATATGTGCTTCCAATCTTCATATAAATTTAAAAGATGCGCTTTCAAACCTAAATTGATATTTGATATCAATGCAAAAGATAAAGTCTACAGGATTTCGTGTTATCTTCAAAATTGGGGAGCTATTTGTAGAAAGAAAAAACAAACGGTTATTATTTGGCCACCAAGAAAATTATGGGCATTATATTAGAGAACCTTACTCCAATAAGAAATTGCGCTCAAGACACATATCAATGCTTTGCGTCACAAAATTCACGAGTCCAAGCCTTTTAATAGTTAGGATTAAGAAATGCCTCACCATTTTGTAAATTGTGAGCAGCAACATTTTGAAAAGGTACATTAAAAAGATTAGCTGATACTTGGGACAGATAGTGATGATTCATGCTTATATTTGGAGGCTGATAAAACCCATGACTTTTCAAGTATTTCATGAATTCTCTCTACTGAATTGCAGTTACTTAAGAGAAAAAGGGAAGCAGCTACTGAACATGAAACATTCTGCAAATTAAATCTTCAATATGGAAAATTAGATGTGACAGTGAAAAAGAATAGGACAAAGAATAAGGTGAATATTTAAATTCTGAAAATGAAGCTGCTATAAAAATTAATCCATCTCGTGCATCTAATTTGAAGCTAATTTACGCAAAAATTTCCTAGTGGAAGATTGCAGTTCTTATTGCAGCTTATATAAATCCATTGACAGTCAAACATTATACTATTTAAAATTCAGAGTTCATCCAAATATAAAAGCATTTAGGTGATGTCCTTGCTCTTATACCTAATGCTTGTCTTTATAGTAGAAATAGTGGCCATGAGAAATGCTCTGGAGTTTGTCGCAATATAAAAGAGGCAAAGATAATTTCTGATTGAAGATCGGCTTTAATGGCTCTAGATTCCTTAGGTGAAACAAAAGAAATAATATTGATTGTAAAAGAAAAAAGCTGCTGAACTTGGTATTGAAATGATCTAGATCAGAGCTTATCAGGGGTATAATGGAAATGGAAAAGCAGATAAACTAGCCAAGGAAGCTTTAAACTTAAAAACCTAAGAAATATCTTTCCATGAGTCCAAAATCCAACTCAGAAATGAGACTAAAAAACTAATAATTAAAGATTGGTAGGAGAGATGGAATAATTCCATCAAGGGGTGAACAACCTATCAACATTTTAAAAACATTTCGGTTAACCGAATTGAAGGGGATTTTTACCTTAACCAAATATATATTGGTCATGATGTATTTTCTGTGCATTAAAGTCGTTTCTTTGACCAAAGTTCGACTTGTCAGTGTGACCGAAGAAGGATCAATAAATCACATGATAAAAATCTGTGCACTATGGAGAGAACACAAACTCAGATGGCCAAAAAATTGGATGTATCTTGAAGTCGAAAAGCTCATAAAAATTTCAGTTATTAAATCTTCTATGAGGACTTTTTATCAAAACTTTTGTATTTAGCTCTCTCCTAATGTAAAAAGTTAACACTCACTTAATGTATTTTATCATTTTTAATGTTTCAAAACTTAAAATGTAATGTTAATTTTATTCATTTTCTGTACCAATATGCGTTTTCTCTAGAGGGTTCTTTATTGTTAGCTAGGGTCCAATGTCGTCAGGCGTAGTTTGTTCCTTCGTGCTAGACGGGCTTGCTCTTCGACGGCCTCATCAAGTTTCCCGCATGGCTTTTGATTAAGCCAAGGTATCACACAGTGCACCTAATGCTCAAACGAAGAAGTTAAATGAAAAATGATATTTATCAATTATTCGTTAATTAGATATCTGTTACTAGATCCTACAACCAAGTGCATCATTACATGCTTTTCCTAAAAAAATTTTAAATACAATGAAAAGAACTTGAAACATTTAAATATTTTTCTTAGATCATTGTTGACAATTAGTTTAAGAAATAAAATCAATTTGAATAAAGTACAACATATAGTTTTTTTGCCAACTACGGAAAAATTGATGATCCAACAGAAAGAAAAATATTCTAAAGAAAGAAAATAGCTTATTAGGATTTTAGAATCTGAAGTACATAGGGCAAAGCTTACTCATGAAGATGCTTTATTTTGATGTCTTTACCTCTTAATGAATAACAAAAATGGAAATGTAAAAGAAAATGAGGTGCAAGATTTAGAAAACTTATCACTGAATAGAAATGCAAAAAGGTGCCGCGGAAAAAAAAAAAAGATATGTACAAAGTTCACGGGTTCAAACGAAAGACGGAATATATTATATTTAGAACTTTACATCTGTTATAATTATGCCTACTTGATATTTATAAATAATTATAAAATAGAAGGGAATAGCAGAAATAATAATAATAATTGAAAAAGTAAATAAGTAATAATAGAAAAGGTACTCTTAAAAAGAGTTTGCGTGTTATAAAGTAGGAATCATGTCAGTAGAATCAAAAAGAATTTTTTAAATTTGTAAATAAGTTAGATTTTAAATAAATTAATTCTGAATCTTATGACATGTAAAAAAATCTGAATTATTATAAGACATGTAAATTCATAGAAACTGTTTATGACTATTTATACTGATGATCTGTGGGATCTCTAAAAAAGTTGACAGGCGTTTTTAACTTTTTTTTCCTATTGGGGATAAGTAAGCAGTGTCATTGGTTAAATTAGCTGTATTATTATTAGCTGTAAAAAAGGAAGAAACGTTTGTATTAACGAAACTGCCTTGTTATTAATTTGCTAAAAGTAACACTTTTTACATTTTTATACAATCCTTCCAGATAAAATTAATCAATTAGAAAACTTTTTCTTCTTCTGGAACTAGAATCATACAAAAAAAATGCATAACTGTACTTTTAAAATCGACGAAATTATAACGAAGCAAAAAAGATATCTTTTATGACTTTTGCCAATTAAAACATTGAAAGTAGGAATGTTATGCAAATCTACAGTGGTATTCTTTAGATAAATTACAGGACAGTTTAAAATATGCTAAATATGCTGTTTTGAGCTGTACCTTTGTAAATTATTGAAGCAAGGAATTTTTCAAATTTCCAATAAAAAATGTGCTTTAATAATGTAATTTTTACAGACGACAATCTTCATGTTATTCCAATAATGACCTTTGTAGGTTCTATTCTATCCCAACAAAAAGCATTTATCCCAAAGAATCATTTGAATAAAATTCTAATGTTTGATGAAGGTTACATATCGCGAAAACCTCACGAATCGATGCTCGCCTCCTTGTTTTCGGATTCATGGGATCACAAGTACACATACACTCTTAATGACTATATATTGCTACGAATTAGTAATGTTGTTTTCCAGTCTAGTTAGTCTTATGTTGAGAAAGACAGTGTTATAGATAACCTCCAATGGATGCCGAATCAGTGGAGACCCCGCTTTGGTGACTACTTTGGTGAAAAAATCGAAAATTCCAGAAACAGAAGAATTTTGGCATTAGCTGCATTCAGACGTGAGTTATGTAGAACTTTCTAGAACATTTCTTACCCTATCACTACAGAGCCGAGTTCAATCAATGTTGAGTAGTGAAGTTAGTCAGTTCTGTCTGGGTTGTTACGATTGCTTATTACCAATTTGCTGCCTGTGTGCTGCTGTTACTACAAGAACTGTTGTATATACTTTCTCTGTGCTCTTTTTTTGTATACCATGTAGAATAAATCGTCTTTATCTATTAGTGAGAATGTCGAACTCTATTCAACAGGCACCCACTGCACAAGATCTTGATTTACAGATTTTGGGTTTCCTTAAGAATATATCTTATTTTCTTCAATTACAGAAGGCGTATTTCCGTGGAATGTTGCAAAAGTGAGTAAATGTTGAAAAGTTCATCGTTTGCAGTTTATTCACTTTTTAACAATTATTTTTCAACAAATACTCGAAATACAATCTTATAGCGAACGTAGCTACCCATATCCTTAAGAAATGCATCCATGTCAATTAGATTACATATATTTGCTTTTAATATCCAACGCATTTTCTTACTTTTTAATAGAAAAAATGCAACATTTATTCAAATTTTAATTCCGGTAATATGGAAGAGAAAACAATCACAGCACGAAAACTTTTTACATTTTTCGCTGTACAATATTAAGTTAAAGAAAGACTGTAAAATCTTGAAGAGAATTTTTTAAACCTATAATGGACTATAAATTGTACTCTTTAAAATTTTATTCTAATCATTCTGAATAATACACGAGTGTGAAATATTATTAATCAACATTAAAAGTTTTGGTAAAATTAATTAAATATATTAATAATTAAAACATTTACAATGCAGTTTAAATTAATGTAAAGCAGTTTAAATTAATATAAATGCGAATGAATTGTAAATGAGAAGAACATTGGTCTCACTAATGAATGGAGATTGTCTTATACACTCTCGAATGACTTGCATTGGGATTGTTATTTAATACATTTTTAATTAATTTATGTGTATACACGTGGGCAACTAAAAATGACTGCCCTGAATATTTGTCGCTTAAGGTATTCCCATTCGATCTTATTTATTGCTAATGCATCATAATTCTCAATTAAATTAAAGCTATTGACGATATTTGAAATAGTATGGCCAAAAACTTTCTTTACTAGTTTATATTATTTGGTATTTTTTTTTCTTGGGTTTACCCGTTCAGTTTTGTCCCTATCAGTCACCATGAGTCTAAACACATAAATGATAGTGGCTGTTGGAAATGCGAAGAGTGAGGAAAAAGTTTAAATGACTGCATCTGATTTTCGCTTTATTGGTTAAATGAGATGAAATATGGCCTATATGGTCCTTCAAGATTGCTAGTAATGGTTACTCTGAAGGAATTATTTTGATGCTTTTTAAAAACCTTTTATCAAAAATTTCTCAAGTCATTCACTTATTTTTATGCATTCTATCATAAGATGTATCAGAATCTGACTATCCAAACTGTTGTATCCAGTTGCACCAAATCTTTTTTTAGCATGGAGCAATTGTGAACTTTTATATTGAACAAAGAATTTAAAATTGAGTATGAATTGAACCCTTTCTAGCTTAAACTTTAAAATAATCTTGTTATGTTTTATGAAATTATAAAATTACACTCATTTGTATCGTCTGAATTTTCTCATGCTGAAAGCAACAAGGATTTTTCCTTTTATAAATAATATATATTCTCAACTGCTCTAGTATGATTAGCACTCTGACCGTTGTTTTAGTGGGAAGAAATATTCAGAATTGCCATCACGTGGTGTAGAAATTTCTTTTATTCATAATTTTAAAAATATAAAGGGAGTGATCAAATGCAAGCACACCTATTAATTTGCTGTACTTTATTTTCCTTCAGTTCTTAATACTATTTTAAATATAGTTCTTTAAAGTGACCTAATTTTAGGAAGGAATATTCTTATTAAAATCAAAGTTTTATTCCACAGCAGAAACTAAAGACCGTCGTTAAACTGAAAGGATGGAGACCCCATTTTAACAATTTTCAAAAGGAAATAAAAGTAGCACGCACTTTAAATGAGTTAAGAGAATGTGTCATTCCTTATTGAATAACTAGCGTAATAAAGAACTGAAGGGAAACGACAGCGAGAATGTGACATTACTTTGGAAATTTCATCAAGAAGTAAGAGGTAACTGAATCAATAGAGATGCAGCTAGAACCTCGCATTCTGGGAAGAAAATTCAATTAATACTGTGCAGGAAGCTGTTAATTTCAAGAAAATGAAGTAGAATTTTTGATGTATTTCTTAACTACGGCAACCTTCTTTCTCAGTCTTTTAAATAATATGAAGCAGCTACTAAGAAGAATCGGTAAAATAATATCTTCAAGCCAAAGATTGTAAATTAATATTTTTCCTGTATTCACATAACTGTTATCCTCACAATAAAACTAAAACAAGTGGTACTTTTCAAGAAAAATTGAAACTCTTGAAATCTCTTTGAGATAGACTGCCAGCAATATTGAAAAGAATCTTGTGAAGGGTCCATCAAACGCATCTTGTGATTCTGCGCTTCATCATCAAAATACGATCATTTAAATTTCTTTTTCTAACGCAAAGAATTTTTCTAATTCGAATTAAAAAACCTTGAAAGTACTAAACTTTTCGAAGATCTTCAAAACTTAAGATAGAAATAAATTAACATTAAATAAAAGCTTCACTCTCAATTTTATTCATTACATTTATTTTAGGAAAATTATATTTCGTGTTTCAATACAGTGAGAAAACACAGGACAATTTAAAATAATTGTCTTGATTAAATTCAGAACAATAGTCATGCAATGACAGAAAGAAAACATTCCAACAAAACAAAGAAAGAGTGCTTAAAGTTTCATATGTAATAATTGCTCTCACACGAGCAACAATCAAGTAGCGGTTATCCTGTGGGAAGCGTATTTATAAACATTGATGTCTCTTTCAAAAACACATTTTAATCCTAGATTGCATGACTTTTTATTTATTTATTTATTTTGTAAAAAAATATATGCATTTTGAGTAGCTGCATATAATTTAGGAAAATTATAAACACATTATGAATTAAGCAATTCGTGTGACACAAATCACATTATAACAATTCTGAAATAAAAATAAAAGTCCCCTTTTATCAATGTATTTTTACAATGTAAAAAAATTCTTGATAGTATTTTTAATGGTAGAACTATGCATACTTCAGCCGTCTTGACGTTTTTCCAAATTTCCAGTTTAAATCTAATTCTGGTATCACTATTGCCATATACAGGTCTTTTATACATATATTTATTAAAAAACATTTTTAAAAAGATTTTCAAACACTCATTATTGTCCTTTGGAACAATCATGTGAGGCTTGTAAATGGAAATAAAAAAATTATAGCCAAATTTAGGTTTAGTGTAGCAAATTGTAGGTTTAATATTACTTTCATATTGTGCATGCATGCTTATAGAAAGATTAATTTAAATACACTCCTTAAGAATAGCAAATACATAATATGTATTCTTTGGCATGTAATCATCTAAACCTTCTGCTATAACTTCTTCGTTTCATAGAGGATATGCCGAACTAATTTTCTATTTCACTATCATGGGAAGTATTTTCATTCAGAATGCTTCATATAGTAATGAAATCTGCCACTGTTGAGATGCTATCCTTGTCATCAGCGATAATCACGTGGAGCAGTTTTTAAGTGCGGAAATAAAACTGTAACATGTTCAAAATTTTCATTTGTTTACAAAACATTTGTAATGAATGCAATCATTCTGAATGACACTTTATTATGACTTTATCAAATAATATGTGTGGATTAATTTGAGGAGTATTCAAATGTTTAATTCCATTTTCAATTTTTGTTCCATTTATGATTTCACGCAAGAGTATCCATTTTGCTGATACATTAGCAAAGAATAGAAAACATTTTCAGTATTGCATCGGCTCCAGGTTGAGCATACTAACTACGTTCTGTCATCCACTTTCTTAATTCTAAGAAAATATACTAAACTGAAAGTCGCAGAATATTTTTTAAGTTTATGGATTAAACGTGATGGGTGATTCGATGTTAAGGAGGTGGATGCGAAATTTCGATGAGAGATGAAAATATTCGCGATAAAGAAAGAAGTGGGTGGTGATCTCTGATTGATGATGACTTTCTAACAAAAATTTAAGAGAATATTAAGGAGAACTGAAATTTTACTGTTATGACACTATCAATGCATTTTCCTTGGAATTTCTAGTTCAATTCATTATCTCAGACAGCATCTTTCCACGTCGTAGGCTTACGAAATCTCCTAACTCATTAAAATGAATGTTCAAAAATGATGGAGACTATAATAAAATAACCAGAAAAATAACCTAATATTATACTTTATTTTGAAAAAGAGGATTTTTTTTAATAATTATTTTTTCTTTTCATTTTAATTGTTTAGCGGAACTTCATTTTTCAGAGCCCCTCGTAAAAGAATGAGTAATTACAGATTCTTTAGCTTCTTTTCCCTCTTAGTTTCTTTCTCATGTCGTGCATACCATAGATTAGAAAGAAAAATGTGATTTATCTGATAAAAATTCTATGTATAGTAGGTCAAAAATTATCGAACACTTCTTATGACAATCTACAAGTATTAATTACATAATAAATTGAGCATTGCCTGTCATTTGATTTAGTAACGCACCTTCTTTCAACGCGTGGAAATCGTATTTGCTCAAGGGACTTTTCCAATGGTTTCTTCAAAATGACTTCTTGTAATGAGAAACTTCTGAATAGAGAATTTTATGTAAACAGGAGATATAGATGAAAAATGATCTAAAGAGTTATTTCTATAAACATAAATGATAGAAACAGGCATTCTTATGACATTCTCTTCTATTCTTTTAGATTCCATTAGTTGATTCAATTATTATTTATGTATCTTTAAACTATTAAGGTGTGCCCCGAAAAGTTCAAAATATTTGTCCAAACGTGAATCTAAAATTTCATATTCTTATGGTAATGTTCCTTCCTTTATCGAAAGGAAACTAAGAAAAAATAATAAAACAACAAATATTTAATATTAACATTTAAAAATCATTATTTTCATTTCCTTATACATAAATAAACATAGATATAACCATTTGAAGTTTACTTTTTTATTCTTAACATATAAAACTAGATTAATGATTAATCTAACTTTTCATCACACAATTCTTTACATATTGATTAGAATAACAAAGTTATTGAATATCTTAAATAGATTTATTGAATGGTATTAAATAAAAAAAACGGTTGCTACGAAAAACTTTTTTAGCAATTTAAAATATTTTAATTTAAAATAAATAAATCAATATCAGACATGAAAATTTTCATGTGACATTTGCATTTTAGTTCAAAGAGTCGCAAACTGACTTATAGCTCTAAACTTCTGTTTGACTTTTAGATCTCCGACAAAGCGAGAGCGAAGTTTAGGAAATTCAGTTCGAGAACAGACATGGTATATTAATAGTATAATTTTTGGAAAGTTCTTTTATTAAAAATCAAAGTAAAATATTCAGCAAATTTGAGAAAATAACCTGAAGATTTTGACATAACTTATAAATTTTTCAGTTGTTCGTACTGGTTATAGGAGAAGCAATATGAGCGATGACTAAGCAGCTGATCAGGGCCCGATTATGCATTGGCTTCTTCTTTATTTATTGAAATTATTTTAACTTTTATGAATATTTTCACTAAAATATTAATATTCATAAAATATTTTTTTTATTTATATAATAAAAGAATTACGATTAAATTTAATATTTCAATAGTTAAATGATTATATAAACAGCTTTAATAGTGGTAAATAATAATTATTATTATTCTTAAAAAGTCATTCAAATTGTTAAATTGTATATGATAGTGACTCTTGTTTCTAATTAAAATTAAAAGATGCAGAAAAAATTTCTAAAATTTACGAATAAAAAAAGTTATACAATTTTTTTTCTTGACGAGAGTCATTATTCATATACCTTTAAAGTTGTATTTAAAATTATTATCCGGTTTAAAAATTGAGTTTTAAATATGAGTCAAATACCATATGAATGAAAGGCTATGTTATGGATAAGAAAAAGGAATATTTTGATAAAAATATTGATAAGTTTTTCATTTAACTTTCGAATCTCGATTAGCTGGCTTGCAGTTTGTTAGGCTATCACATACGCAGCTCAGCAATAGAGTTAGGATTTGGATCTCGGATTTGGTAGGCTAATGCGCCTTAATACTTTAAGGAATGAACATTCTAAAGCATACTAGGGCTGAATTCCACCAAAAGGCCGTCGTGTAAATGGGTCTGGTACGCAGGGTGGGGCCAAACATCCTCCAGCTGGTGTAGTGTGTAAGTTTGGAGAGGGTGTACCACTTTAGCTGTTATCCTCGTTATCTGCCCGCTATTCAAAATTATGAGATCCACCCCAAAATAGCCCTAGGGTTGCTTTAAGCAGGGACTTTAATATAACTAAACTAAATTGATCCTAAAGCTTACAACTGATACACCACGCTTTAAGCTGAACTGAATCTCCCATCAGCGAATAGTGGAATCGGCGTTTCCTCTTTTTCATTCTCTGTTCAAAATCAGATAATTCGCTTTAGAAGCATATTTTCTTCAGCGTTCGTGTATAAAATATTTTTGATACATAATTAAATATAAGAATGTCCTGTTCGTTCACTTTAAAAGCTAATTTTTTTAACTGAAAATTATAAAATTAAAATTAATGGGCTCTAGATGGCTAAATATAATGCTATTAAATCGAACGCCAGCACTAAATTCATTCATGGATTTATTATTTTATTTTATTCTTATAATTGTATCCGTTTGTATTTCGTTCGATCAAATTTTCAAAAATGCGTTTTTACCGTAATTATTTCATAAATCTGAGGATTTGATCACTTTTGCTATCTCCATTGCTAATCACTTACTTTTTTATATATTACGGATAAAAACAATTTGTTCAAATGCTAGCGAATCGAATTTGTGGTATCAATTATTTACGTTTTTTTTTTTTTTTGTACTTTGTATTATAATTATTTAAAAAAATATTAATTAACATTATTAATGCTTTATTGTTAATTTGAAGTAATATCCAACGATCTATTTTGTTTTCTGTTACATTTTAATTTTCTCCCAACTAATACATAAGTCAAATTGTGATGATCCGTCCTAAAGATTGAAAATCAAAGTGTTTGGTGTGTTTTAGAATTTCGCCTAATATCAGTGGAACTACAGAACGGAAATGGCTAAAATATCGTATCGCATTGCTACCTTTTCGATCGGCATCGGTATATATTCTTGTTTAATAATTTATAAGATAAAAGTTTGAGGTGTATGTTGTCCTTTTGGGGAAACATTGTGAGACATACACTCAATGAGATAATTAATGAAGATTGATCATTCTTTTTCTCTTGTAAGATAAGTACGTAAAACAATAGTTTCCATCGTCTAAAGAAAGTAAGCCTTCGATTTCTGGAGGTAGCGAGCAACAAATAACCATTATCTATAGAATATATCAAACATTCCATCCTATTCGAGAAATTCATTGGCCAGCCGAATATGATATAGTATAGCTTCATCCTCCTTAAGAATGAAATTATCAGCAGATCATTTATTGTCTCATTTTGTGTTTTTACATTCAAAAGATACTGTCCTGCTATTCAGACTTCTGAATATTCCCCAAAATAATCGATTATATATTTTTAGAAATGATGCCTAGGGGACACTTGAATGGCTTCTACTTCAAAGGCTTATGTTTCGTCTGCTTCTAAGTGTAGGATAGCATATCAGGGTATCAGCTGCTAGGAAGCGTTCGGTGCATATAATTGCTTCTAAATGAAGGGAACAAATTTCCGACCTCTTCCCTTTGACCAATTGGATCTAAAATTTGAAACAGTTTTACAATAATAATTATCAAGATGACATATCAAATGCCATTCTTTAGTTGTCGCATTCAAATTTCCATAATAGGCAGGCTGACAGAGAGTTGACGAATTTGATGCAACATTTGAGGAAGCTTTTTAATTCTGAAGGTAAAATCATGTGCTAAGTTTCGTCCTTTTTGTTTGAGACGTTTTTGATGTTCAGACCAGACGGCCAATCTTCTTTTAAATGGATTTCGTCTTAAAAGTCTAGGAGTTTAAAGAACGGATCACATAGCACATTTCATTCTGATTTTTACTATCGTGCTCACAGGCAGACAGATATCCTTTCTTGGACAGGCTAAACCTGGAGATTTATAAAGAATAGTTTTTGTTTGCTGCATATATAAGAAAGTAAAAATGTTCACTCTCTATTGTAAATGCACAACTAAAACACTCATACAAATTTCGTGCATTCTAAATGCAAAAATAAAAAATTCTTTTGTAGAATCTATCCTTTATTTTTTCATAAACCTTTCTAAAAATAAAACTTATAATTATAAAGTTCTTTTATATCAAACTCTCGACATACGGTAGTTTTATTCTTTATATTAATTTTGGTTTTATTATCTGTTTTCCAAACTGTTTCGTTATTGTACGTTTTTATTATCTGCTTTAATCTTAATTATTTCTATTAATTTGAAAAAAAATGTTATCACACCAAGAAAATACAAAAGACCACACAACTGTAAAAAATATATTGCAATGTACGTTTTAAACTGAGATAAATTTTTATTATGTTTTTATAATCACATTTCATCATATATTTTTATACTATTTACAACTCATTCTTCAATTTGATAACCTATATATACCCTGTCTGTTTGAATAAACGTGCTTTTCTTTTAGCCTGAGACATCTTATTTTGCTGCCACAAAACACAAAAAATTTATAACAAACTACAAACTCTGACCAGAATGGTAAAAGGAATTCTAAATTTCTTTATTTTACAAGCACAATTTTCTTACTTTTTATTTTAAACTTAAAGTAGGTATGCAACTCAGGGTCTAGTAAAGAAATTTAAAAGGTAAAAAAAAAGGGGGGGAGAGAAAATGTTCAAAGGTTAAGACTTCTGAAATTTGATTTGGAAAATTCAATTAAACATTTCCAGTTACAACATTTCCAGTTCCAGTTGTTTTATTCCTATGACAGCAATTCGTTTAATTTGTATTTAAGGGAAATAACTTCGATAACCAGCTGAGAGTTGAATGTATTGATGAATAATAAATTTGATAAAAACAGTTTTTAAAAATACAATTTCTCTAATGTACAAAAAAAGGAGATTTTTTTTTTTAAAAAAGCATCGTCATGCTTTTTAATTTCTAATTCATTTCTCAAATTAAACTACCAGGGAGCGCCACTTACATGGAATCAAAATTTGGCTAAATTAGTCAATTAAATGTCAATTAAGTTCTGAAAATATTATAAAAACATTGTCTTCGAAAATAAAAAATAGAATAAAATTTAAAACTCTCGCACATTAAAAAAATGAAAGAAAAACCTCTTTCTTACAACCTTGAAAGAAACGAAGCTAAACGAAGATATGTGATAATATTGTTGATTGGGTAGAATAGCATACCAGGGCAGACAAATGTAACTAAATATCCAATTTTTGAGTGAAATACTTTTTATGTAATTGGAAAAATATATCTAATGGCTGCAATTAAGCTTAATCCATTACTCTTTAAATTTGCATTGTCCTGGTAAGAAGAAAATACACTCATTTTAGATTTCTACCATTAATAATTTGAATTCGGTTATATACAAAGAAATAACCTATGATGAATATTTTTTTACTTTGATATAATATGTTTGGTAATTTTTGTGCAGTGGTCCACTGTGAGCAATTAATTTGCATTCCACGCCAGTTATCTTCGCTTTTACATATTTTCCCCACAGTTCATAAAAGAAATACCTCGTATGCCTTTCAAAAGGCATAGAATGTTTTGCTTATTTAAGAGAAAAATTATTCATTGGAATGAACTGAAATTTTTTCGAAATCACTGAGTTTTGAGATTCATTGTTTGTCAAAATTTAGTTTGAATAAGCTAAAAATTACTTTTTACCAAAAAAGGAATTATTCATCTTCAGAAGACTTAATTAAACGCCGCAAGGTTAACATTAATAGCATTTTACATGAGTTGTAAAAACAATAATATTGTTTTAACTGTAAGGATTTAAAAGCTTTATATCTTAAGTGGCCGGATTTGATTGATGAATTTGTTTTGAAAACTTGTAAAAAATAATTTAGTTGTTAATGGAAACTTTGAACACTAATAATTCTAAATTCAGCTTAATTCATGGAAATTTTTAGAACAAATAGTATTTCTCGTAATAATTAGAACAGACTGTTAAATATTAGATTTTCAACTTTTGATCAGAAACTTCTAAAACTTTTATGATTTTTTTTTAATATTTTCCAGTACCTTATTTTATCCTTCTTAAATGTATGTAAACTTTGCTTATTTCTTAGCATATAATTATTTTTTTAGAAATTGCTATTGTTTATTTTAGCTGTTCATTATTATAGAGGCTGGTTACTAAGGTTATATTTAACTGTACGAATTAGAATTATTTTTATTTGGGTGAATTATAAAGTACTTTAATAGAATTTTTTTGCTTGAGAAACTCTCAATCCATCAGTAATGAGTAAAAATTGAAATATTTCTTTTGATCTTTGTCACTGCAACGTTAGCAATCAAACAAGTTTCATATGAAAACCTAGGAAAAAAAAGCATCAGTTATCAAAATCTAGAATTTACTATTTGAAAATGAGAGGAAAAGATCCATCAGAAACAAGAAAAATCGAGGCAGAAAAAAATGAAAAATAAGTGGGAGGGAAAGCTCTTTGGCTGTAAGATTGACACAAAAAAAGCATGATTTAACTTCAAGAGAGACAGTGAAGGATTTTAAATTGAATGTGTCGGCTCTAAGAATTTGCCACCAGATCAAGAACTCAGTATTGGTCAGCTATATACAGAAAAAAAGAAAGAAAGAAAGAAAAGAAAAGAAAGAAAGAAAGAAAAGAAAAGAAAGAAAGAATGAAAAGAAAAGAAAAGAAAGAAAGAATGAAAAGAAAGAAAGAATGAAAAGAAAAGAAAGAAAGAAAGAAAAGAAAAGAAAAGAAAAGAAAGAAAGAAAGAAAAGAAAAGAAAAGAAAAGAAAGAAAGAAAGTAAAGAAAGAAGAGGGAATGGAAAAAAAAATACAACACGGACACGCGCTTGATCTTAGAAAAAAAATTATCTTTCGAATTATACACAACTTTGGGATAGCATTTTTTAATCAGAAAAAAACTTTTGATCAAAAATTCATAAAAAATGAGTGGAATGCGGCGTGCTTAAACAGATGATACATCCTAAAAACAAGACTGAAATGTGATGGTATGGGAAGTGGTGGTGAAATTGTAAAGAACGATGCTAAAATGACTAGATGCGTCTATTCCATCTCATAGTATGGAGAAATCCCTCATAAACTTGCGAATCAAGGCATTTGTTTCAGAAAGATAGTGACCCAAAACGCTCGCCTAAGATAACTCTCACACAACAATTTTAAAGAATTTAGGGACCAGTATGTACTCAGATCTTATACGGTCAGATCTAAATCAGAAATTGTATTTGGAAGAGCAAATAAATAAGAATCAGTTTTTTAGATAATCAAAGGGACTTTCGACCAGGAACAAAAGCATACCTACATAAAATGTTTCCCAGAGCAAATATCAAAATAGCACACCATAACCCTTTTTCTTAAATTGCAATTAAAGCGAAACACTAAATTATAAAATAATCTCTAAATAATATGATTCTGCAGCTTTCGGTAATAATTTTGTTGATTGATTAATTTCGTGATATTAACTGACCTAAATTTCGTGAGTGAACTTATTTAATTTTTAGTATGCTGAAAACATTAATTACTACAAACAACAACAAAAAAAAATGGAAAATAAGAAAAAATATTGGACAAAGATGTATTACTGTTTGAATTAAATTTTGATATATAAACAAATTAAAAATTGAATTTTTGCAGCTAATGATCATAATCATATAGTCCATATATTTAGCTATAAAAAATGCGTTAGGCGAATGAATTTCTAAAAATGTAAGATTTAATGAATATTATTTATCATTTTGATCAAACAGAAATTTAATTTCAATTAAAATAATTGCATATTACTTAATTAATTACAAAATAATATTCAAGCAAATTATAACACATCGCTGAATAACAAATTAATTGGATCTTTTACCCTTAAACTAAACAAAATGACCACCTTATGAAATGCACATCTAGAAAATAACTATCAAAATCATTCGTCTACATAAAAAATTGCACATTCACAAGAAAACAAATAATCGCATTCAGGGTTATACTTTGACACTTTGGCACAAAACTTTGAAACATTTTAATTATATTTTATTTAAATAAAACAAAATTAAAATGCGTTTCCTAATCTAATTAATCTTTTTCAATAATTATGATGCACTGATTTTAGCAATTTTATGTGCTATGCGGATTTATATTTATTTGCAAAAGTATTGTAATATTTATCAACGATATGTTTTAAGTTAACGAAAGAGCGTGTTCAGGTCGTTTTTTTCTGTAATTTGTATTTATTTATTTTTAAGGCCAAATTTCGAATGTCGGAGAAGAGAATTACTAAACAATATGTCATTTATGATTTACAAATTCATACTTTAAAAACTGAGGGTGTAATGGTTCTTGTTATTTTTAGGAGTTTTGACAAGGGAAATATGTGAGCTCAGTGTCAGAAATTGAAATTGAAATAAATAGATATTCTTTATAAATCAGATATTAGAAAATATTTTGAATAAAATGCAAAAAATAAACCTTTGATTTTAATTTTAAAAACGGAAATATGTGAATACAACAATATAATAATGTATTTACATTTTTCCTCATTTTTTTTCCTTTTATTAAATGTTTACTCTGAATCCTTTTATTTTTTCCTTTGGAAATATATTTTAGGACCTTAAAACTCCTTTTGCAGAGTTTTAGGATTCTGATGAGATCCTAGAGATCCTGATGAGGTAGCCTGTGAAATGAATCGAAGTATTAACTTTTCTCTAAAGATCGTACCCAGTGAAACTGAAAAGTGCCTCAACGAGTTTTCCCTGAAATCAATTTGATTTCCATTTCTTTACGTTCAATTGTTTTTTATTTTGTTTGTCTGCCCCATTCTTTTAATATCACTGACCTGATGACAAATTAGTTGACTGCATGCATCAAAGACTGCTAGCATTTATTGATGTCGGAGATGGTTCTATTAAATATTAAATACTGATAAGTGATTTTAAAAAAATTTATGCTCTTTGTTCTTTTTAAATTTATGATCATTCAAATAATTTAGAAAAATACCTAATTTAGATTTATTGGAAAATGTTCCTATGCTGAAATATTATTTGATAAAGTTAGAATTATTTGCAGTTTTTCCTAATGAATAAGATAAAATTAATAATCAATTCTATATATTTTAGGTATAAAAGATTAATTATTTTTCTATAATATAAAGTATAAAATTCCCAATGGCGTTCTAATGATTTTCAGCATCTCTATATTACTTCCTGTTTTAAATAATTTATTTTTTACAAATAATTCTGATAAAAAGAATAATTTTTCGAGTTCTGGTCATTTTCAAATGTAAGCTTTGAATGTGAACCTATCAATCTGAAGACACTTTTCATGAAACCAACCAAAAAGTTTTTCCCTTGTACGAATTCTGTGTTTCAAGACGCATCTCTTTTGATTCAATGGTGGTTTTGAAACGAATTCGAATATCAAGATTTTTCTGCCTTGAATACATGAATAGATCATTCACAGATAGACAAACAAAATTCCAAAAATGTGCTTTCCAGATTCAGGATGTTCTAAAATACTGAGGAGATTCTTCAAAATCGCGAATTTTTTGGTCGTTACAAAACTGTCTCTGAGTATTCTTCGAAGACAGGAAAATGAAAAGGATTTTTCTTGAACAGCCGCTACAACAGCAAGCTAATTAAAGCCAATGAGTTTTAATTAATTCGCAATTCCTTTTAATTCTTGTAGATTATTAATACTAAATTATTTTTAAAATTCCCAAATTGAATTATTTGAAATTTTCATTTCAAATATAATTCTTGCAAAATTCCCTACCCTCAAAGGCAAAAAATACTCTGGCACGTAATGTCAGATAAACAGTCAGTTTCTATCCGTGAGGCCAGCGCTGATAGTCTTTCAGGAATAATAATGTTTGATTTAGTAAATGTAAGATATTCAATAAAAACAGTTTTTTCATGATTTTTTTATCTGTACACTAAAAAACAAAAATTAATTTTTAAATCAAAAATATTGATATCAAAATAACCATTAAGTGCCGAGACACGGATAGAAATACTCAAAACAAATGATAATTTTAATTAATTTTTTTATAAATTCTTCTGTATGTCTTTCTTATAAAATTCTTTTCGTAAATTACTTATCATATAATCGCTTCTAAACGACAAGGCAATAGTATCCAAGGTAATGAAATATCAATCTCGACTTGTATTTACCCAAGAATTCTGCATCGTATTGGATTTTCTATTATTTCGGGATTGTAAAAGTTCATAACTGACAAAAAATTCGAAATTAAGTTCTGCACAAGTTTTTTGCAGTGGATGCTTCGATAGTGCAGATGATAATTGAATATCTTCATTTCGCGTCCTTGAAATATTTCCTTAGTACCTCCAAAAACCCCCAGGAAGTGACAGCATTTAGGGGGTTTGCGCCATGAAGCATGTAATAGTCCGAAATCATTGGTGGCATTTATCCCATATAAAAATGTCATTCTTTCTAATTATTCTGCTTTTTTAACAATTGTTTTATAGGCTCCAGGGATTATTTTTCTTTCTCTCTTTTCAAAATCAGGTGAATAGATGATATGTGCTATCCTCATTGGGGATTCAAACAAATATGTGTCGATTCTCTATTCATGTACAAATAAATTACGTTTTGAGTTTTAAACACTGATGGACGAGCTTGTACAAGAATGTCAGGAAACGAAACAAATGTCAGAGCTCTATATATAACATTCACGCAAAATACTTTATCATTAATTATGAGTTGCCGGTAAAATTGGAATCCAAGATATTCATTGATGGTAATATTTTCTCTTAGGAAGACCTCATGAATTACAAAATATGAAAAACTAGCTGAAACAATTCCAATCAAAAAGAAAAAAGAAATGAATGAATCGCAGAAGCTCACTGAACATATCTCATACTATGTTGAATTTTGCGCGATGATTTTGAATCGACTGAGAACTGAAGTTGAAAGAAGAGAAAATTTTCATTAAGCGGTGTAGTCAATGCATCCGATTATACTAGTTTTATTCTTACAACATATTTGTTATTGGTCAAAATAAAGTTCCATGCTTTTACAAATTCAGTCTTGTTAATCTTTTATGCCTAGATGAACTCATTAATATTATATAAATAATAAAAAATGTTGTAAATTTTTTTATTGCAGAAATCTTGAAACTGCAGTGAGTCGATATTTCTTTACCCCTTCCACTGAACTTTTAAGAAAATATTATATTTCCATTTTAATTATTAGCCCATTCTTTACTTTCAGGAATCTATTCGTTGGGAAATAACTGATTTTTGTTAAGGTTTTGCACTTACTGAGTTTCTGAAATAAACGATTCAGTTCTTGCAAGAAATTTTATCTCAACAGGAGATATCAACGAATTTCCCAGTTTAAGTTCTATCATTTTTAAAATCAATGTGCCTTTTTTGTGTATAATGATATTGTAATTTTCATGATTGTGTTTAAAAATGGAAGTTTAGAAGACATTAATGGAATAAATGGAAGTTAAGTGTCCACTTTTGATCTGAATTCTTTAGCTACCTAGTAGGAAAGAATATACGAAATGCGATTTCTATACAAACCGCTTTCCCGGGATGAAGCTTTAAATGTGAAGCATCTATTTAGCTAGTTTTTTAAAACCTAAACGTGTCGTAGATAATAGTCGATAATAATTTTTCAGCAATATCTATACCTCATTGTCTCAAAAATATTTAGACTCTGATGAATATGTGGTTCGTAATAATAATTTTTGCACTCACGAAATCAATCCAGATGGCAGTGTGTGCAGTCACGAAATCGGATCAATGATTAACAGAGGCTCTTCTGAATCTATCAGTTTTACTAAAAATAAGTAACATTCGTAATCATATTTCTTGGCTCATTACATTTCCTCTCAATTTAATTTGATTAGAGAAGACCTTTAATATAGACAGTTTCTATTTTTTCTCTCTTCCTAAACACTACTTTCAGTTAGATCAGATCAATCTGTTGCTGTTAGGATGAAATTTTTTATTGAAGAAATAAAAAAAAATAAAAAAACTCGCAAAAAAAAAGTTTTTGGGTTTTTACTTTTTTTTTTTGTGGCCTTCTCTGACTGGAATATCATCGCGCCAATTTCTTTTTTAAATAGCTGATAAATTTTCTGGAAAAGAACTATTTTTGCATCATCCGAATTATCTACATTATATTGTCGTGGATTTTCAAATACCTGTTTTTTCTTCATTTCAAATTTTTATATGATTTTATACTTCTGTTTTAAAATATATTGAATATTTATTTTCAGTATCTGCTTTCACTATATGTTAGGTGCAGAATGGCCATTAAAAATATTAATTCTGCCTTAAGGCGATAAAGCCTTTAAAAGGATTAATCCAGAGTAATTATTTTTAAGTTACAATAATAATTCTTTTCCAACCGTCTGAGAATCAACGCGTATTTATACACGAAGTAAAAGCCATGATAGATAACTAGATATAATTTTTTTTTTGTTTCAAAAATTATATCCATTTTTTTTTCCAGTTCTGCAAAGTAATTGAATTCAAAGAATTGCATTCAAAAAACGTATTAAAAAAATAGCAATTTTATGGGACATTTTTAAATTACTTTAGTAATTCCATGTAGATAAGTAAAATTTGACCCTGGGATAGATTTTTCCTAATCGAATTAAGGATATAACTCTATTACAAATAAACTCACTCTTCCAGAGCTCTCAAATTATACTCCTTTTGCACGCTTCTTAAATTTTACAAATAATATTAAAATTTCTATAATGAAATTTTAGTGCAGTCCAATATTAACATAGACAATAGCTTTCCCTTATAGTTGAGACTAATAAGTTCGCTAGTTTAGAGACAACTCCTGCTAGATTTCTTGGTTGATCCTATTTGAGTCACGGGGGCGATGGGCTCAACCGACCACCCCCAAAAGAAATAGAACCCTTCCTCCCTCGAAATCGATGCCATCGGGACTGAACCGTGACAGTCTCTCTAGCCACAGGGTTTGGCATAATAAGCTCTCTTGGCACAATTTTCACTTTTTGGCTCATGTTTGGGGTCAAATGAGGTGGACGGTCATTGGACCGTTAAATAACAACGTTTCCACACTGCAAACATCGCTTGACCACCGAGGGATTACGGTTTTATTGAGGAATTGGACTGTGAATGGGTGGAATAATTTTGCTTCTACCCATGGAATGCATATCGGCTCCTCCCTCTATAATACCGATAGTGATCAACTTGCTGTTGGTTGATAGGTATTGGGAGTAGTTTGATTTATAAGAAATTATTCAGTATTAATTTAACAGAAATATATTTCGAATATAATATTATATATCCAGAATATATTCCGTATATTGAAAGATAAATATATTGCACATTTTCCTTCCTTTAAGAAGAACGTTTTAAAAGAATTTTAAATATTCACATCAAAAGAGAATTAATAATGAGTTATTGCTATATTCTTCTTCATGAGAGAATGAACTCATTCCTTCATTCCCGAATTAAAGGGAAAATATTAATTGATGTGTGTGTGTGGAGAATAATTTTATCATTAAAAATATTACATCTTTAATTTCTTTTGCATTTGGATTGAAATAAACATTCATTAATCATTAGTGCAAGGACCAAAACTATTTCATTTCATTGGTCTATGGTTTTGATTATAATACCATTAATTATAATAAAATTATAAAAACTTGATAGAAATTTTTTCTCATGTTCACTTGAAACTGACGTTACCCTTGCGGAATCAAAACTCAAATATATTAATAGATAATGTCACAATAAGTTATGAAAATATTAACTAGTGTTTTACCAAGAACTCAGCGATATATAATATTTTAAAACCCTAACACATCAGAAAATGAAGGATCAATCTTTTACAAACAGAAACAAGTCTAGTTAAATAAATGGATGTAGTAAAAAAATGTTTGTTTCAGTTTAACTGAACTGCATTTCTGATTATAAATATTTTAACTTTCAAAATGCCTTCTCATTTTTCGAATTATTTTATTTGAAAACACTTTAATCTCTTCTCCTCTGTGAAGTTTTTTTTTTCTTTCTATCTGATGGAGAGTTTTTTCTTCTGAGTGTTAAATCAAATAGTTTATGATTTCTCAAGAAATTCTTCCCTTTTTAGGAGGCCACCAAGTGATTTTTGTGTCCTTTCTTTAGATAATAAAATAGCAACTCGGAATAAAAAGTTGCATAAATAGCAACATAGCAGACCTTCCAAGTTTCACCTATACTTGTACACTACGATGCTTTCGCACCGATCTTCGTCGAATCGAATATGCATTTTGGACTACCGAAATTTGAGAAAGATCTTGAAAAAGCATGAGAAAAATTTCATTTCTATTGCATTTTCAAGTTTATCACGTTCACACGTATATGAGTAGATAGACGAATTTGATCAAAAATGTGGTACAGATTTACAATTCTAGTGATAAATCCACGTGCCAAATTCACTCATCTAGCTCGATGCAAACGAAGTTCCTGCAGACAGATTGCGTCCGAAATTTTATATAGATATAAAACTTTGATGAAAAGAAATTCCATCCTTCTATTTTATAGCTTTTTTGAGTTACCGTGTTCACAGATAATGTGCGATTTCCCAACATTTTGAGCCCGAAATTTTTGAAAACATTTTCTCTTTATATAGGAGAAAGTATAACAGTTAAGTTATGTGAAAGAGTACCGACTATAAAAATTAAGTTTTTGAGATAATACAGAGAAAAATATTAAGTGTTATTTTGTAAATATTAGTCATAATAAAATATTTTAGAGTTATTGTGCTTTAATAAATTCTTTCAGCCAATTTTAAATCTATGAGTGGTATTGTTGGTAATAGCTAATACTGTTCAGTAAGTATCAAAAAACACGAAAATATGCATGTAACAAAGCTTATAGAACGTGATACATCGGCTTTATATCAAACAAATAATCATATCATATATCACGATATTTCCTGTTTCAAAGATGAAGTTATATGTAACTGATAACTGCTATGTGATGTCATAAAATGTTCCGCCTACAAACACATAGTATCAATCATTATCTTAGCCTATTTATAATCGTAGACGGTGAGAGAAATGTGTTGTCATACTACCAATGAACCTCTTCAAAAACATTTATTTCACGGAAATCTCATGTGAAAATTCTTCTCTCGTTATTATCACCTTACGTGTCATTAGATTTGTTTATTTGAAGATACAATAATGTAAAATATTACATTAAAGCTTAATTCTTTTAGTACATTCAGTTTCATTTTTGCACACTTTGAGTTAACTTGACTTATTTCATGTTCGTAAAAATTGAGTTTTTGACTCACGTCTTAACTCTATTTCAATCTTGTTCCATTTCAGTATTGAAATTTTTCACAGTCATTTGTTTGTAATGACTTCACAGTGTTTTAATATCTTTGAAAATTATTTATCAGTTAATTGATTCATTAAATCAAATTTTAATTCTATATGAGCGGTGGCACTTAGTGCATTTGAAAGAAATTAATTTTAAAATTCCATAGTATTTGCAACAACAAATTCTAAATCAATACCTATAAAGTAGAAAATAATTAAAGGTAGAATACTTGTCAGTACACTTGTACAAGTATTTTTATTGTGAAGAAATAAAAGGAAAAACTGAGATTATTTTTTATGAATTAATAAATCGAATAATGAAATTTTTACGAAATAGTAAGAAATATTTGGAGATAAATATCACTTCTAAAAAGTCGTTGAGAAGTGCTGGATGTATTCGGATAGGAGATCATTTAGTAAGTGATTATTTGAATAATTTGGATTCCTAATTCAGATATATTTACAAATTTCAATTCATTAAAGTTGTATTTTTTAAGTTAAATACTTTCTTCTAGTTAAATATATGTCCAAAATTAATTTTATAGCAACGAAGCTGAAAAGAATCAAGTTCTATTATATTCTATTATATGCTGCGACAAATTCTTTCTATGGTATTTCCTCCCTTTATTACTTACTTGAACACTCTAAAATCAGCTGACAACTACTTTAAGAAATTTCAAGGAAACATTTCTGCATTTCTTGTATTGCAACCAGCAAAAGTTGTCTGGTTTCATATTCTACTTCTTGGCCTTTTTCAAAGTACAGTCATGAAGTATATATATTTAAATTGTTTTGAAATACTAGACTTTTTTAATCTAACCAATTAGAAATTTTAACCGTTTTAATTAACACTATAAAAAGAGTTTTTAAAAAATATGAGTTATGCTATGTGTTTAAAGAAGGATGCAAAATATGAATAATAACAATTTAATAGTGAATCAAGTTTTATTTTGTAAAAAAAAGCTCAAAATGAGAGTCCTTAATCGTTTTTTCTCCCTTCTAATCCTTCGATGCGCTTCTACTTTTTTATTCGACAAATTAATTTAATAATTGCATTTCCCAATTAATTAATTTAAATAATAATATTGTTGATTTTTTTTATTAATTTTCTTCCATATATTACTATATTTATAAAGAATGCCAATGAAGAAGAAAATGATCATGAGCTGAAGCGGAAATTTAAATATATATGTGTGGAATTATTTTTTTTTTATCAAAGTCTGTCATCAAATACTGATTTCCAATTTTATTAAGAATTAGTGAAAATCCATCCTTTTTGTTTCGCTCCGAGTGGAAAGATTAAAAAAAAAATTACATAGATGCAATGCAATCGAATGCTATTTATCCAGATTCACAATTTGTATCAGAAAATATTTGATATTTTTTAATGCTGGAAGCAGTGGTCAGACTTTGATAAAGTAACAACAATTGCCGACAAGTTCGGCTTTTTAGTCCATTGCAATTAGATCGAAAAATGACAAATGGAAAAAAAAATTATATATTTTTTAAACTTTGATCAAAGATTCCTTTGACCTTCAGGAACCAAAACCCGAGAAGCTGTCATGTTTGAAGGGGGCACTTACCTCCTTCTTCCGCCTCTGAAAATTCGAAAAAGTCAAACCGTAAAGCTGTTATAATTTATTTGTGAAACAATTTAAAACCATGATTTTTTGTAAATATGAGTAATTAAATATTCTATCTATTATTGCATTAAATTAAAACATATCCGGCATAATTTTCCTGTAACATTATATTTTACATGAAAATACCAGTAAAATATGAATTATGTTCTGTGATAATTCATTTTTATTTAAATGCGAAGAATAAAATAAACTGTGAATCTTGAAATGTAAAAATATAAGTACTATTTAATTAAATATTCGAAATATTGTACTGTTTATGTTTTTTTTACCAGTTATGATCTTAATAGGATAAAGGAATTAACTTTATTATTATTTTTGGAGCACATCAATTTGGAAGAGAAGACATATAAGAGTGTTTGAAATCGAATCTTTCTAAACACTGCCTTTCTACCAACGCAGAGTCTTCTAAAAATATAATTTTTGAAACATAGCCTTTTAAATTAAGAATTTATAACTACTGTGTGAAAAAACGTTTAAATTGTACCTTAATATATTTTTTATTTAAAAATACTGCTTTTACTAATTTCTTTTCAGTCTAAATAATTTAGAATAATTTTATTGAAATTGTTCTTATTATATATTATTATTATCATTATCTTTTCCTACAATGCATGTTTCTTCGATAGTAGGACTGCTTTGATTTTGGCAATTCTTTCAGTCTCTGTGAGAACTATTGAGACCAAAGCAGGTTATCATTCATACACACGAAGCACATTGCAAGTCATTTTACATACGCATGTATTTGTTTCCGAAACTTAATTATATCTACAGATAATTAGAAATACTAAATTAGCTATTTTTGTTTCTTTAGTAGAGTATTGAGTGCCATTGATTTGTACAAAAATTTTCCTTTTTCAAGCCGATGGATTCAAACTATGTCTCTACCATGTATGCATTTGGTAGGTTGTCCATGGGAAATGTCGATTTTTTGGGAGAAGACAACAGCAGCATTCGCTTGACCTTCTAGCTTATTAAAACAGTAATACTTCATACCATGCATGTTTTTATTCTTCATCATGTTTTACAATGCGATTATGAGCCTCTCTTTCTTGTTCAATATTATTGTTAATAGAATTATGGGCTACTGAAGTCGATAATATCTGGCAGATATTCTGGCTCGACAAATGCGGTTTGTCCTTCCCAAAGAACTCAGAATTTTTTCTACAAAAACTAATTACATGATGGAAAGGAATTGAAGTTTTTATAATCGGTTAGAACATTAAAATTCTTCCGACACTGGCAGTCATATAATGTATCAGAGGCGGAAATTTTACCTTTTTTGTACATGAAAATATTTATACCTTCCGGAGTAACAAAAGAAAGTAAAAAGGGAAAGACAAAAATTTTAGCAACGATAACCTGTTTCGTATTTTTTTCGCATGTTTCTATTGCAATATGAACATTATGTACAGTAGCATTTTCTGCTACTGTATGCTTGTGATAACCAAGTAGCTAGAGGACTGCAATATAAACTCTTCTTTTTTTTCTTCTTTTCAGAATTGCTTGGTTGGTTTGGTTTGGTTTAGTTATATTAACGTCCCGTTTGAAGCAACACTTGGGCTATTTTTCAGAATTGCTTGGAAGTTTATTGTTAGTCAACAAGAATGAGAAAACATATGAAAATTTTCTCTCGAAGTATCCATCATCTGGCTCTCTTTCACATTTACAGATTAGATGCTGCCCGATTTCGTTACTTCATCGTGTAATGATTCTTTATGTTATTGATAAGACCGATTTCCCTAGCTTTGAATGAATGTATGAGTGTATCTCCGATATTAAGAGGAAGTGAGGATTCTGGAACTGTGCTCAGAACATCATTGCCATCTTTGCCTGTCTCATAATGCCGCTACATTTAAATAAAACTATGGGTACTATTGCAAGCTAGAATAAGTTTTCATTGGCAAACTCTTGCAATTGCAAAGTGAATAAAAAGTGTTCATTATTCTCTAAAAACGCTGCTTTGTACTGAATATTATTGTACTGATTGAGAAAGACGTTTTCTTAATCATTCCACTTCTTTTTTTCTTGAGATTTTATATTTTTCTTTGCAAAGACGTTTGCAGATAGGAGTTATCATCATCTTATACAACTGTACCTGATGCCAACGAGGATAGACTTTATACATCAAATAAGCGAGCATTGTCCCAACATTGCTTTGAATTTCTTGCATCATATTTCATCAAGTTGTTAATGCAACATGTTTATTGGTACTAATCGAGAGCATGTAACTGATTTTTTTTATTTGATTCACAAATATGTTGGGTATGGACCACAAAACCGCTCATTAAGAAAGGTATCATAAAATCTTCACCCTTGGATAACAGTTTTAAGGTTTTTCATTAATGTTTCACCATTTTTGTAAGGACCAAATCGTACCTGCTCATGTTTAAACCGCAAATTGTAAAGAAGCTGTCCCGAGAAATTGACGAATTACTCAGTTTGTCTTTCTAAGTACGCCTGTATCTAGGGAGAATAGTCAACAAAAATTGGTGTAAAGAGAATATGCGTTTGAAAGAACAGGCATTTTTCTAACATTTGCTTGCATAAGGCGTAACGCTAAGGTTACTGATTCAAAGACTGTATCCATGGTTAAAATGTTTTCTCTTCTTAATTGAATCGACATTGTCGAAAAAGTGTTTTTCCGTCTTTGTAGCAACTTAACTTCTTTCCATACAATTAATAACAGAAAATAGACGTCAAATCTGCAAAGGAGAGTAGTCGACTGTATTCAAAATGTCCATTCTGTCTATTATTGTTGTTGAAATAGGTTTGGAGTTGAAAAGTGTTCTTCCATAAGCGTGTCCATGAGTGATTCATTCTTCAGATTAAAGAATTTCACATAATTCAAATATTCTACTGCTTTTTATTAAATGCCGATTTATTCAAGGTACAAAATCCGAAAGTTGAAAACCTCTCAACGAAGGATGGCATTCGAAAACATTTCATTTTCACTGCTTCATAATATGCATTGCACTATTAAATGCAAAAACTGTCCTGGACAAAATTATAATACAATAGCAATATGCGTTGTCGAGGAAGATGGGAATAATATTATACAATAAAGTCAGGAAAATTTTATTATTCTAAATAGAAAAAAAATGAATGATTACAATATTGTTAAACAAAAACAAAATGCAGTGAGATAAATTGAAAACTTTTTTCTCGCTTACGATAGTTATAAACTTATAATTTAAAAGACTTTGTTCCAAATTGTACATTTATAGAAGATTTTGATTTTCTTGCCGTTTAAAAATCTTTGATTTGAAACTTCCTTACTAGTTTTCTCTTCCAAAATGAGAGGTACACAATTAAAGAAAAGCCGAGGTCTCAAACACTTTTAAGGTCATTAATGATGAAACAAGACATTAAACAGAATTATATTTCGTGTATTTAACTTGTAAGGAAATGCTTGCATTTATATTTTTACATTTAAAGTTTCATAGTTTAATTAAATCTTCATTTCATGCACTTAAATAAAAAAAATTAACACAGAAAGATTGTTGCATTTTGCTAGCAATTTTATGAAAAATATATTATTGCAGCAAAACTATTCCGAATATAAGTTTTAGTCTAATGTAATAAAGGACAGAATATTTAATTGCCTATAATTACGAAAAATTTTAGTTGCAATTTGTTTTATAATCAAGATATAATTGTTTTAGGTTTTGAGTTTTCGAATTTTTAATGGGGGGAGGGAATAAAGGTGAAGTTTCCTCCTCAGAACTGGGAATTTTTTTGTTCTCAGATTCTGAAGACCAAAGGAATATTTGACCAAGGTTTTAAAAATTATCTAATCTTTTATTCTATTTTGCCTAATTGCAATGAACTATATAGTCGATTCTGTACTCGACCTTATTTAAATGAAAAGGAAACAACGAATGTTTTATGTACAGCTACTGTATCAACAGACTGGTTTAATAATCAATATGTTGGGAAACTTTCATTGCTATATTAAACTGAATAAAGAACAATCTGCCTTAAAAGTATTGCGTTGCTAATAAAGTTTGTGTCGAAAAAGGAGTGAAACCGACATTCGCCTGTTAGTCTTTCGTTTCCGGTTTGTGTATTTTCATTTATTTTCAGAAAACAAGTTTATTAAATCATTACAGCTTTCGATTCTTGCAAGACATTGACAATATTTTGCGAGTTTTTGAAGACAGCGAGCTTCTAACTTATAGAAATACACAAATGTAGTTTTGATTTTAATTAAGAATATAATAATTTTCAGATCATAAAAGTTTATATTACTTTCAATTTTAAATTATTCAATACTTCATTTTCCTTACATTTTAAACAGTGGCGTAAGGAGGGTAAATGATCCCTAGGACATAATGATTTTTTCCCCAGTTATCACCCAGTGACCAAAATGGCACCAAGGCATGCCATTATTTTTTGCCTCTCATAAGATTTCCCTCTAGAAAGCAGCATAAACTCACTAATGTTTTGTCACTATGGCGCCCTTAAAAATTGGTGCTGGAAGCATCTAAACCCCACCCCCACCACTCCTCTAGTCGTTACGTCTCTGATTTCGAGAATGAAAAAATATATAATACATTAACTTAGTAGAAGAATAAATAGCTGTAGTAAAGGAAGTTATATAACAATTTTTTAATGTTGATATTTACAGCATTAGCGTTTTTTTTTGAATTTTTTCATGTCTTTTTAATATAAGAAAACTTTTATGAATTCTCTTAACAAAAAATGGTAACAGAATTATTTAACTTCCCCTGAAATAAAACCCATTTAAAATACACGCATATAGATACATCAAAACTTGCAAAAAAAATTTTTAGTAAAAGTTATTTTGTTCATTAGCTTTCATCAAAATGTTTTTAAAGCAAAATGCTATTTATAATACAAAATACGAACAAATTCTAACTCAGTTTGAAGGCATTTTTTTAAAAAATATTGTTGGAAGAATATAAATGTTTTAATTGTGCAGAAGCTAAAAATTATTACTTTTAAATAAAAAGAATTTAAAAGCGTCACTTTTCAACGTTTTTAATATTGTGCTTATTTGAATGAATTTCTTTCTTTCCTCTCAAATTGAAAAATTTTCTTCAGACACTGATTTGACTTAGTGATTAACAGTAATTTTAATAAATGACATTTCAAAACTGAAACACCTTCATCCTGAGATTTTTCAAGTATTCGACCCTTAAAATCTGTGTAGTTGATATGTGTTACTAATAACAGTATTCAAATCCGAAATGGATTGAAGAATTTGCCATAACTATAGAGCGATAACTGACAGAAACTGTCATAATCTTACGCGGATAGCAACAATCTATTCCTTAAAAATAAGATTTAAGGTATTTGGTAAATATTTTTTTAATAATTAATTATTTTTTTAATGCTTTGTAATATTAAATTTTTTTTCGGCAGAAGGTCGATGACAACATTGAAAAGTCGATTTTTGGCGAAAATATCTGATACAATTTTATTCAATAATCTTGCTTTCTGAAATGGTTTCTTTAAACAGTTATTTGTGTTTTGTTTCTACTTTCATTCTTTGAGAAGATAGATTGAATTTTATGCTTAAATAATTTAAGATTTAATGCCATTTACATCCTTAAACGCTTTTTCTTTCTACAAATTCTAAATTTTGGTAAAATCGAATAAAAATTCTCATAAATTGAAATGCAATATGTTCTGTAGTTTCTGATGCGAAGAAGAAGCAATCTATTCTTTTATAAAGAGTTTGCGGTTGTTTTAATGATTCATGATGTGAAAAAAATTGAGAAGCCCAGGTTTTCTAATAGTCGCATTTAAAAACTAGATTATATATTTTGAAATTTTCAGCAATGTTTTGAACAAATCATTCAATAAAATTCAAAATAATTTTTCTTTTAACCTTTCTTACTTTCTTGTATATAAATAAAGAAAAAAATATTGAAATTCTCAAAAAAATGCGAATTTGAGATTTTGACGAATCACTACGATGCAGGATCCTCTGTGTTCGAAAAATACATATATAACATTATGTTTAGTATCGTTTCATTGTCTATGAATACAATGACTCAAAACACTTTGAACTAGAAGGATAAATTTGGTATATAAAATTGTAATCAAATTTGTAGATTTCTGTCAACTTTTGAGCGAAATCCATTCAAAAGAAGTATGTTTGTCTGGCTGTTCAAATAAAATAAACTCGATAACTTTAAAATGTAATGATCTGAATAAATAAAATTTGGTACAGAGGTTTAACATCAAAATTATAGATTCTTATCACCTTTTGAACAAAATCTGTCAAAGTGATGACCATCTGTTGGTTTATAATTTCGCAAAAATGTAAACGCAATAACTCATAAATCCAATTATTTAAATTGATGAAATATTGCATGTCATCTTGTGACTACAATTTTAGATCTGGGCCAAATTTTCCTTACAATCGGTCAGAATTAAGAGATCTAAAATATATATTCTTATGATATATTCAGTAAAAATATTAGACTTACGCCAAAGATCTCTATTCCGTAATTAATGCACGCCAATTTCATTCAAGACATTCGTAGTCATATAAAAAGGTTCACAATTTTATGCGGTGAAAGGGGAATAAGATTTTTTTTTTTTTTGGAAAGTTCGGGAATGCCATCCTCATCATCTGACCAAGGTTTAAAGTTACGAGATACATCCCAAAATACATCTAATGTCGCTTTAAAATGGGACGTTAAAATAACTTTAAGCTCATATATCTATATCTATACTTATAATAAAGCTCAATGTGTGTGTGTGTGTGTGTGTGTTGACGCTCTACAGGCCAGACCATTCAACCTACAGCTACCAAATTTGGCACATGTATACCTTGGAGGCCGGGAATGTGCACCTGGGGGTTATTTTTTCGAATTTTTAACTAGAATTTTATTTATTTAAAAATTAAGCTAAATTTTGGCGTGTTTTTGCTATAACTTCCGAAAATATTACCGCACAAATATATTTTTACATGAAGTTAAAGATCAAAAATTTATCTTTTAAATGATATCAATGTTTTAATCTTAAAATTAAATTTCTATTTTTAATGAATTTTTAAATAAATATTTTAATTATGTTTTTCAATAATTGTTTTCGTAAAAAATTAAAATTAAAATTAAGCACGTTTCGCATTCATGGGAAAAAATTAGCTTTTTTCAAAGTGTTGCCATCACATTGATTAAAGCTCCAACTAAAAATAAATTAAATCTTTTTATAAATAAAATCAGCAAAAATATAATTTTCGGCACGCGTCTGTAGGAAAGGAAACATATATGAAATATTATTTTTTCTGAAAAATAAATTCAAGAAAAATTATTTTATGATCTTTTACACTCTATATATTATTAATCCAATAAATCAGTTATATTTTAAGGCAAGTTTTGTTTAATATGAACCGGATATCCATTCAAATCAGGGCCACACAGCTGATTTGTAAACCTTTAGTAAGTCACAGATCTGCTAAAATGGTCTAAATGGAAAATGATTATATTTTTTGTAACTTGATTTAATAAATGCTCTAATAAATAACGAATTTTTGATTTTACATTAAGCTTCTGCTGTGGAAATTACGAATAACAAAATGTTCTTGAAACACTAATATTTTAAATAAAAAGAGTTAATTTCCAAGCAACTAAATCAGTCATTTAAACTGACTGATTTATGAAAATTTCAATATCACTATTCAATAACAGAAGGATAATTTTAGATTTTCCATCGATCGTTTCAAAGAAAATACGCCAATCAGCGCCCAGATTTCTCAAGATTAATTGGTCTAAGATTATGAAAATGTTGAGTTTTTCTAAATTTTTAACATTCAAAACTTCATAAATAAGTCTTAGTTGATCGTGGAAAACAGAAACATTCATTCATTTATTTAAAATTTGGTGTGTCCAAAATATTTCTCAGAATATACCTTACTGCATTAAATTTAGACTTCATAATTTTTGAAATATATTTATAGGCCGGAACAAAATATTATTATTGATTTCATTTCAATCCTTTTGAAAGCGAAACTAAAAACTGAATTTTATGCTGATTCTGAGAAATTTTTGTCGAATTATTCTTTGAGATATTACATAAATTATAAAAAATATTTTGTAGTTCACATAAGACTTAAATACAGAGCGATTCTGTTTGCAATAGTCATATTCAGTAATAATAATAAATTAATAAATAAGAATAAAGATGATAAATAAAATAAAACGCTTGGTTTAATTTAAAAATATCTTTATATTAATTGCAATTTTATCATTTCCACTTTAAATTAAAGTTGAAGTTTTACTGGAAATGACAAGAAATTAGCTAAATATATATAGTAAATTGAACGAAATGATCTAAACAACGGTATAAGTTTGGTATGACTATCAAAATTTGGAGATTAAAAATGTTTTGTTTGAGAATCTATTAAGAGACCAGTTACTTAAAATATTTAATTGAAAAGTGTAGTGAGCGGTAATACTGGCGAACCGGCTGGTCGCCAAAGGCGGCTAGTAGTGAATAAAGGAAAGTCTGATTCAGGAATGGTAATAAATACATTGGGTATTCCAGCATTATGCTATTTAAATACTATGAATGATTAAGAATTTGTCATCTACTATAAATGACATGAAGTTATACTACGTTTTCCCAAAGTCTATGCTAAAGTAAAGATTAGAGAACAAAGGCTAATTTCCATTCTAATCTGCTTTTCTCACAAATTTCTTTTCATATTCTGTTTTTTTTTATTATTATTATTATTATTATTATTATGAAAATAAAATTAGGGGTATTTATGGTTTTATTCCCTATGGATTTATTTTTTTTCGTGTGATGCATCTTAATACTAAAAAATAATGATTTCTGAAACAAAGAATAATTATTGAACATCAGATAAATCTCTTTATATTTTGAAAGTAAAAATGGAATATAATAATGAATTCTTCAAAATATTTTTGAAAAAAAAGTTACTATCATATATAAAAAGAATAAATAAATAAACAAAACATTGAATAATGAAGAAAAAGTTGTTTAATAACATGCATTCATTAATGTAAAAAATCAGAAAATTAGCTGAAGGTATGGTCGTAAACACAAAATCGTGAAAGCGTAAGAAGCTGAAAACAACATTATAAGAAAACTTTAATTAATTTATAGTTGCAAAGCATTTTAGTTTTTAATGAAAGTTTTCTTATGATATTAAATGTGGCTTAATTTAACTTATTATTAATTATTTCAATTTTAAAAATTATGTTGTCATTAAAGAGCACACAAGTGTGCAAACTTTGAAAATACCAGCACATTATGAAAGCAATGAAAAATCGATTACAAAATGGTATTTATAAAAAATATGAAACATCAAGTTAATAAAAGTATGTGAAACGAAATTCTCCATCCACCAAGTCTCATTTAATTCTTTGAGTTCCAACTTCACAAGCTATTACTATTTGAATACTAGACTCCAAAATTTTGTCAATTTATAAACATATAGAGGCCTCCTTCCCATTAGGTCTTCCTTTGGCCTTTCAGGAAACACAATGCCGCTAATAACAGTAGGAACTGGTTTGAAACTTACTCAAAAAAATAATAAATCGAAACATTTCTGTGATTTTTCAAACTACCTCGTAGATTGCCTTATCTTTAGCTCCACATTTTCCAAGTCACTAAACAGAGTTACCATTTTAAAACATCTTAATGTAGATCTTAATGTTCACAGGAACTTTTTTATTTGTTTTTCTCAATTGATTAAAGTGGTTTGCAAAATTTATTAAAGAAGAAATATTTTTTTTCAAATTCACTACTCACAATCCAAGTATACTCAATTGGAAAGTTTTTCACCAGGACATAAAGATAATGGTGTACTAGTACCATGTCAGAGGATATACTCCTAAGATAATATATCATTGTTGCAATTTGTGTTAATCAAGTTTACTTAAAATTGCTTTCGACGTGGAGCATCTTTTATGCTTGATTCTTCCCATTTATCATTTGCAATTAAAACTATTCTATTATTACAGAATTATTACTTTGTTTCTTCCAATCAGTTAAACTATTTTATAAAATTTGTTAAGAAAAGGCGTCTAATTTATTGCCTTTACCCTAAAATTAGCTTAATATGTTAAGGAAAATGATAACATCGTCATGCTTTACAGATGAGAGCTGATGGGCAAAATATTGTATATCACATATTTTTTTTCACATTTTGGAATCATATTTGTTTTTAATGCATGAAGTAAGCATAAAACCAACTAAAAGAATATCACTGGCTCCAAAATGACAGTCACCCTATGTTATTGGTACAAAAATCTCAATTCGAATAATCTCAAGTTATAAATTAAATAATCCCAAATTAATGTGTAAATAAATAATTTTGCTGCACTCTTTTTTTATACGACCTTTTTCATACTTATGAAACTGAATTTTCTTATCCATTTCCTAATAACCTGAAATTGAGTATTCTCGACGAAAATAAATTATTTTCATATTAATTAATTAATAAATTCCATACAAATGTCACCATCATCACCTAAGAGGGAATTTGTAAAGAAAATGCTAAGAAAAAAACCTCAGCAACATTTATAATTATGTATTATATATCAAAGCTAAGAAATAGGAAATAATTTTTGATAATTTAAAAACTGTTTTTTGGTACACTAATGAAAGTGTGCTATTGAAAAATTCTTTTTATTTAACTATCTAATCTTCATAAATCTCTCCTAATAATAAAAATAAAAATTACATAGTAAACGAAATTATTTTGAATAGCATTCATTTCATATTCATTTCATTTGAATAGCTTTCATTTCTTATCTTTTGCATCTCAGATGGTGCATACAATCTCGGTTGGCTTTAGATACTGTCATTAATATTTCTCAAAATCCTCCTTCAAATTGAAAAGTCCAAAATCATAAATCCCACCCGGAACCGTCGATCGATTGCATGGGAATCATGAAATTCTTCGAATACCAATTTCTATTTTATTTCTCTTCTAACTTTCAATAAAAAAGTTTAGTAATTCAAAATAGTTTCAAGGAAAGCATAAAAATCTTTTTATAATGATGACATGAAATCAAAAATGTAAATTAAAAATCCTCAGATACGTAAAAAAATATTTATACGTAATTATTACAATTGCATTACCTATGCTGTAAATAAAGGCAGCAGAAAATATTAAGAAATTTCATTTTATATTCATAAAGATTAAATGTGTATCGATCTTTCCCTCTATTTTTATGTACTGAAGTTCTAAAATTTCGGACAATCGTGTATTAGGGATGACAAATTAATATTTTAATATTTTTAAACATAATGATCAATTAATTAATTTAATTTAGCTAAAATATTACTCCTAAAAAATGGTGCTCTCTTGTAGCGGATTTCAGATTTGATTACAAGATTCCATAATATTTATAATAATTAGGAAATTATGAATTAGTAAAAACAATAAAATTAGATATGAATTAGGAAAAAAAACAGGTTTTTATTAATGAAGTAAAAAGGGGATTTTTTTTAATCAAAAATATGTGAGTGAAGCGAAACAAAAATCGGTTTTGCAAAAAGTTATTTTTAAATACCTAATATTATCTGCTACTCCCTTCAACCCTGAATAGAAGAAGAATTTTAAGAGCATAAAATTGAAAATTTCTAATTAAAATGTTATTGATTCCCTAAAATAGAATATTCTTCGAAATATTAGATAAACTCAAAGTTTTTAGGAAAGAAATTCAATTTACAAAATTTTGAAAGGAATTCTTCAAACTAAAAATTACCAAAGACTCCTTAAGATTTATTCGCATCTGTAAGGTTCTCAAATTTATTTTACTGAGAGTTTTTTTTCCTTTAGAAAGGAATAAATCTTTTGGAAAGGAATAAATTTTCTTTAAAAATGCTTCAGGAATGAGAAAAAAAATGGTGAACATAATTTTATAGCAACTGCATCTAAAGTAACTGTCCTGTAATTTTCTCTTCATTTATTTTCACTTATTTCTTCCTCCTGTGCAAAGAATTCGACTTCAGGATTTTAATGAATGAATAAAGTATATGAAAAATCTCTTTTGGGATCGGTCACACAACTTGAAAACGCAACAAGAGAGACGAATTAAACTCTTTTATATAGTCTTTATACCCAAATTGGATTTTTCTGTCCATATTTCCTCGAACTCTTTCAACAGATATCTGTTTGTCGTCCGTTTATGCATATGTGGGTGCAATCATTCAAAAACCGCATAGAGCCAGAATAATGAAATTTAGCATATAGTTTTCTAAATCTCCAAATCCAGGTTTGTGTATTCTGATAGTTCAAAAACGTAACTAGATGTAGGTCATATAAATTGTATAAAATGGTGCAAGAAAGGAATTTTCTGAAACCAAAATGCACGAAAGAGCTTTCTCGGAGGAAAGAAAAAGAATCTTCAGATTTCCATTATAAATTGTCATTTGAGTAGAACTTCTGTCATCCGAATGGATTGGAACTCAAGTAAAGATGAACAGAGATTCAGTTTAAATAGTGATTCGGCTTTGTTTTCCAAAACAGAGTATTGGAAATTATAAAAATAGGTCCGCAAGGTACGTTTGCATATTAATATTAAAACAGACTTTTTAATGAGTCAAACTTCTTAAATTTTTGAAACATTCATTCATTTTGTGATTGGATGAGTCGTTAGCATTTTTGATTTTCACTGTTTCTTATACATTTTTTAATTCTGCAATATTTTTGCCCTGTTATATTATTTTTTGTTAATTTTTAATTTAGGAATTTTTAAATTTATTTTCATTATAAATGATATGCTGTTTTTCTTCATCAAACTACTTTTAGAGATTCAGTGTAGCTAAATAATATAATGCTTACAAATTTAAAGAGCAACTTATTCTCGAATAGAAGAATCGCATGAAAGAAGAGAAGTATTAATGCTAGCCTCTCTCAGAAAATTCTTTATTAAATAATAAAAATTAAAAAAGAATCAATATGATACCTCAGTTTTGATCATGGCGAATATTAACGAACACTAATGGGCCATCTGTGAGAACTTAATAAATGTTTAACTATCCCCTTGTTCAGCGAGGGGACTATATGAAATTTTCTTACTTCATTTTACCTATGGAATAAGAGAATAGAATAACATCATTAATTAAGAAAAGAGACCAGAGAACATGGATGTGAGAAAAGAAAGTTCATTAGTGAATCTTTATAATGCAGTACTTTAGACAAAAAAAGGGTTTTTTCTTTGGAAGATGTTAACTTAATGGTTATTTTTTTATAATGATCGCATATATGCCATTTTAAAACATCCACTGACTTGGACTAAGCCTGATATTCGAACCACCTATCTAATTTGATGACCCTTTTATGTTATCTCTTAATTGGAGAAGAGAAGGATTTATCTAATTAGATAAATGGATCGGTGCAATTAGAAAGTAATTGTGATTCATAGTTGATGTTCATGGCAATGAACGTATTAAATGATGTTCCAAAAGTCCCCAACATTTTGCTGTTCGCTTCTCCATTTTTAGGAGGAGTAAAAAAAAAAAAATGTATTTTAACAGTTTAGTCATAGACTATTGACCGAGAATTTTAATGATTTAATCATTTCAGTAAGTTTCTAGTATCATTTTCCCAAGTCCCCTCTCCTACTAAGAGATGGGCAATAGGTACAAGGTAGAAAAAAGTTAAGAGAAATTAAGGGTTTTTTTCTGAAATTTTTCGAAAAGTACACATTTAGAGTGGCTATCCAAATATTTGTAGAGCATAAAACTCATCATAAAATAAATGATGTTTTGTTTCAGAAGTATGAGTACTAACTCTTGTCAAAATTCCGATTCATTTGTCCTATTTTCAAAAAAAAAAAAAAAAAAAGTTTTTCTTTTGAAGGACGAAACATGAAAATAAATAAATTTTTCTAATTATTTCTCTCTCCTTCTTTCTCTCTCTCTCTATATATATATATGTGTGTGTGTGTGTGTGCGTGCGTGTGTAAAACAGAACACTAAGTTGCAGAAGTTTGGAGAGGTAATTCCAATTTTTTGAGCCCCATTTCTTTTGTCACGATGATTCAAAATTATAAAATCATACTAAAATATCCCCCATGTTTCTTTAAAACAAAACATTTAACTATATAACACTAAAACACTGTTTTAACATCTGGATGCTATGTTTACATAAACACATGAATACATGCGAGCAATGGCACGAAAGACGAACTGCTACCCAAACTCTTGAACAGAATTTTTTAAAAACACAACTAAAAAAGTTTATGCTGGTAGGATACCTCATTTTGAAGCTTTCTAGGAAAGAAAATAATGGTATGGGTTACATGATGGTAATTGGAATAGAGCTTAAAAATAAAAGTTGTGAGCGCAGTAAGTGTTCCATGTATCTGTCTTTGTTTAAGGGGTCTTGGGACACTTAAACATCAAATTTCGATTATTTGAGTTTGAGTTTGATGGAGTTTACTGGCGCTAAAACCATTTATGATTATGCAGCGCCAATCGATTATTTGAAAAAAAAAATAGTTAGATTCCCACATTTTCTCGGTATTTTGGTGCTAAATCTAAATGATATTATTAAAATTTCTAGAGTTATCGAGAAGGAACTAAAACAACACCGATTAAAGATAAACAGAAACTTCCTGTGCCAGAATATCAAAATACACAAAACCACAACATTCTTTGATACATATAAGGACAAAAAAAATTTCAAATTTCAAAAGAAATGGAACAATTTAAGTTGACTGAAGGCAGTGTCTATACTACTAGGGCTTTTAGTTTGTCTTACTTTGTTCAAATTCTTTTTTTATTATTAACTTCATTTTTCTCAAAACAGAAATTGAAGCTTGTGTGCAGGATTTCTCAAAAACCACATACTCTATTAATATGAAATTTCATACACGCATTCAGCTTTTGACTTTATTTGGGCCAGTTTAACCTGCTTCACACACGATGAAGATCCTTTAACCTCTTGATGCCTACTATTACCCCACTGAGTTTGTCTGTCGAATTCGGCAACATCCTGCATTACTTTCATTTTTTATCGCATACCTTTACTGTAATATATATCAAAACAATATTAATGAATCATTATGCAGCTAATATAACGACTCATAAGATTAATCATAAATTCCTCATTTTAATATTTGTTCAAGATTTAAATGCATCTTTTCAATTATTCGAATTTATAAATGTTTTTAATTTTTTTATTTTCGGAGTAGTAAAGAAAATATGCTTATCATTTTTAATTTCTACTTTCAAATATGCGTTAGATAGAAATCGATTATCTAATTATGAAAGAAAAAATAGAATTGACACAATATTATAATTGCATCAATTTTGTTATTTTCAATACGACTGAAGTTTTGATACATATTTTTAATATGAATTTTATCAATAAAGCTCATCTTTTACGATTCAAGTGGGAAACTTATTTCTCATTTTTACAGTCTACAATGTAGAAACATCAATAGATGTTATTATGCCGTGTATGGTTTTTTTTGTTATGTTATCCACTTTGCTATTTTTGCGATTGTTTTAACCCTTAACTGAAGAGGTGAAATATTACGATTTAACTGGGGAGGAGCGGTCTACGAGACCGCATTTCATTTACACTCAAATTAAATTTTCTAGTGAATGTATTAGTATGAAAAACTGCCAATATATTTTACAGATATTTTTCTTGATATATAGATATGTTTAAAAAAAATTTTTTAAATATATAATCATTGAAAAAAGTAAATGCGTTGGAACATACATTTTCTTCTTAAATTACATGTTACAATAAATAATATTCTTGAAAAAACATATTACTTTTTACTTTTTAAACCATATTTATTTTTATAGTATATGAAGCTATATAGAAGATCATATAATGTAAAATTCAACAATTATATGAAAAATATAAAAAAAATGACAATGGGTAAAATTGGCTCTTTTTTTATCGGCTTGTGTAACTTTCATAGCACTGTTTTCTAGGGCATTTTAAACATACAGGTTAAGAACTAGTATAAAAATCAACCTATAAAGTCTGTATATAATCTCTTGGTATATTAATATATTTTATAAATTTTTCAAAATACATTATCACTAGAAAATTAATTATGTTTGAACAAACATATCAGAATCAGCTGAATGCGAACTTTCATCGAAAAACTCTTCTGTACAATCATCCTTATCACTGAAATCACTTTCCGCTTCATTTAAAAGTGTCTCGAGCACTGCTTCATAATAGGATCAGTAAATTGGATAATATTTCGGGGCCCAAGCTTTAGCGCCATCTGCTAAGCCTTGTTTATGACTGGAACACTAACAGGTAGGAGCGGTCGTACAGACCGCGCCCAACGAAATAACTGAATTATTTTAAAAAGCATCTGCTGAAATCGGTTGACAAAGTGCACGTGTATTGAAGGTAACAAAGCAGGAAGCTACAGGGTCAATCCATTAAATTGAGCCAAAAATAGAATACGGGTGACTGAAAATTCATCACTAGCGGTCTCACAGACCACTCGTCCCCAGTAAAAGGTTGATTGCTGATTTTTTTTTTTTAAGATTTCTATTGAAGTCCAATATTTTAGTTCTTTTAAAAAAGTAATTAGTAATAAAACAATTACTCTGTAAACTTAAGACCAAAATACTGTGATTTGTAGTTGTTAGATATTAACTGTACGAAAACACAAATCTCAAAAATATTTTTCAGATTAAAAAATAAAATGTTAACAAATTGGAAAATTTAAAGAAATAAACTTACATTAAATGCTTCTTCTGACTCCGTTTTTAATAGTTTCTCATCCAATATTTTAAAATATTTTCAAACGGCATTTAGTAAAATTAAGGTTTCTATTTTGAATATCTAAATTAATTTCTGAAAAAATTCCTAAAAACAATGTGAGTAATTTTTATGGAAAATATTGGATACTTCACTTTATTTAACTTTTCTATTAAACCTTTCATGAGACTTTAACATAGTTTAGGAAATTGCTTGAAAAATAGGACATCTATTTAAATATGAAATATATTGAAAAAATATTCTTATTACAAGGAGGAAGGCTCGTGTGGGGAGGGGGGATTCTTCGAAAGTAGAACACGAAAATGTTTTAATGCTTCTATATTGTAATACTTTTTCTGATTCTTATTAACCATCACACTGCTTGAAATAAATAAAAATAGAAATGTTATCAGAAGCAAATAGCTGTATCCGCTCATCTACTTATTATATTCAGGATATTTTAAAGTTTCCGAAAATGTCATAAAATGCATTTCCCATTTTGCATAAAATATAGGTTTTTTGGGGAAACCAAATGTTCAATGAAAGCCATGCCGAAACTTTTTGGAAATATATCTATAGGAGAATATTTTATGACAAACAAGCATTTGTGATAACATTCTAGCGATTTTATTTCCTTCTACTCATTGTACACTGGAATTCTGAATAATTATACGGGGGAGTTGCTATATGTGTAAAAAACACATGGTTCATGCAGGTGTAAATACTATAAACGGTTTTTTTTAATAAAAAAATTTTATTGGTGTCTTTTTTTGAAGACTACAAAGAAACAAGAAATCATGGTTGTTACAGAATGCATATGTATTAAACTGGTCATTATATACTGATAATCATTGAGCAGATAAAACAAGCACTACTTCAAATGAAACCGATATTTTTTGAAGTAATCTTTGTCGAACAGAGATGATTTTTTGAGAATCTGTGCTGAGAATAATTAGCGCTCGGAGAGTTAAATGTGATAGCAAAGCAATTTTAAAAGAATCAAAATTAGAATAAGAATTCCAATTAGAAATAATAATATGATCGATGTAGAGAAATATTAGTCACTTTAGAAACTATCCCTTTTCACTGTTGAAATATTCAGGGGAGAGAAAAAATATACATTCTTGTCCATAAAAACGATTTTTAAAAGATTGCACAAACTAAGCAAAAAAAAGTACAATAAAAGACTCACTCTAAACACAAAGACTTCTTAATAAATGGAATATACAAAAATAAAAGGAGAGAAAGGAAAAGAAAATTACGATATCATATCCCCCAATATTCAATAAAATTAGAGAAACATTCCATGGCGAAAAGAGACAAAACATATCGCATCTAGAAAAACTAACATTGTATCATTTTTACGAAGGTTAAAAGTTTATATTCTGCCACAATATCAGTACAACGTTTTAGCATGCTAAGGATTAAATTATTTGCCTATTCTTGTGGTAAGTTATCCTACTCGTGAATCAATGTTTTCTCGAATAGATATGAGCGGGGATAATCTGTAATTATAGCCATGTATGCTCAACAGGATCCATATTGGGGCAGAAAGTAGGTGACTTCAAATGGGTGGTATCCTCTTTTTGAAGGCATTCGTCTACAATGATTTCAGAGGGAGCACTGCCACCCACAAAGACAAATTCGTAGTCCGCTGCACCTCTGAAGATTATATAAGCATTTTATTGAACGATATTACGATAATTCTTATCATGAATCGGTGTTAGACCTGGAGGCCTATTCGAAAATTCAGGCTTATGCTTCCGCAATTCAATAGTCCTTTGCCATCTCGATGATGGTTTTTAAAATGTTACCTTCTTTATTGCTAATTTTAAAAATTTCACTTCCTTTCATCCTTTACACAAAACATTGATATCTTTCACACGCTAAATTAAGCAGTTTTGACGAATCGCTAATTCCAGATTCAAATGCCGTGAAAAATTAATTCAAAATATGAATAACGTAATTTGTTATTTAAAAGTATTAGCGGCAGATTTAGTTTAAATGAGTTAGAATTTTATATAGATTTGTATTGATAAAATTATTGCAAGTAAAGAGGTTTGAGCATAATTTCAAATTTCATAAATTAAAAAGTAATTGAAAAATAATCATTCCGAAATTAGTAGGAATATTAAGTGATATGAAGCTTAAGTGCATTATGAAACAATATTGCAACAGAAACGTTTTTAAAAAGGCTTTTAATTCTAAAGTAATTAGAATACATGAAAAATGAAAAATAAAAATGCTTTTGTAGGAACAGGTTGTGAGTAACGCAACTCATCATCGCAGGTCATTGTGGTTCACACGTAACTAAATATTATAAATAATTGATAATGTTCTGTATTTGTTTAATTGTTATAATTGTTCATGTTTGTTTTTGAAGTAATTGCTGCAAAAATATTTTATATATTATTTTGTGTTAATTGAAACTGTTTTTCTGCTATTGCATCTGGCAACGAGGATTATGTTGTAAAAAATAAGTAGAACGAGTGAGATGCTCGCTGTTACTTGGAATTGACGTAGTCTGTGTTTTGATTTTAATTTCTTTCAAACACTTTCAGTCATTGGTCGTAATATCCTAAAATAAGAAACGTTTATTTTATGTATCGAGCGTTTACAATCTGCACTTTAAAACGCAGGGTCATACGCCGATACTTTCATACGCATTATTAAACTCAACGAAAGCATAACCACCATCCAAGCAAAACACTTTTGTTTCTAAATATTTATAGACATCCCGGTTATTCAATCAACATTAAGATATATTGTAAAAATCAAATTATAAAATTGAAAGCTAGAATATTAAAAAGTTTTATATAAAAACAATTTTAGATTTAAAACTACCTCTAAAAATAATCTTTATTATAAAAACATAGTGCAGATATGCTTGCGCTAATACGGGAACTTACAGGATAGAAATCTGTAATTTTATTATTAATTATTACAGAAATCTATAATTTTAAAGTAGAAACCATGAACCATCCGTTTATCTATTTCCTTTTTTGAAATTACTATTTCATGATGTAAACAGACAAACAATCCCCAAAACATTTTTTCTCGAACTAATTTGATCAAAATCTCGAAGTCAAAGTTTATTTATTAGGATCTTTATCTTCATAAAGCGAATTAAACCAACCTCTTATGAATTCCAGAATACTTTTTACAATCTGTGGTTAATTATGCAACTAAAGGAAATCTAAATGTTTCTCAGGATTAAAATGAAGCAACTAAATAGATAAAATAATCGGAACTGTTTTGCGCTTTATTCTATGAAATCAGTCTGTATATTCTAATCATTTCACTAAGTATCCATGATAAGATTTTTAAAATATTAACATTTAGTTTGAATCGAAAACGAAGTTTAATTTTATTATTCATGAATTTATTATTGTGCATTTATTCTGCGATTAATTGCTAAATTTGTCATTTCTTCTGAGAATGAAACCCTATTAAAGATTGTAATCATAATTGCATTTTTCAGTATTTAATAAGGATAAAGTTTTACGTTTAACAATCTTAAATTTTTTTCTTAAAGAGAAAAGTCTTCATAACTGCTAACATCTTCAGTAACTAACACAACTCGGTCATATTGATTTCAAAACCCGTGCTGCCATCTACATTCATTATCTTCAACTCAAACTGCATATACAATAAAACAATATATGTTTATACGTATAATGTTTGATTCGTAGAAAAATGCTGGTATTAATGAAACTCGATGGATGAATTTTCAATAGTTATTTCAAGCACCTTTATACTATATAAATGTTCCGAATGAAAAAGATATAGAACTCTGCTGCAAGCAAATATGAGAAAATTCTTTTGAAAGTTCCTTCAACTCCATGCACGGAATAGTGAAATCCTCGATGAAAGACTTCAAGGCATTGAATGCTTAAATTGACTGATTTTTAGTAGCTATAATTATACTGAAATAGGAATAATCTCTCTAACAAAAAGAATTTTCTTATATGGTATCTGTAGAAGAGCAGGTTCTCGCCTTGCAATTGACGTGACCAATGCTCTGATTGTTTATTATAAATGCTAGATGAGATCGAATAAGAATGATACATTCAGCTAATGCAGGATTCATCCAATTATTATGGCTAAAATTTAGATTCCCCGCATTATCACGAAACCTGTCACGAGAAAAATATATGATGGATTTTTTAAACAATTGATCAAGCACTAAATATACTAGATGCTAAATTTCAGAAACTTAGTTACTATAGAACTATTACAACTTAGTTACTACTTAGTGTCTAAAGACATGCTACTAAAACATTATAAAATGTGAAATATAATTTAACTGATGGTGACTATCAATGGGATAGAATTACCAGAGGAAATTTCAGCAGTATGTGTACTTTTGGAAAAAAAAGAAAGCAATGTAGTACCAATACTAAAGTAACTTTAGTATTGCCTTAAAACTATTTCTAATAATACTAATAACTGCATTAAGTGGCGAAATTAGTTACTCTAATTATAATTTAGAATTTTTCAGAGGCGATGTTAGCAGGGGGCCAAGGGGGGGCAATTGTGGCCCTGTCGGCAACCGCTTGCCCCCCCCCCCCTCCGTCGGCGAGAGATTGAGAATTTCGTCGGCAAAATGTTTCACCACTTCAAAATGGTTGTGGAAAAGCACACATTCTCGAATATGAAAATTTAAAAACTATCTTAAAGTTAATATGTTGCAAACAATCAAAATAACCAAGTAACTGTTAAAGCGGTTTGACTATATTTGGTAAAACAATCGATAGGTAGCAGGTCAATAAGATGCCGCATTTCGCGGACGATTTTTGATCGCCTGACTATGAACGCAATTTGTTAGATGTAGAAGTTAAATTCACAAATTTTCAAGCTTTTGATTGAAATGTCGTTTATCAAGCTTCTAATTTGCATTACTTTTGGCAATATATCCGACAGGGCTAATAAGTTCTGCCGACAATTTCTGGATGTCCGACTATGAACTGTATACGATAGAAGTTTGCTAATTTTCAGACATCCTAAATAAATGTCGTTCATTCGGCTTATAATTTGCATTACTTTTGGCAGAATAACCGACAACGTGTCAAGTGAATAAGAAGTCACATTTTTGTCGATTAATCTTTGTCTTTCGGCTAAGACGTTATCATAAGTTATGAGAAAATATTATTTTTATCGAGTATTTCGATTATTTGCAAGTGGAATTAATACGGAAAAATACTTTTATATTTTACAAGAATAGAGCGATAGAGTTGTTTTCCCTAATTTGGAATTCAATGAATCATTTTATGAAATTTTAGATTATAAAATGAATCATTTTATTCATCTAATTGTTATTTATTGAATTGGTAAATTTATTTTATTTACTTCACTGTGAGAATTCTCTAACTAAAATCTAGTTTATGGTTAAACTAAATTTAATAAAACACTTTTTTTTCTCGATACTCTTGTCCTTTATGCATGCTAAGAAGAGTTAAGTTGCTGTAGCCAGGTTATTGGAATTCATTATAAATTACAGGAATAAGTAAATATTATTATAGTAAATTATTTAACAGTAAAATATCTTTTTTAGGCAATCTAATTTACTGGCTGCAAATATTATACTAAAGAAATATTACCGACTGAAAATGACGACAAAAAATAAATATATAAGTTATGGTAGTTTTTTTAGCTACGCTAAGAGCTTATCCAAGTACGTACTAAATTTGTTAAGTAAATTACTACCTAAATTCTTCAGATTCTGCATTCAGTATTATAACTATGCAATCGGAAAAAGTATTTAAAAAAAATTTCTTTTTCATTTTTTTCCCTTTTAAATACTCTTTGCAGTAAAATCTATATAATTTCTGGTGCTTCTAAATTTTTAATAGACTTTAAATAAAGATATCTTGATAAAATGACAAGGCTTTGATTAAAATATTTATTCATAGAATATTCATATACAATATATTAATACCTTGACATATGAATTTACTTAACTGTCTAATTAGAATGTACATCTTATTAAGGACAATTATTATTATTTTAATTCCTAAAATAATATAAAGTCATTTGAAGCACTGAAGAGTTTAAAGTGATATTTGCATTTTAAATTACTCAATATTTTCATTTAATTGTAAATTAAAAATTTCGTAATTCGATGCGCGATTCAGACATTGTATACGAAGGTGTTAAGAAAAACCAAAACATGCAACTGAGGGGATAAAAATAATTATATTTTGGAAGAATATTAGCTTTCAATAGCTTTAAGGGAAAAAGCACTTAACAACAAGAACACGTGCTTAAAAATGAAGATGGAGGAGTTCATATTCCAGATCTAAATGATTTTTTAATAAAATGCTTTGTTTTTTTAAGCCTGATAGCTTTTTAGCATATACATAATACATAGGAAACCTAATGCTTAAGTCGCTCATTTTTCACAGGTTCATTTTTCTATCTTACTTAAAGTAGTTAAGTTTGTACATATCTTTAAAAAATATCTTCCCCAACTTTCTTAAGAAATATCATTGTATTTTTTCAGCATTCTATATTGTTCGTGTCCGAAGTATAGTAAATTTTTGTTGTACGCGCTCGCTTATTCGCCTCGGTTTCGAAATATATCTGAATTCCTGCTCGTTGTTGCAATTCTTATAAAAATTATTTTAGGTAGGAGACTAAATAAAGGAAAAAAAATCGGTTTTTTTAGAAAATACTGAATATTTCTTTTTATTTATCATGCTTTATTTTTAAAAATTTCTTTTATAAAACTTTTTGAATATAGTTTCTATATTCATTTTAAATAGCTTCCAAGATGAGAACATGCATTTGTTAAATTAACAATGACACCGCATTTTGTTGCAGCCTGTGTTTCTATCTATATTCTACAATCTAGAATTAAAAATATAATTGTATTTTTTTTTCCAAAATTAGATCTTAGTGCAAGTAAATCTCAAGAATCTCATTAAAAAATAGATTAAAATATTGACAATTTTTTAATGGTCAATAAAAAAAACTGAAAACATTTTTTTGCAAATATCTTTGTAAATTTTTAACAATGAAAGAAATGGTTAGTATCTCAATAAAAAAAGAAGCTCAAAATACTTATTTTCCTTTAATTAAATGTAAAGATTAATTATTATGAGTTATTTTGTAACGAAATTAGGGAAATTGTGACTGCCCCCCCCTGTCGGATTTGTCTTGCCCCTCAGTCGGCAAGACTCTACCACCGCCTCTGGAATTTTTTTAGTTTCAAATATTGCGTAAAATCGTTTTAAAGGTTTGGCAATTTCGGCGATCGAGCATAAAATTACTGAAGAAATAAATTTAAAAGTTGTGATGAAATGTTTGCAGAAATAAAAGCAAGTGGAAAGTTTCTTGTGGTTTTAGAATAGTTGATGTTACATTTGTTTGATTGTGCAATATTACATTTCTGTTTGATAACATTAAAAAAACTAAAAAATGGTAAACAAATTGTCTAAATTGTGGTTAACATATTGTGGTTAATTACAGATATTTCTAATTAATTAATTTCTTATGTTCTGTACTACTTGATAGTTAACTTTATGTTATGCTACATGTTTTTTATAAATATATGTGTTTGTTATAATTTAAAACGATCTGCTTTTTATTTAAAGTTAAGAAATATAGCAAGTATTTAAAAAGTATATGTTTAAGGGATATCAGTATGTTTTTCCCTTGGGGTGACGTAACCGCTAGAACAAGCATTGTTCTCATCAAAACTGCGAGCTCTTCCTACACCCTCCTAAATAGATTCGTGATTTTATTCTCCAAATCTATCCACGTCATATTTCAGGAATGATTTTTTTCTTATATAACGCTTAGTTTTGCACTTATCAAATTTACGAGGGGTGTTCAAAGGAAAAGGTACAAAAAGTCATAACAACCAGACCGGTTGAAGCTGGGATATGCCGCTTTGGGATAACGTAGTGTGACATCTAGGGAAGCGGAATGCAGTATCCGGTGTGGTTGTACACATGCAGATGATGCAGGAGAGGAGCAGGTAGTTGTGTGTTCGTTCAATTGACGCGACAGTGCGTATAAGGACACCATGGTGGAATTCCTCGAGACGGATAAAACATTAGTAATTGTGTGTATTCTGACACACTTCATAACTGACGCAAGTCCATCAAGAGGAAACTGCCTTGGCTGCTCACAGAGGGAATGATTCTGCTCTATGATACGATCGTCCACATATCACCAATGCCGCACAAAGTGGGCTGACCAAGTTCAAGTGAGAGCAGCTTAAGCATCCGTCCCACAGCCAGGACATGTCGCCCTATGACTTCCATCTGTTTCCTCCGTCAAAGAATCATCCCAATGCGAAGAACTTCGTACTCTGAACTGATGGACAGAGAAGAGGAATTTCTCCTGTCACAACCACAAGAATTCTCAGAAAAGGGAATGCTTCGCCTTGTGCAACTGTGGGATAGGTGTGCACATGCTTCTGTTGATTACTTGTGAATAAACCTCTTATAATATCAATCAATTCAAAGATAGAGCTTGTTATCCTCGGAGGAAACCATAACTTGGCCACTCCGATATACTACTAAGGCACACGGATTATTCTGACTGACCAAACCACTACAACAGCACTGGCGTGAAATAAGGCGAGTCCTAAGGGCCATCAATGGCCACAGTGCAACCCTTCTCGCGGGAAGTAAGTGTTGTCATCGGTAGGAGGTAGCCGAACCCCACCATTTCTCTACCCACTTGGATGGTGATAAACAACCATCATGCTGGCATCTTCTCATCTTCATATCTGTGTTGCCCACAGCTGGAGTATCCTCGGAGGAAAGAAAAATTTTAGTAAAAGATTTTACTTTACTAACTTTATTGTGCACTTTATTCTACACAAGGTCACTGCTAACAGAATAGTCCTGTCGCTATCCATTTAAATGTAGTTTTGATATAACTCCATTAAACAGATATTACTTCTCCTTTAATTCAGCTATAGTGTGGTGTATTCAAAAGTTTGATCTTAAAACCTAGAAATTACATATGAACTTATGCTTCAGTCTCCGAGAAAATGTGCAGCAAAATTTTGAATTGAAGATTCCGTTTTGATGAAAAAAGATTTCTCTGAAATAAGCTCCTAAATAATTAAAGATAGTTATCTATGGGATGGTTCAATAACAAACAATTTAATAAAGTTTTAAAAACAATGTAATTGGGAGATTAAGAAAAGGGTTATAACATTAAGATTACACAAAAAACGTATTTGGTTTTATCCCTATATAGAAAGCATGGATTTATCCAAATATAAATTATTTTGTAAATAAGCTAAACAACATTTGGATTAGATGAAAACATGGAAGTAAAATACTATGATTCAACTAATTAAATAGAATGAAATAAGTTCAATGTTATGGGTGATATGAGTCACCAAAATGGTTTAATAGAACATTTCAATAATATAATCATAGAGCATGACTTTAATTTGGGCAGGCAAAAAACATACTCTGTGATTATACTACCGTAAATTGACTTACAAGATCAAATTGTTTGGAAGAAAAATACAGCTAATAAATTCGACTATTAAAATCCTGATTCAGCTCTCCCTGATCACTTTTTCATCACTGTTTAATTCTATTTATATAAAAGACGCTTGTGCTCCGCTATTATTCTTAAAAGATTTGTTATAATAATCTTAATGTCCACTTTAAAGAGATTTGGAAGAAGTTTATTTTATCACGATAAAATAAGGGTTTTAAGTAAAGTAAAGTAAAATAAAATAAGTTTTAAAACATGTACTGGAGTTTATAAATAGGCATGTAGTGCTTTCTGAGTAATCAGATTACAAAGAGCAGGAAAAGTGACATCCTTGAAGGGATGAAAATCTCCTACACAAATACAAGCAATCAGATGTCAAATTTCACCACGTTCATTCTATTTTATAGAATATCGCATGTTATATGAAAAGCATCTTATCGTCGAGACATGACGAGAAAGACAATTGAAATACTTTAGGTATACATCGCTCCAATCTATTTGACAATTAGGAGCAAGATATCAGAATGCAGATATTTACTACGTCCCCCTTTATTCCAAGTCAAAGAAAAGCTTTACTACGAGGAACGCTTTACATAGAGAGAAAGAATGAGAAACCGCTCTATAACTTAGTAGATTCTAGATTTCTTTGGTTACATAAGTGGTGTTATGTTTGCTGACTGTCGCATTCCTAAAGATATATCATACCACTTTTCAAGAAATATGATAATTAGATTTCTTCTAGGATTCTATTCTTTTTTGTTATTTCTTCTTTTGTTATTTCTAAAATTGCCATTTCCTAAATTTAGAAAAAAGTAGACAAACTAGAAGAAAATTCTATACAAATCAAGATAAAAGATTAATCTCGAGTCTCTGTTTAGGTATAAGGCTAACCCTTTGCAATCGTAAGGCATCAATTCTCAAGTGCTTTTCTAGGCAGTGCATTATTCTGGCAATGCTTAATTTCGATAGCCATTAAATATTCAAGAATTACAAGAATCTGCTTATTAATTTTGTTTGGGAAAAGAAAACCATAAAACTTTATTTTTTATTTATTCATTTATTTAGTTTTAGTTTTCGTAACACTAAATTCCGTATATTGTTTTGTACCTTAATTGGTCATGTAACTACATAAAAGGGATTGCATATGGAGTAAGTTTTGAAAAATAATAACATTTTCTTGGATGATAGATAACAATACACTTATGAAAATTAATACACTGGTGGGCAAAACTTAAGCAACAATGTAGATTTTAAGCAGGTAGCCATGAAATTGCAGAAAAGGGATTATTACCATCAGTACAATGAGCACTCCATTCAGTAGAAAGGTGATGCATATGCAAATGTCAGGAATAAAATGTCATAGGCCACGTGAGTGTACGCTAAATGCGTACAGTCGATCCGCACAACTCAAGGCTACAGGAAAGGAAGAATGGAGGTACAATTAAAGAAATTCGCTGCAAGTGCAAGTGAGTTCTTTCGGGAAATATGAGTAGAAGAAATCACCTAGACGACTTCACACGTGGAAGAATGATTAGAAAGCTGGAGGAGGGGCGCAGTTTGACCAGTGTAGCGGAAGAATTCGGTATCAACAAAAGTACCGTTTCGCGCGGTTAGAAAGCCTTCCAACCATAAGTACAGTTGTTAGAAAGGTTGGTGGTGGCCGCACTAGGAAAACAACTGCAGTGGATGACCGATATATCGTCATGCAAGCTAAAAGGTCCCTATACCAGTCAGCAAAAACCACTGCTCAGCGACTATGTACAGCAACTGGGTGACAAGTGTCGTAGTTTACTGTAGCCAGACGCCTTCACAAAGGTGGCTATTCGTCCACCGTCCCGAAAGCTGCATACCTTTGAAAATTAGCCATCGGTGGCACTGTTTAAAATAGTGTAAGGAGCACAAAAACTGGACATCTCTTCAATGGAGTCGTGTCTTCTTTACGGATGAGAGTCGTTTCAGTGCTGCAAGTGATTCTCAACGCCAGTTGATTTAGAGAGAGATCAGGACAAGGTTTCATCCCAGTAACATCACGGAAAGAGACCGCAACGGCAGTCCTGGAGTTGTCTTCAGGAATGCATTATGCTGAACGGGCGGACTGAGTGTTGGACAAATATTTTACTTATCGACATTTTTGCGCTATAGGACCAAATAAAATGTTTTTTTTTAAACTTTTCACTATTCCCTCTACAGATGCCAAAGCGGCTTCAAACAATTATCCACCTTATAAAATGAAACTTTGTAATTTAAAGTATATATCTGGATGCAATATTTAGGGAAATGAAAGATTTTTTCATTTTTTGGGATCCTGTATATACTCTGATCGATTATGCTGAAAACACCAGAATGAATGATTATTATTGGTCCATCTGAAGGACTGATGGAATTAATGGCTGTTAGCTGAATGTGACAAATTTAAAGAGTACCAGTTTGACTAAGTCAATTTTTTTTTGGTGGTAAATAATAGTTAACGATTATCCAGAGTTAAATGAGAGTTACATTATACGATCCTATCGTTGAGTATATTTTTTCTAGCAGCGTAAATGTCAGAGAGAAAAATTGAGCTGGAAAAGGAAAGTTTTACTTGAAATGGGAGTTTTTTATTTCCATCTACTAAATTAAACTATTAGTCATTATTCGTTTTAAAGTACATTTATAAATCCTATATATAGTTTTTTTCTCGTTTCTTATAATATTCAGCCGTTTCTGTATTTAAAAAGCTCCCTTTCTTGAATTTCCTTAACAAAATTGTGAATAGAATTAGTAAAAATTAAGTTTCTAAATAACTGAAATTAAAGAGGCGGTAAAATAAATTCTGAGGCAATAAGCAGTAATTTCTTATCATGTTGAGTATATTCTCTTCAAATCAATTGGCTACTGTGATCAAAACACAACACATATTCCTAATTACCCTGTACTTTCTAGGGTCACTGAAAACATATCGGGATAATTAGGAAAGATTCACTAAGATTGGTTACTTAATAAATTAATTTGAAAAGGTGTCTTTAAAGTGGAAAAAGTGTTTGTCCTCCAGAACATATTATACATACATATAAATTATAGACTTATTTTTCTTTTCAAAAGATCAGTTTAAATCGAAGAAATTGATAACCTCTGCGAACTTCCTTCCCACTTACTTAACTGACGCTATTCTAATTAAACTGAAATTTTAATCAAATCTATAACATATTTTAATTTTTAAAAAATAGGATTTCTTTCTGATGCGTAAACTGTCTCTTATATCTTTATAAGATTTGCGTGATTTTCTATAAAAACACATTGTTTTCTACTTTTTGCTACACTAATTAAAAGTTGTTTAAAACCATATTATTTTTTAATTAATTTCCATTTCTAATGTATTTTATTATTCATGGTTGCCAATATTATGGAATCTAAAACTTAACATTTCTGAAATTAATATCCATCTCGTGACTTCTCTGTTTTAGCTAAATTGATCATTAAGAGTTCTTACAATATTCAGTTCTCAATGTGCACGAATAATTGTTAGAAAATGTGATTATAAATTTCCATTCTTTATAAGGATGGAAGTAAAATCATTAAAAATGTATGATTCATATTTGAAAAGGAAAAGGGAGGAGAGCATAATTTTTGTAATTGCTTAGGAGTCATTTTTTATGGGTAAGTAGTCGATGAAACTCTAAATTATAGTTTTACCATCAAGCAACCCCCTTTTTAATTATTAAATCTAACACAAAAGCAATTGTTTAAGTAATCGCTCATTGTTTACTTAATTTTGGATATCATACTGCCCTTATATACCGAATTGAACCTATTGCTACTTCTGAGGTGATTATGATCCAGATTGATGGAGTTTCAGATTTTTACTTTCAAAACCAAAATTAGGATTTTTTTTTTTAAATCTCGCTTGTATGGGTGATATTATGACAAAACGTAGAACAATATAAAGGTAACAGCCTTGATTGGTTACAAATGGCAAACTATTACATATTCTCATTAAAAAAATACACGTGAAGTTATTTGCGTCTATCTCGAGACTCTACCACTATTGATTTTTAGGGATAATTTTTTGAATAGTTTGACAGCTTATTACAGCCAGTTTTACCGTCAAGTGTTTTTGAATGACTGCTTTGGGCGTCGGTTAATAGAAATTGCCGTTTTTTCATCCGACATTCGATTTTCAGGCCTGAAAAGAAACTGAAAATTCGGAGCCCTCTTATTTCTTTAATCGATTTCCACGCTTTTTTGAAATTTTGAATAGGACTCAATTAATGCTTATGTCATCCTTTGTGATTCTATCGTTGTAGCCTGAACAATGGAGTGAAAAGGATGGAATAAACAGAGTAAATGCCCTGAGCGCTATTACCAGGGGCGTAAGATACAAGTATAAATCAGCTGCATTTAAAATAAAGTAAGTTTTTTTTAAACTAGTGTTCTCTCTTAAAATTTCAATAGCTCTATTAAAAAATGGGGAACACATTATTTTTATTTTCAAAGACACAGAAAATAAGAGTTTCTTTTATGTATTTTCAAGGAAGGATCAAACTCTGTTGAGGTTCATAAGCAATGCAAATTCGGAGAAAAATACTTTTATTAATTTGATTTGAAGTCTATGAGAGCAGTTTTTAAGGAAGGAATTGAAATTAAAAAACATTTAACTGCTTGTTACCTTCAAGATGGTTGGCTTCAGTATTTTGTGTATAAAAAAAATTAAGCTGAAAAATAATTTTAGATAATAAAACAAGAAAAAGAAACTTTTTAATGCATTCTGAATACTTAAAGTTAGCCAGGGTTATTGACTTGTTAGTCAATCATCCAACTATAAAGATTTGGATCATTTTAATCTGCATTCAAATTTGAAAACATAGAAAAAAAATCATAAGAATAATGATCTGAAATTTAAACTATACTTGATTTTAATTTGAATACGTTCGAATATGTAACCTTTTCAAATCAAATGAATTCATAAACGTTCAAATAAAATGAAATGAAACTTTTATTCCAGGATTCTATTTGTTAGGTATAACTAGGAGATTTTCACAACTTCTAAAGCAGTAGATATGCTTTATTGTGCATCTCATATGAAAAAAATTTTTACATTAAAAATTTAAATATCTGTAGCTGTTTAATTATGTTATACATTTAAGCGATATAGATAGATTAAATATGATCTAGATGTTTTACAATTTATAAATGTTGGGTTTTTTCCGATGTTGTTATTATCATCATATGATAGTTTATATTTCAGAATTATATTTGGTAGGTGATATATTTAGTATGTCGATGAATTATTTAAATGGTGTCTATCATATATTTCTTTTATTTTCTAGAGATATTTAAATGCACATTTCATAAGATAGTCATTTCGCTTTGTTTCGGGGAAGAACATATACTCCAACTAATTTAATGTTCAATTGTATGTTATAAGTTTCTTAAATAATAATAATTAGCTAAGAAATGCAGAATTATTGTAACTCAAATTAAATTGTTCAACCAAAGATAAATGGTCTTAAATAAATCTCATATTTTTTTAGAAATTCATTCTGTCTTATTTTAGAAATCCATACTGTCCTTTTTATTCTGAGCCTCTGTCGAATAGATTTACCAAACGCATCACATAGAACATTTTTTTTATGCGTGTTTATTTAACTTCACTGATTTCATGTTTTAGAGATGAATTTTAGAATTCAATTTTCTGAAATTTTGTATACTTGTGACAATTTTCAGTTTCAATATTTTCAAAATTTAGGTATCGGTTAATCAGTTAATTAAGTTAAATCTTGTCTCCATACATGTGGTACCAGCTGGTAGTGAATTGCAGAAAAACAATTGTATGATTACATTATACTTACATAATGAGTTGCATACTAAAGATTAAAAAGTGGAGAATATTTAAAATAAAAATGCGACTTTTTAATTCCTTAATAAAAATTTTTTTATTATATTATTAAAATAAATGATTACATTTCTTGCATCTTTAATAAATATATAATTTTCATGGTTAATCATATCAGTATTGTTTATTTAATACATATCGTAGTACTTTAACAAACTTCACTGCATAAAATTTATAGCGGAATCATTTTAATTATCTTGTTAAAAGAACATGGATTTTGAAATGAACTTGTTATACTCCTTTTTTTTATTTTATTAACTTTTGTTTTCCATTATCATGCTTCATATTGAAAAATACATGCATGCTCAATTTTTTCGGTCCTGCAACAAAGCATAACGGCAGACTAATGGATTCATATTAATTAAATTCATATGCATTACAGATACAGGACCGTCTTAACAAACAGAGCTACAGTATTCTATCAGGACCGTATTAGGAGTTTGGGTCCAACGGAAATATCTGTCTAGTAAAATAATTAAAGAGCAAAACATAAAGTCTGCTCTCTGATTACAATTTTGCCTTTTTAAAAGTTGATTTTGCCAGCCAGTTCCCACCCTTCATCGTATTCATTTCAACTATTACATTATTTTAAAAAAGTATTCATTTTCTTTTCTGTTGAAAATATTCATTTCATACCAAAATACACTAAATGTTTAAAATAATATAATAAAACAAGTATTGCATTTTATTTTATTCAATATTTATGTAATTGATACAAAAATATGCATTTATTTCATTGTATAGGAAGAGTATTATGCAAGTAAACAAATTTTATATATTTAGAAATTTAATATATAAATTAGAATAAAAGTGATAATGAGCATATAATTAATATAACAATAATAATTTACAGTGAAATTAGAATAATAAATTTTTATTCTCCTAGGACCTACATTCCATTGGAGAAAGCGACCCTGAATAGACACACATTATACAAATATTCTAGTGTCTAGTTTGTGAATTGATTAGGGAGCGTCTAATGTTGGAATATGATTCATCTGATTCAAGGATGCGATTCAAGAGCTTTGGAAGAGAGCAATGTTATTTTGAACAGAGGTAGCACTCTAAATTCTACAACATACAAATGAGAGCACATGACATTTTTTTTTTCAATTTGAAAAGAAAATTTTACATAATTCATTTGAAGAGAAAATGTATCACATCATGAATTAATGATTTTTATTACATACGAATGGAAGCTCAATTAATTTATGATATGGCCAAATTAAAAAAAAAATGTGGCATAGCATAGTTTGCTATGAGTGAAATTTTTTTTCTTCTTTGAATTACAAAAATGAGTAGATGTTTATCTTGATTGATATTTAAAAGTTTGACAACGCTCATTTATGAAATTCAGGAAGCCCGTGTGTGATACGGAAGGAACTTGAATTAGCTGCTTCGCTGATTTATCCTGTTTCCTGGTCTTCAAATAGAATACCTTCTGTTTAATAGAATAGAAATATTTTTTTATTTCTCCTTTTATGGAAAATGAATGTTTCTAGCATCTAAATTCCCTATCACAGTGATGCATTCATCTTATGATATGTTTATGGTAAGTTCCGATAAAAGCAACAAAAAAAAAAACTGTCGAGTTATATTTTCCTGACAATATATTTTAATCGTATCTTTTTTGACAAGGCTAAACTTTATCAAGGAACCTAAAACCTTTCAAGGTAACACATAAGTTAATAACATGGTTTGATAAATTATAGAATATCTCGCTATCAAAAATATTATCACATGTTATATTAATAAAAATAATTCACAACTTATGACAAGATTATTGTTATAATGAAATCAGTTAAATAGGTAATTTCTGCTAAACTGTTAATAATAGGACTCAAATGCATCAAATTAAACAAAGCTGATAAAAGTGTGATGTTAAAATATATATAAACTTCGAGCTCAAAATGAAATACCAAGATGATTTTTTAAGAATTGTGAATTTATTGAAAACTTTTCATGAAATTTATTGATAAAGTTTCACTATGAAAAATTATACTCTTAGGCTTGTTGATATCAAACAAAACTAATCAAATACATGATTGAGTTGAATTATGTATTGCAATAGCTAAATTCTTTTCTAAATGATCAGATGGATATTTCAAATTACTTGCTCAGTGAGTGGCTCAAACACATTCGGAGTCTATTCAATAAATTCGCGAAGGAAGATCATAAAAACTTCATTTTTCGAAATTTAATTATATCAATTGTTTTTTCTTCCAAATACCTCCCAAATTTCCCATATCTGTTTTCATTATTTAAAAGAATTATGAAGATCCTCAGAAGGTAGACTCTTCACTTTCCCCATCATTACATATTTAATCGCCTCCAAACTGTCCAATGCTCTCTTTCTATGACCATAAAAGTGTTTTTTACGAAAAAAAAAAAGAGCACAGGAGATACGTCTACTATTAGGGAAATCATTCAAGCGTAATAATCGAATTACAAGCAGAAACTTGGGCTTGTCACGACTGAATCTGTGGGACTTACAGTTGTATGATTTTTACGGTTTTCTCTAATTTCAAATATTTTGTCAGAATTCTGTGTACAAACGATTTCCGAAAACTCATTAACAATTATCTGGATGAGGAATGAGTGACACGAAAAGTGGAGAAACAACAAATGTTCAATATTTTCATCAGTAAAAAAAGGTCGGTATTGAATCTTCCCTGCCCTCTTTGAAATATTTTATCTATTTGGAAAAAATGTATCTTAATCATTGTTATCTATAAAGAATTCTAAAAGGTTTAGACGGTTTTCCCAAATTTCATCAAAATTTGATAATGAGTAGTTGTTCATCAATCTCCGCTGTTGACAAAGGCCAAAAATACTCACCACTCTCACACAAAAAAATTCCACTCTTGAATCGAAAATCGGACGGTGCTGAGGTTCCATTGGGTGTTTTGCCAAGGTGAGCAGGGACAATTGGGTATGTGGGGGTGCGAAATATAATGAGAAAAAAGTAATAAAATTAAATGAAATCTTCCGTTTCTGAAAAGGACTTAAAAATCGTAAAAAGAGGTGAAAGACGACTGTTTTTTAATTTAGAAAAAACTAAAATCCCCCCATACCTGTCTAGTAAAGTGTTATCTGTTAAATTCTTAACTTCGTAAGAGTAACATTTTTTTTTTTATCAAAATCATTTGTATCTCCGAATGACACACTACCATCAAACAAACAAAAAAATTCGTGAAATTATTTTAAAATGAAACTTTTAGCTTCTAATAATCACTATAATCTTCACCAATCATCTGGTCGATGAATTAAAATTTATCTATACATATGCATAGCAAAAAAACTATTTAGGTTTTAAAAAGGCCAACTTTCTGTTTTTTCTTTGTTTATGGCTACACATTGTCAAAATAGGCCCTGAAACTAGAATATCATTTGTTAGCAGAGAACAAATGACAAGAATACAAAAAGCAACAACCATTAAGGTACTTTTAAGAAAACATTTCACTTATAAGAACATTTTTATGTACAGAATGACCATAAAATATCTTTCCCTATTTGCAGGTATCTGCAGCTAAAACGAATGAACGGAATATACAGACTGTGGAATACAGAATTTCATATACAGACTGTGGAAGGCATGTGAAGATAAATTCCACAGAAGAAGAAAAATTAGTACCAAAAGTTGTGAATAAGGGAAATACTGGCGCAGTAGTAGCACAGTTATGAATGAATTCAAGAAAAACACATAAAATAATCTTTTGTTTATCAACATTTGGATCCCCTAGATTTCATGCAACATTTCCAATATGCATGAAATCTAGGGGGATCTCTACGTACAACATATTGCATACGGTGTATGACGTTCTCTACTGCTGCGTGTAAACTGTCAGTTTCAGTGTTCATAACAATCCGTCTTATGTTCTATTTCAAGACATGCAGGTTTGGAAGCCACCAGAGTGCACTACGGACTTCAGGTACCCTCACAGCCAAATTTATATATGGTTGATGTCCAGGGAACGGGGCTACCATTCCGTCTGAAAATATTAATTGATAACTCTCTGAAACTGAAATGCTGTCTTAAAAGGCTCTGTACTGAAAGATGAATATGTGACCATGCTCCATTTTGCAGAAAAATTAGAGTCCAAGTATTGTTTTTGCTGCAACTGCGAAATAACGAGAGTTTGCAGCATTTGCCCATATTTTTCACCATTAATGGTGAAGGTAATAGGACCTGTTTGAGTGAGATTCTCCAAAAAGTACGGTCCCATTATGAAACTGGCAGTGAAACCGCACCACACAGTCACATTTGGGGAATGCAATGGCATTTCTTGGATCACTGTGGGACGTTCAAGTGCCCAAATACGGTAGTTCTGAGTATTGACAGACAGACTAAAATAAAAAATAAGCCTTATCTCCCTACAATATTTTCCAAGACCAGTGAATGTCGATCCCCATTCGGGCAAGAAACGTTAAAGCGAAAGCGAGGCGCGTTCTTCGTTCATACGTGACAGCAGCACCAATATTTCTCCTATCGGCAACTTTTGATACCAATTTTTTTTCTGCCGAATTCATCTTTCCATGCTTCCCATAATCCGTATATGAAATGTAGTTACATTTCGTTCATTCGTTTTAGCTGCAGATGCCGCCAAACATCGAAAGTTATTTTATGGTTACCCTGTATTTAAAAAAATTTTTATGGTACTTTAATTTCTTCTTCCTAAATTGCTCTTGAAAATCTGATTTATGGAGGAACATGGACATTACATATTTTGTTACTTTGTTGACCAAAATCACTCAACAAAAATCTGAAATAACTTATCAGCATTTAATTTGCTATAAAATTGGTAAAATGTTTAGATGAATTGGCTATCCACGATCCTGGCAATGTGTCATCTTTCAAGTAATTAACAATAGCAAACACAGTATTAAAAAATAGTGAGAAATATGAATAGTCCATGCAATAATTTTAAAATAGGGAAAAAGGGGGGGGAAAGAAATACTTCACAGAACGCTAAGCAAACATTTAAAAACATTGAAAAAACTTCTTACTTTTTCGAAAATTTATTTAAAACTATTAACCCTATAAACCAATATAATGCATTTTTCCCATACAGAAAATATGATGTTAATAATGACACTGGATAACATGTTCATCATAACATTTTAGTGAATTCAATATTAGATTGATTTTAAAGTAGAAAAATTCAATTGTAAAGAGGAAAACAACCAGGAGCCTCAGGTGATAATCATTTGGAATACCCAACTGCAAATAATGTTGAGTTGACTCAATATTATTTCAGTTATCCAGTATCATTTTTTACCTTTTAACAAGATTTTTTGTCGGATTTTTTTTTTCAAGTAAGTTTAATATATAGTGTTCACTAGCAAAAAGGTATAGTTTTCTTTAGCAGGAAAATAAGTTCCTAGATTGATATCTCAATTTTCTACTTCATTGCGAAATCACACTCCCCAAACTCAAAAAAAAGGGAGATTCACTCAATATTTGGCTTCAAAATCCAAAGGATTCAAAAAGGATAGCAGAACTGAGTCCAGAGATTCTTCCATTAATCAGAATTTCAAATGTCATCTGGTGATGTCATGAAAAAAGTTTAAAATGCATTAAAATGTTTGCTTAGCACTCTGTTAGTAGCGTGTTTTTCCTAACACATTCGGTAGCGCTGTATCCGTAAAAAAATCAGTATATATTGTTAACATTAGTTATTATATTATAGATATGTAAACACAATTTAAAGTAGACACAAACAAAAACACAATATTTTTTTTCCAAAACAAAATAGGAAGATAGTAAAATAGAATTTTCTCTCAGACATAGCATCGTCTAATCATTGAAGAAAGAAGTAATCGTGTACCTATCAGATAAGGCCGACTAATGGAATGTTAAAAGTCTCTTAATTTTTGTTAATTTCAATATTTTTACAGTTCGCTCGTTGCTAACAAATAGTATTCTAATTTTAGGGCATATATTTGCAATATATAATAAAAGACAAAAGAAATAAGTGAATTTAATAACTTCTTGCTATACATATGCCGTGAACTAATATAAAACTTTGACAAAATAAGACATCAAAATTATATTGATGGTTTTGAACTAAAAATTACAGATTGAAATAATTTTACATATTTTTGTAAGCTTTTTAGGGAATGTGCAACAGGAAATTATAGATATATTTTAGTAAAATAAATTTTACTGTTTCTTAGAAGTTCAGCACTTAACAACTAATGCTATAATCAAGATATAGAGAAAAATCTTAAATGTTAAAAATTAATGACCAAGAGTCAGTTTTCAGTTTTAATATGACTTTTAAAGACCTTGCTGGAGTGGCAGATTACAATCTATTTCCTTATCTTTTTTCCTCTTTATATTTCTAAAAAATGTCACAACTTCTCTGTGGTATAGAAAAGTGTGGTTTGTGTGCGTGTGTGTGTAGCCCTTCCTAATGGGCAAATATGATATCAAGATCACCCTTCTTGCTTAGTTGGCGTATTCGTTGGATAAACTACGGATTACTTTTATATAGTTATCGGTTTCATTAGTCATTATCTTCAGCTGATACGTTTGATGTGCTTGTGTGTTATAATTTTATTTATCGTTTCTTCTATCGCATAAAATTTAGACTAGATTTTTTTAATGTATAAATTACAATGGTACGAATATGGACGTTGGCATAACTTAATCTTCATAGTTCCTTTAGTATTCTAAATTTCTTTTTCAAGAAGAGTTAAGTTTCAAAATCATTTGGAGAAATATTTAGTTTATTAATTCAATATTAGTATTTCTCATGAATTTCATAAATAAATAATAGCATACTTAAATTCAATATTATAACATTTCTATGTGTATATCTTACAAAGGTGAAACTCTAAATCTGTTAGAGTCAATAAAATTTTGGAAATTATTAATTCAATCCGTGATGACATTTTTACGTGCTGTATTCATTCAAGTTCATTGTGATTATCGATCTGAAGTTAATTGTTTATACGCATTTTCTATCATTTAATTATAATATTGATTTTTTCTCCTATCTCAGTTCACGATACTCAACTTTCAATAATCTCTATCATTAGAGAGTATTATCTTCCCAAAGATGCTTCAATTTATAGAGTGTAAATGATTTTTCCCGTCTGCCCTCATCCAAATCATGCTAGAGTGAATTCTATTCTTATCATCGCGACTTAGCTAAAACATGATTGAAGAATATTTTCTGTTTATCCATTTACAAATGAAATAGAATCTATTATTTTATTTATCTTTTAACCCTACTTACCTAGAATAAATTACATGAAATACTTCATTAGTTCTTGATCAAATTGGCCTTGCAATAACAGTATTTCGTTATAGCCGGATCATGAATACAATCTGATTCATTGCCATATTTATTAATTCTGCTAACTTCATCTGAAACTTTGAATTGCTTCTTCTTCCCTTGAACAGTTGCTTCAAAAATAGCACCACTTGGGTTGACAAGTAAGGTGATCAAATAGTCCTTCGGGAGTACTTCCACTAACAATTCGTTAGGCTGAACTAGTCTCGCATCTAAAACTTTGCTCAATTTGAGCGGGGCGCACAATCTGAAGTACGGCTTCAGAAGTCGATTTAATTTTCGCACCACTGCCAGTGCTGCTTGGCGGACATTGTCGTCGTCGGATGGTACAATTTGGTGAGTCTGGCAGGTGCACCAGTGTTTCGCAATCATTGCATCGGTACACGTTCGTTCGGAAGATATTTCGGTCAGCAGACTTTGCCCATGAAGAGTATAAAATGTCTCTCTTTCGAGGTCTAATAAATGAAGAAGCGTCGCATGTATATCGTAGGGTGTAGTCAATCGGTTTCTATTGATTTCCAAGTTTTTAGCAAATTCAGGATACTTTTTGAGAAACCATTCAGGAAATATTAGAAACATAAAAGGCATCCTTTCTTCAATTTTCCCAATGTAAGTTCTCCGTATATCTCCAAATCTGATCCCGTGGTCACTAAAGAATATAAAAAGAGACCGGTTTAGGATTTCGTTCTCTTTCAAATAAGAAACTAATTCAAAAGCCGGCTTGTCAGCAAACCCGGCATATTTAAAGATATCGTGAGTTAATCTGGCGACGAAAGTGAATGCAAAATATAGTCTATTTTCCATTGTAGAGACAAAATTCCGGAGATAGTCGAAATAGACTTCCATTTCAAGTTTTGAACCAATACAATGAGTCTTGTGCCTCGTATTAAGTGCTTCCACTGCCACCGAATAGGGCCGACTATAATAATCTGTAGGCGGGTTTTTGAAACCTCGTCTGTTTAGAACAAAGGCTCCCATATTTGGAGCGTCTTCTGAAAACAATGTCCTATAACCTACTGCCGCATATCTTTTCCATATGAAATCGACGTCATCGAAGAAACCATACCTCCGTTCTTTCGCTTTAAAATGATTTCTATGACGCCCAGTTAAAATAGGAATTAAGTTTGGATATGTATTATCAGCTACTTTCACAAATCCATGCAATTCGATGGCCGATACATTAGTGCGTAAATACTTTAAGGTGTTTCGAAAATAACGAACAAAATTAAGTTTGGATATAGAATCGATTCCTACGATGATAACATTTAACTTCTCCTTCAAGTTAAAATTTTTCTTTAAATGACTTTCACTTCTTACTTCAACTTTGGTTTTAATAGGTGTCAAAAGCAAGGGGATCTCTATAAAGGTCTTGTTTTCATTTTTGCATTTTAAAAGTATAAAATCATCTTCAATCGGCAAATTAAATATCATATCGTGTTCTCTACCAAGGTAAAAATTATCATCGGGTTTTCTACCTCTGTTTTTTCTAATGATAGGATTAAAATAACAATCCATTTGATCCATCCGAATTTTATGCTGTCTGTATAATTCTTCTTCATCAACGGTTACAACGCCCTCTTTCTGAATATGAAATATAGGTTTTTTTGGACCACAGTTATAAGTGTCTGGAGTTTTGATGTAATATCGTCTCACAGTGAAATCAAAGGGGTCATATTTGGGTATTCTGCAACCGGAGGTGTAAACTAGAAAGTTTTTATGCATAGTTTGATTATTCAACATATATACTAGTCTTGGTCTTTTGAGAGGCATAATAGCTTTTCTATAAAAGGTGTGTAAAAAGTATATGCTTGAAAATATCAAAAATATTGCTAAAAATACTATTGTTTTTAAGACACTGTAATGCATTCCTGAATACATTTACTTAATTTTTATAAAATGTACCGATTTTTTTCTATCTATTGCTGATGCTGTAAAATTTCTTCATACTATTTTCTTAACGAAACGTAATACAGCTAAATATTTTGAAACTATAATTAAATTATATTACAGACTGTAAAAGGGCAAAAGGTGACAGTTTATAAAAAGTTTAGTATAGTTTTCTTTAGTGTACGCTTAATAAATCATATCCTTTTGAAATCTGAATGATTTTTAAGCAATCATCACGATTTTATAAAAAATTATCAAATAGAAAATGCATGGAGATAATTTAGATACTGAATTTAGTGGAAGAAAACTATTTATAAAATAATTGTCAACCAGCTAATATCCGTTGTATTTGTAAAGGATGCATTTGTTTCAAATCTGTAATAAATATTCGACTTTACAAACATTTCACAATTCTTTTGTTGCTCTCCAGAATTGACTATTACTTTTTAAACTTAGTAGTTGTTTGAAATACACAAATAAGAAGATGTAGATTTTTTGCTCTTTGTTTCAAAGAAATCAGATGCTATCAAAGAAGAGAGTTCACTACATCGGATTCCTTTTTCTCAATGAATTCTTATGGCCCTTTTTTAAAAAAATGTTAAAAAACTAGTCTTCGTCAGATTTTCTAAAAGGATGAATTTTTTGGCATCCGAAATCCTTTTCCTGTAAAGATGTCAAATTCGGGTAACTTGAGGAACAAAATCCTGTAATATATAATACATTATTAATATATAAAATTCATAATTTTAATTCAAGGAACATCACTTAATTTTTCCATACAAATATATAAACAAATTTTTATATGAGTATATTCATATTTACATTTAATACGCATAAAAATTTAAGTCGTTTCATGTATCATCATAAAAGGATAAAGTCATTGCCAAATGCAATAAAATCTCTATTGGCCGGCATCTAATTAACTTGCAATATCAAAATAACGGAAATTCTGAAAGTACATATTTATAACATAACATTTATAACATAATTTTTGAAGTAGAGTCATGGCCAAAGAGATGAGAGGAGACACTTTGAATTTTTAACTTAGCTTTAATTCATTCCAGGAGGCACAATTTATGTACAAGAGGCGCGGACAAAACACGTCCGTTCACAGCGCGACACAAGAGCAGAAGACAGTGAAAAGGGGGCAAAAGAGCGAGAATATTTTTCCAAGTACTTATATATTGTGAGATTCTGTTATGGATTTCTTTACACGTGTCGATTTCGGTAGGGGAATCTTGGTATCTTTTAAAAGAATTTGTTTTGGTTAGCAATTTTTTATCCCTTCACTCTGATCGCGGGAATCGCTGACTTAAGCATTTTTACAGAGCTTTCTGTTTCATTAATTAAATAGAAAAAGTGGAATGCGATCAGGAAATAAGAGAATATTTTAGAATGAAGTTAATATGGACTAAATTAAACTAAAAATTAAGAAATTCATTAAATTAGATTTTAAAATATTATTACATATATATGCCATAAGAATTTCAATGGTTTGCTGATATTTGATATTCTGATCCCGTCATACTCTCTCTTGATGATGACAAAATAATTGATGAATGGAGTAAGATAAAGAAGATGAGGGGAAGAAAGAAGCAGATAAAAAACACTATTAAAGTTCGCATACTTATGTACTTATTCATATGATATTTTACTGTATTAATTTTAAACCTCGGCGAAAGTCTGGCAAGTAAGCAGACATTCAAAGGCTAAGAAATAACTATCATGTGGTGAATAATTTTACAAGATGCGAATTTTAGTATTATTTATATAAATGTGGTCGGTAGAATGAAAATCACGCAATTTCACAATACATGGGCGAGCAAATATATTTAATTATGCGAAAATAATCTCTATTTTGTTTGGACAGCATTATGGAATTATTTATTGGGCTGAAACTCGAGTTCTCATCCTTTCGCTTTGACAAAAATTCTCAAGTTGACTAAATTACTAAACAAATAGCCCCCGAAAATATTGCAAGACAGCCTGAATATTAAGAGCCTAACTTAAATGTTGTGATTGTGTGTGTGTCATCCAGAGGTCAAAATATACGTTTCTGCTGCTCGAAGTAACACAAGTGTTGTAAAAAGTGTCATTAATGGCGCGAGTAAGATATCGACATTGAAAAATGTGGGTAAGTTACCCAAAAGGAAAGTTGTTTTTCTTTCAAGACTTAGTCCTGATACTACTGTCAATGAAATATCCCAATTCATGATTCTAAAACTAGATCATCTTCGGTACCGAAGAATTAAAACAAAATTCAAATCTCATGCTTTTTTTTTTCATCTAAAAGTTTTCGAGAGTGATTTTCATCGCCTATCTGATACATCGAATTGGCTTGAAGGATGTCTGGTTACTGAATTTTTCGGTAAATTGAAAGATCAGATTTATCATTCTAGGACAGATAGTAACCCTCCCTTTTACTTAGATTTATTAACAAAAACAGATTCGAAATGACTGTTTTTGTTTTATCAATGCTCATGGTTTATGCACCAAAACTGTAGGGTTCTTTAGTTCTGTGGCTTCTATGTAATATGATCTGATTTGTGTTACAGAAGCATGGCTTTGTGACTCTATAGATTCCTTGCACTTATTTGATTATCGAAAAGATCTGGTGTTCTCGTGGTATCAAAAAATGAAAAATGTCTTTCGCCCCTTAAATCGGACGTTCCTGGTTTGGATCTTGCAGCTGTTTGGATTTCGGTCAAGTTAAATTACAGAAAAAGAATGCTTTCATGTGTTTTTGCTATCCACCTTCTCCACATATGGGTACATATGTTAATTTTTTTTATTGTTTTGAAATATTTCGTACTTACGATAAAATATTAATTTTTGGTGATTTTAATTTACCTATATATGATGGGTTTTATGAAAGTACAAATCCAATTGTTTATGAATCTTTTCAATTACGTCAATATAACAATATTGATAACTATAATAATAAATATCTTGATTTAATTTTGTATGATGTGAATTCAAATGATATTTCTGTCTGGCACAGTGATAGCCCATTGATACCTGAGTATAAACATCATTCCGCTCTGTCAGTGTCAGTTATTTCTGTATCTTTCTACCTCAATAAGAAGAATGCTAATATTTCTAGATTTTATTTTAAAAGAGCAGAGTTTTTTTTTTAATTATGTGGAATTTGTTCCGTGAGATTTATTGGAATTTTTTCTTGCTTTTGATGACATAAACGATGCGGTTTTTAGTTTTTATAATTATTTACACGATATTTTTAGCAGAACTGCTCCATTTAGAAAAACAGTTACCGAAAATTTTCCCTTTTGGTATTCATTGGAAATCAGAAAACTATAAAAAGGAAGGCCACGATCTATAAGTTATCTTTAAAGAATGTTAACCCTGCTTCATTTGATGACTTTAAATCTGTACGATCATCCGCCAAATATAATATCCAAAAAGATTATGTCGCATATATACGATTAACAAAAAGTAATTTAGTTTTGAATCCTAAAAAATTCTGGTCTTATTTCAGGGATAAATAAATGGATACTCCGAATATTATATACTATAATAACATACGTTATGAAAATGATGACAATATCGCAAATGCTTTTGTACTTGTTTTTTTTTCAAGCCTAGGATGGATGTTGACAGTATTGCTAAACATATAAGTAACATCATTGGTGATCTTATTAAAATCGATACTGTAACTTACGATGATGATATCGGAGTCTTTATCTGTTGGTGTTGATAAATTCCATCCTTTATTGTTAAGGGATACTCGGAGTTTTTTTTTATTTTTTATTTTTATACACTGCTTATTTTGTTTAACTTGTCGTAGTGAATTGGTGCATTTCCTCATATCTGGAAACATGGAAAAATTATTCATGTTTTTAAAAAATGAGATAAACATGATTGTAAAAACTATCGTCCTATTGCTATTTTAAGTTCTTTGTCTAAAATTTTTGAAACTACAATTCATAAGAGATATTTCCAGCAAATTAAAAACCTAATTTCTTCATCTCAACACGGTTTTATTCCTAAACGTTCAACTGTCATTAATTTATATTGCTTGCCAAATAAGAATATTTCTTCATTTGAAATTGGTTCCTGATGTCTTTTACATTGACTTTCCGAAGGCCTTTGACTCTATTGATTTTGGAACTCTTTTAAATAAGTTGCACAGTCTTGGTTTCAGGTCAACCTGACGGATTGACTCCATTCTTATTTATGTAATGGGACTCTCTGTGTTCATTTTAATAATACTGTTTCACGTGAGTTCTCTTGTACCTCTGGTGTTCCTCAGGGCTCTATTCTGGGACCTTCACTTTTTATTTTATTTATTAATGGCATTGCTAGTGTTTTTAAGTATTCTGTGTGCTTTTTATCTACTGATGACTTGAAGTTGTTTCGTTCAATATATTCTAAAATTTATGCTGTCTCTTTACAGACAGATGTGACTTTTTAAATGTTGCACGGATAACAAGCCTTTAAATAACATTTATAAAATTTATGAACTTATATAAATAGACTCAGATTCAGTTACAGACTTGGTATCTTCTTTAACACTAAACTTGATTTTTCTGAACATATTGATTATTTGGTTTTCAGAGCCTATCATATGCTTAAAATTTTCAAACGCAAAATTACTAAATTTTCAAGTGAAATTGCCCTGAAGGTTTTATATTATCCTCATGTTAAATCTTGTCTGAAATATTATAACATTATTTGGGATCCAAATTGCCGTACCAAAATTTAATAATTGAGCGTATTAAAATCAGTTCACCAAATAAAAATGGATTTTATTCTCAAGATATATCTTCTTCTTGTCTGCGAGATATGTTTAATTTGCCTAGTTTGTGTTTCTTGTGTTCTTTTCTTTTATAAGGTTATCAATATTTCGATCGATTGCATTGATATTCTGAGTTCTTTAAACTTAGCAGTGCCTGTAAGATTTTAAGAAATCAGAGTACTTTTCCAAATGTTTATTCTAAATTTAACTATATTAAAAAGTTCATTTTGAATAAATTTCATTAGATTTTTAACAGCATCTTTGGGGAACTTAACATTCAGCATATGACTTCAAACGTTTTTAAAGCGACTTGTTCTCAACTTTTACCAACTTGACTTTGCTTCTTTTTTATTATTTTTATTACTACTTTTTTTAATTCTTAACTACACATTATTTTTAACTATGCATATTTATATGTACTCATGCTTCTGTGTTGGTATTACGCTTGTGTGTGTGTTACTTTTTGACCCTTGCTAGCTGTTTGCATTTTCAATTATATATCGTTCAGAAATTTGTAATTCTTTATTTTTTGCTATTCCTTTTTATGTAAGCTTTAATTTGCTTTGTGGCTTGTTTTTCTAGTGTGATTTTGATTAATGCAATCTGTAAGTGATGTCAATCTCTGTAGTGTGCTTATTTCAAATAAATAAATTAAGAGATATTCTATGGCGTCTCAGCTTATCAAAAAATTAATTTGAAATTATTCAGCAGCATAGTTAATATTCCAAAATTATTACTTTACTCAGCATAATTAGATGTGGATTAAAATTAGTATAACTTCTCTTTATTATTAATTTGAAATGTATAATCTGATTAAAAAGCAATTGAAAAATAAGCAAGAAAACTCTTATTCAGAATTATGGAAATTTCATACGAACGTTATGGAAAAACTGTTCAAATTTCACCAGCAAGGTATTTTAAAAAGCGAATATAAAAGAAACCATGCCAGACACTAGTGCATATTTAAAGGGAAAATGCAAATTATCTCAAAATAGAGCATTTGTAGTGTTCTATTTCATTATATAGCACTCTATTTATGTTTTGTTTTCGGAAGCTTTTATTTAACTTGATTTGTTTCATATTTCCAAAAACGATTATTAATGGATTTTTTTTACTAACTTCTCTTTATGCCAGATTTTGAAAAATTTATTGAAATTATGCATTTTCTTTGACAATACAATATTTTAATATTTTAAAACTTAATTATCAATTAATCCCTCAATTTTAATTAAATTTTGATTCTATGTTTGTATTGCCGCTAAGAAATTGTTGGGATGAGATGAGCGAATTATTTTTCTAGACTATCTTTGTGCGGATGAATATCTATGTGATTATGTTACCTGCTTCGCTCATTCGAATCATTTTCTCTTCTTCCAGCGAGCCCTTGAAGATTAACTGTATGCTTATGATACTGAGCAGAAAATGCTGTGTGATCTTCTTTTATTCGTCTTACACACTCATACACACACATAAAAAAATGTGTGTGTATGTCTGTGTATGAGTCTGTGTATAAATGAGTATGTATGTGTGTGTGCGCGAGCGCGTGCGCATGCGTGCAAAAAAATTTTGCTGTTTAAATGAAACATGATCAATATCTTATTGAAAAACAACAGCAAATGGTAGCAGAGCGTGGTTATGATTCTATCGAATTCTATGTGATGAAAGGAACTCTGTGATTCGAAACCGAAACTTTAAAGCGGGCAAGATAAATGTCCTGGAATTAAATGAAACTATTTATTTCACATGGACTCTAAAGATTCGAGTTGCTCAAAGTTTTAAAAAAAATGTACGGTGTAATATCTACTGGTAAGCCAGAAAATCTTTATAAAAAGGAAACAATAGAATGACATTAGAAAAACACTCATGTTGTTACCCACATTAAGCTGTAATTCACGGACAAATATGCACTGGAGTTTGCAGCTGAGGAAAAAGCAAAGATTGTGTGGGATAAAATCAAAGCTTTTCTCACGAGTCCAGTAGAAGACCGAAAAATTAACACCGGAAACGTACTGGAAAACGTGCGGATAAAATATTATGAATCGGCGATATCGCTAGAGCAAGAGAAATTGCAGCTAACTGTCATTCTTTTGGATTTGATGTCTCATCTAGAGAGCTTGTGTACTATATAGTACTCTATTTGAAAGGAACATTTTCCAAAATAAGAGATATCTTCAAAACACAACGAAATAAATCAATAGCTGAAGTATTAGAAATTATCCGTGAAGAAGAAAATACTTTTAATTCACCGACAAGTCGCACTGAAGGGGCCAACTAAGACGTGTTTTTTCGTGAATAAGTCCATATGCAAGACTTTGCTATTTTTGCAGACGTCCAAATCACGTGGTTAATGATTGTTTTCACAGAAATTAAAATAGAAGAAATAACACATTCAATGGGAATAATAATAAAAAACAACTCATCACCATATCAGCTTGTCAACAAAAGAAAGAAATTCTGCTTTTACTGTTTCTATACATCATGAAAAACTAAGTGATAAATTATGGTTACTGTAAAGTAGAGATTCTTGTCATATAGTTAGAGGCAGAGTTTCGTTTGAATAAAGGGTATTTCTTTAGCAGATGCAGACTATGAAATTTTGTCTGAAGAAGTCGGGAACATGAAAGCAAAAATTGTGAGTACAAAAATGATAATCCTATAAAATTAACTCTTACAAATGTAAGATCATGTTCCTCACTAAGATTTAATTTACTATTTGTTACATGTTTGATGGATAATGGTTGCAAGATTGATTCCAATAACAACTGTGCATTGGTATTTATTAAAGATAATAAATTAGTTACTAAAACATGTAAGAACAATGGTAAATTAAAAGCATATTTAGAACCATTAAATAATTCTGATAATTACTTTTCTAATTGACCTACTAATAATTATGAGATCTGACATAACAGATTATGCCACATAAATCTTAATTAAATGCTTAAAAAGAAAAAATATATTGATATAAATTATTTCAAATATAAAACTTGAGACAAGTGTAATAACCAAAAATAAATCATTCTAATGTCAATATATAAATCAAAGCTCTCAGGTTCTTGAGTTGATTGATGCAGAACTATGTGATCCTATTCCACTTGCTTCATTTGGTGGTGTAAAATATTTTATGGTATTGGTGGAGGATTTTTCTGGCACGTATTTCCCTTATTTATTTAAAACTAGTTTTGTATTTAATATATTTTTCAGTTTAAAGTTAAATATAAAAGTTTAACTAGTAAAAGAATTAAAAAATTGAAAGCTGATAATGGATTAGAATTTGTAAATGAATTTGTATGTAAATAAGCTTCTATTAAAATTTGGGCTGAAGCTATTGATGTGTTTAACGTAACACCACGTAAAGGAAAGGGAAAAACTCCCCCGTGAAATGTGAACGTGTAAAAAAGTAAAATAAAGTTATCTTAAAAAATTTAGCTATGTGGCACATTCCAAAAATAAACAAATTTTATGTACCGGGAGGACATGGTATAATGCTAAGATATGCCAGGGAAAGCCGGGATTACCGAATCGATATTAAAAACAGGAAGATAATTGAGGAAAGATCAATTAAATTCATCAAATCTTTAAAAGGTAGTAATTGTTTTGGAAAAATAAAAATGGACTTTTGAAATATAATCTCATTGCTAGTAACCCCTTCAGAAAGAAACGAGATTAATCAGAAAACAAGAAATGAAGTGTCTTAATTAGAAATAATTCCTTCAGTAAATAAGGTTAATAACTCAACTTCGTACGAAATCTTTACTCCCCAACACCTGTCTTAAGGCATATGGGATAAAACCAAAAAAAAAAAAAAAAATGCCAGATGTTGAGTTAAAAAGTAATGCTGTAAATCAAATCCTAAATAGGCGTTTGAAAAGGCTTAAATCTAAATAAATGTCAGTTAATGTAGCTCACAATGTTCCAAATACATAGTGTTCATTGGAAGAAGTGGTAATTGGCAGTGAAAAATGAAATGGATTCATTATATGGCATGGATTTTGGGAAACAGTAGAGAAGCATGAAAAAAAAGCAAATGGCTATATTTTTAAAACAAGATTATGCTAGAGAAATAAAATATAAAGCAAGGCTTGCTGCAATTGGTTTTAACCAGGTAAAATATAAGGAAGGTTCAGTCATATTTTCCTATCGTAAACATAGAATATTTCCAACTATTAATTGCACTTGCATCAAAATGAAATTCGTTCGTTTAGTTCTTAGATGTAAAATCTGCATATTTGAAAAATAATCTAGAAGAAACTTTTATATGTTAACTCCACCTGGTTATGTAAAATTAATTGGAAAGGAAAAGTTTTGTAAATTAAGAAAGATTACTTGTGGCTTACCACAAACGGGTAGAAATTGGTATATGACTATATAAAGTGAAGAAGAAAAATTTTGTATTAACAGGATTCTGACAGTTGTGGTTAAATTAAGAATGATGGTCAAAATTACTTTATATTTTGTATGTACGTAAATGATTTGGCTTTTTTTTTCTGTAAAAACGGGAAAATGTGTCGGGAAATTGTAACTATTATTAAAAGTGTGTTTGAACTGCATGAGAATAAAATTGGTAAATTTTTAGGTATGAAAATTGTAAAACATGGCAATAGTATCAGTTTGTCGCAATCACAATATATTGATTCATTATTGGTTAAATATTATCTAGAAAAATATAAAAGTGTCAAAACTCTTATTATAAAAGGATTAGATGGGAGTTTTCTTGCTACAAATGAAAAGATTGATATTACTTTGAATCAGGAATTAATTAATGGACTTTTATATTTAGATAATAGAACTTGTCCTGATATATCATTTGCAACAACTTATCTTTTGCAGTTTAATTATAAACCAGAAAAAAGGCATTACAATTTAATTAAAAGAATATTAAGATATTTTATTGGTATAAAAGATAAGAAAAAATTTGATTTTCTGAATTTTATTTCTGATTCTAATTGGGAAAATGCTAAAAATTGTCAATAATTTTTGGTGGTGTAATTTTACTAGTTAATTATTTTCTTGAAAATGTTCTAATCAAATGAGAATTAGTCTCTCATCATGTGAAGCAAAGTTGTAAGGAATTTCTGAAATTTGTGAAAACATTATTTGGATTGTAAATGCATTAAATGAACTGAAATACAAACAATGTATGCATGTTGTTAACAATAAAGTAATGTAAAAAAATGTATAGATGTTGCTGCAATCTTAAATTCAGATAGTCAAGCAGAATTTCAGTGGATTAAAGGCACTAGATCTTTGGATAATCAAAATGTACGAGTTTACGTTTACATTTTGTGAAATTGATTGGAAGACTAAGTAATTAAATAAGAATATGTTCAAACTGAAATGCTAATTACAGATTTTCTTGCAAAAGCCATTAACGACAAAAAGTTAAAACATGCTATGGAACATATTTCACTAATTTCATAATTTTTTTGTATTTTAATGTATATTTATGTTTTGTGTGCTTAGTATTAGAATTATTTGAAAAATGTATCACTCACAGGAGAGTTATATTGGAATAAGGTGAGTTGACTATTTTTCTAAAATATCTTTGAGCGGCTAAATATCTATGCGATTGTTATTCCCTTTCCTGATTCCAAAAACTCTCTCTTCTTCCCACGATTCCTTTAAGATATGCTTCTGATACTTCACAGAAAATGCCGTGTCTTCTTTAATTCTTCCTTCCTTTATGTGTGTGTCTGTGTTCAATAAATATGCCATCTTAAAGAATCATGATCAAGATCTTATTGAAAAACAAAAACAATAATAAATTGAGAAAAATTGACTACAAAACTTTATAATAATGGTAATAATAAATATCAAAAACCAAAAAAAAGTAAAAATAAAAAACTTTTTAAAGTACCCTTTTACTAGTGTACAAAAAAGTGGAAAATCCTTTTTTGATAAAAATCTGGGGACAAAATAAAAACGTTAAAGCAATAGACTTTTAAGCTGAGATGAATATTTTGAAGAAAATCGCTGATCATTCATTAGAAATTAAAATATATTATAATTAATATTCATGTTTACTTAAAGTTGAATTGACTCTTATCAGTTATTCATGATTTTATGTTCTTGTACCAATCCACAGATTTTTGATGAAAAAATTTTTTACTTTTTTGCGCTACTATAAAAGTGCATTTTTAAAAACTTTTTGTTTTAATTTAATCTGGGGAAACATTAAAGAGAATGTATTCGTGCAACTTCTCAGATCAGTTCACAATTTTAAACAAACCAACCAACAGCAATTTAACTTTTGGTTTAAAGTAAAATCTGTTATATCTAACACACTGTCAAACATCTATCCAAGCTTGCATAACTCTTCACTAATTTCATCTAATAGGCTTACATTTCGGCCACTGAAAATGACATTATTTTGTTATTGTGAATAACTGTGGATTATATATAAGAGATTGTTTTCCCTGACGAAGAAATAATTGAGCATATATTCTGAGAAAGATGATTAGGAAGAGGGAAGACCTAGGATGTAAAGAGGAAGAAATCAAACTTCCATGAAATATCATCTAATACGCAATATTCACTTGATAATATGTATGCTGTTTTCTTATTTGTAATTAAATTTTGTTTTCCAGAAATATGAAAAGTGTAAATTTCAAATAATCTGAACAATTTTTGATATTATTTATTTATTTGTGGCTGATAGATTTAAAAAAAATCCATATTTCTACAGTTTCTCCCGATGGCATTACGAAAACATGAAAAGGTAACATCTGGAATCTTATATTCAACTATCCAGCAATGATGAGGTCCCGATTATGAGAGCTTCTACTGCATATTGAAAAAATTGAGCTAAAACAATAAAGGTTTTTTTTTTTTTTTTTTTTTTTTTTTTGCAGTTGCCAAATTTAGATTTTGAGAAGTTGTACGGATTAATAATATATGCCAAATGACCAAATCATATAAAATATTAAAAGATATATCTTCAAAAAAAGTATAAAAATATTTGCTTCAGTATTATTATATAACATTTATTGATATAAGCAATACTTAATTATATAAGACTTATATTAATAAGTATTTTTTAATATTTAGGGAAACAAAATAATAATAGAAAGTGATTTTTTTTTCTCGGAATTCGAACCACAAAAATCGGAAATTGAATCAGAATATCGCAACATTGTTTCCTCTTCCTTATTCAACAGTTTCAAATATTTGGAAGATTATATAAAAATGGGATGCTTTTAACTAAAGTAACTGAAATCATGAACCCTCTTGTTTGCCGTTTATACTTCTTTCAAACCATTTATATTTTTTTATCTGGTGATAAAAACTTATGCCAAATTTCAATCATCTACTAGTTTGGGGTGTTTTTTTAAGTTATCTTAATATTCACAGGGAAGGGCAGACAAACAGAGAGACTTTCCTTAAACGAATTTTGTCTAAAATTTGCAATAAATCTACAATTATGAATATAAAGACTGAATACGAAATATCATCCCTGTAGCTAATTGCAGATTTGGAGTATTTTATTCTAAAACAGACAGACATAATTCGAAAAATCTTTTTTTTTTGTTTATTATTATTATTGAGAGAGACCTAAAACTCAGTGATTCATGAAAATGGTTATTACAATATTTCATACATGAGAAAATAAAAATACATAATTATATTTGAAAATTCTGTTGAAAGTCATCAAAATATGTCATAATAATATCAAGTCAGAAAAATCATAATCATATTTTTCGACTTCATTCTAGTTGGATTGTCATGAAAACTATCAAAATAGGAAAAAAATACATAACTTTAATTTTATAAGTTTAAGTTGCTGAATCAGTTATCCAAAACAAGCCTCTTACACCCAGATATATTTTGGAATAGGGAGTGGATTCGGGATGGATGTTATTAATGTGAGAGAAAAGCCTTACATTAAAAAGTTGTAGGTATTAAAAAGACCTATAAAATAAATTGACAAATGTTATAATAACTTAATAATATCAGAAGTAAATTTTTAAAAAGCATAATCTTTGAAAAATATATTTCATTTTTCAAAAAATTTGTGCGAAATTTTTGGAACTCCAAGGAAGTACATGTTCCATAGAAAAAAAATAATAGACAAAAATTTCAGATCAATATCTGGATGTTTTTTTTTTAATTTGATTTTGTTAAATGGAAAAACAGGATCGAAAAATGTCTATAAGTACTTTTCTGTATTTAAAAAATTTCTTAAATTTTTGACAGAAAAATAATCTTATTCTAAAAATGTTGCTCCACGATTTCAAATGATATTATAATAATAAATTTTTCAAAAAAAGGAAGAAAAAGCAGTGTAAATAAAGTTTGAAAATAGGAAGAAAAAGATCTTACTTTGAGGCGATTGGCTCTCCGGAAACAAATAATAGTTACCGCAAGATTAACGGTCACCAGAAGATGGATGAGGCGTTTTAATTAATACAAAATGTTAGCTTCAAATTTAATTTTAACCACTTTGTTTAAAATAAACCATTATAATATCATTTGAAATCGTGGAATAATTCTTTTAATATGAGATTCTTTTCTGTCCACGAATTCCGATTCGTAGAAAAGCATTTACTGGCATTTTTCGACAACTATGTTTTTTCGATAAAGTAGGATTTTTCAAAAAATAAGATAAATATCATTTTGAAATTCTTAGTTATTTCCTTCTACTTCACAGAATTTACAGAAAATTTCGGAAATTTCGCTCAAATTTTTAGAAAAATATTTTTCTATATTTGTACTTTTTTAAAAAAATATTCCTGATATAATTAAAATATTATAACTTTTTGCTGCTTATTTTATAAATCTCTTTAATTTAAAATTTTCCTCTCAGATTCCTATTTTTTTTCATTTAAGTGCGAAAAATCGCCATTTCAACTTATACTCCTTCCTTTTTAACATATAAGGCTTCAAACTTAGGGCCCTGATTTAGATAACTAACACAATTTAAGCTTGAAAAGCCGCTGTTTCAATGTATACCTCTTGTCCGGTAACATATCAGGCTAGAAAATTAGAGCCTGTTTTAGATAGCCAACACAAGAAAATAAAATTGCTGTAATCTTTTTTTTCCATGTCAAAGTATAATTCGATTGGATTGTTATCTATTTCCCCCTTAATGATGTATGAATGCACTCCATAATACCAATAATTTTAAAGAATAAATTTTCAGGGCTTCCATATCGAATTAAATTTGATTTAACAATAGTGTTCATTGTGAGTAACATTTGCTTCTGAACGAAAACATCGCAAAATTATAAAAACCTGGAAAATGTTTTTTTATAGAAGCATTTATATGGATGCTATTATCTCAAATTGAATAGTTTGTGTATGAAATAACTTATTCCTGATTTTAATACTCATTTGAAACGATTGTATTTCTAAATCATATTGAGAATTCATATGCTTTAGAATATTTCTGAAAATGATGCCGGAAGTTATAAAAAATTCACCATTTGTGATAATATTAGTTCTGTTTTGAAAATTATTTTATTTTCTCTTCAGTAATCTGTATTTAAGTTGTAAAAAATAATCTTATAGCTTTACAAGATGAAATAGAAAATAAATTTTTTTAAACTTTGAATCAATTATGAAAATATAAAAATAGATAATAACAAAAATATTATTTGAAAACTTTGCACAAAATGTCATCTTCGACAGCAGACGATAGAGAAATGAATTTGTAAAAACTTCCCTATTTTTGTCTTTTATCAGAATACATTTTTTAAAGAGCTATTTTTAAGAGAAGAAGACAAAATTGCGATTTCACTTTGCCGGAGTTCTCCAGTTTAAAAAAAAAAAGAAAGTGGAGGATTTTCCATTGCATTGGGAATTAATTCCGTGTATTTCTACTCTACAATAATTTTATTTTTTAATTTTATCTTGTTTTATTTATATTTTTTGAAAATGATTTTCATTATGTTCTTTATGCACATTCAATATATTTTGAAACCCGTTAAATGCAGCATTAAAACGAATTCATTTATAAGAAACTCATTTAACTACCATTTAAGTATTTATGAAATAGTTTTTTCTTTCACTTTAAAATGAAAAAGAAAAAGAAGTTAATTCAAGTTAAGCTAATTACTAGATATTCAAAAAATTTCAGGAAAAAATCATTATCAGTTTTGTAGTGTCATGAGCTTCTATATTCATGACGGTTCAAAAGAAAAAAATCGAGAAAGCAAAAACGAAAAAATTTCACTTGAGACTTACAGAAACGTCCCAGGAAAAGTTTGCACAGACAATCTTGAGTTGCCAGTTCGCTCAAATCATGCAGCGTAAGCCTATAGCTATTCTAGGCAGAAAAGTAAAAGGTAGCTAGTATCTATGGCAACTATCTATCTAACATATCGACCAGCAATGGAGCTCTAATTATGTAACAAAAAAAGTTTTTCATTTGTCATTTCACCTCTCACGCCCAATTACTCCCCGGTTCCAATAGCTGCAAGAAGCTCACATCCATTATTTATAAGCCGAGACAATAACTTCTATAAAGAATCATTAAAAAATAGCAAATTTCATATTAATTATCTAAAATTCTCATAACTAAAATTTCACATGTTTTTAGCAAATTGTCTTTTAAATTTGTCTGAAAATAATGAATCCAAGATTAATTTTGTCTTTTCTGATGTTAAGGTACTTTCAGTTAAAAGGTGTACTTTCAGTTAAAAATTCTTGGTTAAATGCGTTTAATTCCACGGTAAGGCGAATTTTCAAACAGTAAATATTTTTCAAATGCAGTCGAAAGTATGTTTTGAATCGCAACAATATTTTAATTGTATGTGGTCTTTTTTATCTGCAGTCGAAAAAGGCAGAGTAGGAGAGTTTTCATATTTTATGTCATTTTGCCTTTAATCGCTAAATTATTTCCCATTAGCAGTTGTATAATGTTAAACTAAAAAATCATGAAAATTTTCTTTTCGAAATGTTAAATTATTATTTTGTAAGCAAAAGGGGGGGGGGACAGTTGCTGTCTTTTACCTCTTGACTTAGAATGATTCAGTCTTTCAAGTCACTCAGAAGTTTCATTTTAAAAGGTTCTTTCTTAAAAAATAAAGGCATGCGATTTTATCCGCAAAATATTGGGGCGAGGAAATATGCATTTGAAACAAAAAACAGTGTCTGTTTTTATTTAAAGAAGATGAACAAATTTATAGAAAAATTGAGCCATTTTAGCTATGAGCTAAAATAACACTATAATGGAAGTAAATTATTAATTAATAAGGATAATCAACTAAATATGGAAATGCATGCGATTCCTCTGCAAAATAAGGCCGAAATATACGACGTGTTGAAAATGGAAATAGTACCTGTTTTTATTTAAAGAAGCATTCGGCCAATTTGGCTATGTGTGAATCATAAATGGGTGAAATAACATCATGATAGAAGTAAATTATTAATAAATAAAGATAATCAACTAATTCGAAAAATATCCGAAGAATGTTGCTTACCAATATATTGAATGCAGTGAATCATTCTAAACTATTTTCTCAAGCGAATCAGAAAAAAAAATGTTTCGAAAAGAGATTGTCTATTTTGTTAAATCCAAAAATTCATTCTGGTTAAATATTTAATGAAAATGAAATCAATGAAGAGGGATGCACCAAATGAAAAGTAAATAAATTCCATTCCCAGAAGGGCGAACAAAGTAAAGAAGAATATAGTAATGCCTTAACTTAATAACTCTGATTTGCGTGAACTCGTATTACATTGCATGTTATTGTGATCTCCCGCTTCGAATGCCTCTTATTTTAGAATATAACAGAAATGGAAAAAATCAGAAATAAAAAAAATATTAAAAAATGCAAAAAGAAAAGTTATTTTTCTAGATGAGCCATAAGTAATTTTAGCAAGTTGCTAAATTGATAGAATTTTTCAATTTTGCCAGATAATTAATTGCATTTGAAAATTGTGGAAATAAGGATGTTAATGAGCTGCTACACTCGCATAGCAGACAGCTCTTAAGTTTATAGAAATGCGCGAGAAAATAGCTATTATAGAACAAGATTTCTTAGATCCATATTTTAACAGAAAAGCAAATGACAAATGTAAACTTGAGAGAAATGTTCAACTCAAAAATGGTTTAAAAATTTTAAAGACAACAAACTCTATTGAGAAGTTATTCTACCTTTAAGTAAAGGAATTGAAAAAAAAAATTCAAAAATTCTTATGTAAATTTCTAATTTTTTTTAAGAACTAGTACGTATGTCACAGCGTAGTTTAAATTCATATTTTCATACTCATTTAATATTTTTTAAGGAAAGATTAAAAATAATATTTCCATTGCAGAGAAAAGAATTAACGTTTAGTTAAAAGGTTTATTGGAAATTCTTGAACTAAATAAAATAAATTTTGTAAAATATATCTGACGGAACTTAGAATCAAGTATCGCATGTCAGTTTTTAGATTTAAATATCAATCATATAACGTATTGAAATCGTATAGATTTTCTATATTTTTAGGTTTTGAAAATTCAATTTTGAAATGCATAAATGCTTTAGTTGAAATCGTATTTCATCAAACAGAAATCTGCATCTGATAAGAAGTCAAGCGTGTTTTTTTTATATCCTCATGTCAAAATATAAATTTAACAAAACATTCTTGACTTCTTAACAGTTGAACATTTCTGTTATGCGCAATAGAGATTTTTACCTAAGAATTATTATTATAGATGAATTTTAATGTAGAGTAGAATTTTTTTAACGTAAAAAAGGGAGAAAAAGACTTCAGTTTCTTTTTTGTTGTTGTTACTCGTCCTCTTCGGTTGCTTTCAAGAGAGGTACAACCGGTTTTTCCTTATTTTGAACTATGCCTTTGAAAACGGCAAAGTCGTCTTTTTTTCACCTTTACCACCCCCCTTCATTAATGACTTCTTTGACACTAATAGATTACCAGTGCTAAACTTTACAAAAGAAAATCTTGCAGATAATAGGGAAGAACCCATTTGTGCTGATCAATGAATTCCTTACCTTGGAAACGATTAAAGTAGGAAAAGTTTTATGATGCTTTCGGAAATTTATGGACGAAAATTTTTCATGGATTATTATTATGGCATACAAAATTTTATAAGTACTTCTTTTCATAAACCAAAGTAAAACATTTTGATCTGATATTTTCGAAAGATGCGATTAAACATAAGATGTATGAATTATCACCAAAGGAAATAGCAATCCCTAAACAACAACAAAACAAGTTTGTTGTTGTTACAATGTTTGATGCAGCAATCTCTGAAATTATTTTTTTTTAAAAATCTCTGAATTTATTTTTGTTTTACGTTTTTAATACTTGTATGACTATTTTTTCCTATTAAGAGTTCTGTAAGAAATGGAAGTTGAGAATAAAATTAATGAAAACAAAGAAAGACTCGGCTTACAGCACAAGATATTGTACGGCATCTCTACGATGTCGTTCCATATTCTGAATGCTGCACAATATCGTGAAGATATCTTGTGGGGTATTTTTTACTAATAAGATACGGACATAGACTTTACACTACGGGACCCGTATATAAATTTAATTTTTTTAAACTTTCCATTATCAACCTCCACAGAATTCAAAGAATTTTCATATATATTTCCCACCTTAGTTATGAAACTTTGTAACTGAGAGTATATGTCTAAGCGCAATATTTAAGAAAATATACACTTGTTCCATTCTTTTGGGACACCCTGTATATATTATATAAATATGTGTTAAGAATTGCTATTTACACTTTTATTCAGTGAAGTAAGAATCTAAGAATCGTATGTATCTGTTCTGTTGATTTATTGCTTAATGAAATAAAAGTTAAAAAGAAGTAGTTTGCATTTGTCACTTAAAATATTAGATAAATAAATTTTGCAGCTGTTTATTAAAATCATAGGATTATTGAATTTTAATGGAAATCCCCCTCCATTTTCGGTATTTCGAATTTACATTATACCAGACTGCTACGACTTGAGAATAAATCAAAAGTGTCAAATATGATAGTTTTATTTTTGTGATTTAGATGCTTATTTTGAACATAAGTTATTTATTTAACAAAAGCCAGCGGCGGAAGCGCGATATAGTAGTTCGGATTTACCAAAATAGTGTTGTAATTGTTTTAGTATCGATTTTTCTGATTGCTTGTTTTTCATACCCAGTTCAATCATATGCTTCTCTTGTTTGGATTATCGCTTAAAGAAACAAATTGACAATTTTTTGTAATAATAAGGTAAAGGATTAGACACTTTCTGTACAAGAGATAGAGCTTTAAAAAAAAAAAATCTTAGTTATCACAATAGTAGTAAAATGTATCTCAGATTGTTACTGTACTATAAGTTTAGATATCTGTTTATAATTAAATCAGAATACCTCACCCACAAAGTCTTCACCCACTTTTGAAGATCCAAAAGATCTAGTCGTTCAGGTTTGTAACAGGAGGTTTGCGCTTCTCCTCCGTACAAGGTATTCCTCGTCATTCGTCTCGTGTTCTCAGAGTTTTTTGTTTGAGTCACAGCAACTCTAATAAGGACCTTACCTTATCTATAATCGCGTGTTCCAAACTTCGATTTATTACAAAAGGAGAACTTACTTCAAAAGAAAATAATGGGCTCTTTGCACAGTTTGAGTTCTGGAATGTAAAAAAAAACATCTTTTGGTAGGACGATACAAGCAAATATTTATATATTGGTATGTAAAAATCCGGGTTAAAGAATATGCCGTTTTCTTGAAAAGTAAAATTTCCCTTAAAACTATTCGTTTCAAAAAGTAAGCGTCACCTGTAAAATTGGGGATAAAGATTGTAGAGAAATAGTTTTAATTTGTAACAATTACAGATTGCCTCCATAGTAGCACAAATATATTGTATAAAATGGTGTTATATCTATACTTATAATAAAGCTCAATGTGTGTGTGTGTATGTGTGTGTGTGTGTGTGTGTGTGTGTGTGTGTGTGTGTGTGTGTGTGTGTGTGTGTGTGTGTGTGTTTGCACTCTACAGGCCAGACCATTCAACCTACAGCTACCACATTTGGCACGTATATACCTTGGACGCCGGGAATGTGCACTGGGGGTTATTTTTTCGAATTTTTAACTAGATTTTTATTTATTTAAAAATTAAGCCAAATTTTGGCGTGCTTCTGCTATAACTTCCGAAAATATTACCGCACAAAAAGGATTTTTACATCAAGTTAAAGATCAAAAATTTATATTTTAAATGATACCACTGTTTTAACCTTAAAAATTAAATCTCTATTTTTAATGAATTTTTAAATAAATATTTTAACTATATTTTTCAACAATTTTTTTCATACAAAATAAAAATAAAATTTAAGCTGCACGAGCCCGTTTCGCATTCATGAGAAAAAATTAGCTTTTTTCAAAGTGTTGCCATCACATTCATTAAAGCTCCAATAAAAAATAAATTCAATCTTTTAGGAAATGAAATCTGCAAAAATATAATTTTCGGCACGTGTTTGTAGGAAATGAAACAAATATGAAATATTATTTTTTCTAAAAAATAAATTCAAGAAAAATTATTTTATGATCTTTTACACTCTCTATATTTTAATCCAACAAATCAGTTTTATTTTAAGGCAAGTTTTGTTTAATATGAACAAGATATAAATTCTAATCAGGGACACACAGCTAATTTGTAAACCTTTAGTTAGACACAGATCTGCTAAAATGATCTAAATGGAAAATGATTATATTTTATGTAACGTGATTCAATAAATGCTCTAATAAATAACGAATTTTTGATTTTACATAAAGCTTCTGCTGTGGAAATCACAATTAACAAAATGTTCTTGAAACACTAATATTTTAAATAAAAATAGTTAATTTCCACTCAACTAAATCAATCACTTATACTGACTGATTTATGAAAGTTTGAATATCACTATTCAATAAAAAAAAGATAATTTTAGATTTTCCATCCATCGTTTCAAAGAAAATACACCAATCAGCGCGCAGGTTTCTCAAGATTAATTGGCCTAAGATTATGAAAATGTTGAGTTTTTCTAAATTTTTAACATTCAAAACTTCATAAATAAGTCTTAGTTGATCGTGGAAAATAGAAACATTCATTCATTTATTTAAAATTTGGTGTGTCCAGAATATTTCTCAGAATATGATACCTTACTGTATTAAATTTAGACTTCATAATTTTTGAAATATATTTATAGGCCGGAACAAAATTTTATTATTGATTTCATTTCAATCCTTTTGAAAGCAAAACTAAAAACTGAATTTTATGCTGAATCTGAGAAATTTGTGTTGAATTATTGTTTGAGATATTACATAAATTATGAAAAATATTTTGTAGTTCACATAAGACTTAAATACCGTGCGATTCTGTTAGCAATATTCATATTCAATAATAATAATAAATAAATAAATAACAATAAAGATGATAAATAAAATAAAACGCTTGGTTTTATTAAAAAATATCTTTATATTAACTGAAATTTCATCATTTCCACTTTAAATTAAAGTTGAAATTTTACCGGAAATGACAACAAATTAGCAAAATATATATAGTAAATTGAACGAAACGATCTAAGCAACAGTATAAGTTTGGTATGACTATCAAAATTTGAAGATTAAAAATGTTTTGTTTGAGAGTCTATTAAGAGACCAGTTACTTAAAATATTTAATTGAAAATTGTAGCGAGCGGTAATACTGGCGAACCGGCTGGTAGCCAAAGGCGGCTAGTTATACAATATTTGCAATATTTTTGAATATTGAATAATATAGTATATCACAATATTGTGATGTTAACTGAGCGATTCTGCTTCATGTGAGTAGTATCATTTAGTTGACGACCGAAATCTCTTATAAATTTTTTTTCCTTCAAAATTTTAGATAATTATGCTGCCAAGAAATCTACACTCATGTCCATAAATTAAGGATAATTCAGAGTCACGCGGAAATAGAATTCTAAAATACATATATCATCCGTAAAATGACTACATACATCTTCAAAAATTATATGAAATTACAGGAAGCCACCAAATGACACCGATAGTACGTCACAATGACGAGAGTGTAAGAGAGTGATGTATAAGGAATATAAGTAAAGAAGTAAAATTGTTCGCAAGCTCTTTATAAGCGTTTCATAACCACATAGTTATGTCACAAAGGACGCATTTGAATGATTTTTTACATGGCAGAATTATCGACCGTCTGGAATGTGGGCGTACCCAGCTGGAAGTATCCGAGAAACTTGGAATCGCCTAGAATGTCATCTCTAGGCTTTTGCAACGATTCCAAGATGACGGTAATGTGAGTAGACGTTACAGCACAGGTCGCCCCCGAGTTACAACGCCGAATGAGGACCGGTAGTTGGCAGTTACTGCCAAAAGAAACAGATGGAACACAACATCAGACCTGTCTCGTCAACTCTCTTCAACCACTGGTATGAAAGTTTCAAGGCAGACCGTATACAGACGCTTAGGGCATATTGGTCTATATGCTCGTAGGCCTGTCAGATGGGTTCCACTTATTGCCACTCACCACTCACTGTCACCTGCGGTTAGCCTGGAGTAAAGAGCATGAATTGTGGACAACGTAACAATGGGCTTGTGTGTTGTTTTCCGACGAGTCCAGGTTTAACTTACAGTCGGATTCTCGCAGGACTTTCATATGGAGAGCACTATGTACCCATTACCATCAAGAGAACATCATTGAACAACACAGTTACGATGGTGCAGGATGGCTCGTTTGGGGAGGAATTATTCTGGGTTCCAGAACTGACCTGCATGTTCAAACTGGAACCATGACAGGCCAAATCTATCAGGACGTCATTCTGGAACAACATGTACGTTTGTTTCGGGTGCAGAATTCGTGTTTATGGATAACAATGTCCGTCCTCACCATGCAAATATCGTAAACAATTGGCTTTGATAGGAGGATATCACCCGTATGGACGGGCCAGCATTCTCACCGGACTTGAATCCAGTAGAGTATGTGTGGGGCATGCTTGGCCACCGAGTTCCAGCCCGTCAACCACCTCCTCCATATCTACCGGAATTTCTGAGAGCATTGCTTGATGAGTGGTGTAATATTCCCCGAAATCAGATCGATAATTTGATAGTATGCCTAGGCGTTGTACGGACTGTATTGCATCGTCTGGGAGACACACTATGTATAAACCGTCATACCAACCATGTAATATTGGTTTCTCTAATTTGCTCCAGGGAGCAAAAAATCGAAATTTTTATTAATGATATCAAACATATAGCATCTTTTTTGCTCTTTACCTTTTGTTTAATAAATAGGCTTTACAAATAAGTCACATTTGTTTTGATTTTGACTCTTTCTTTTCCTGAACTAGCATTATCCTTACTTTATGGACATGAGTGTAATATTCAAAGCTGATTTCTCCCATAATATAAGTTTTAAGACTTTTATTGTAATCTCTTTAGAATTACAATATGCAATCATGGTTTTGGATAGTGAAACACTCTTATGTGTAGTCATAATAACTAACATTACAGTATTTTTGCTTTACAATGTAGTAGTTTCATTTGCTTAACTTTAAAAATTAATGACTATATTTCAGTGTATTATTATTTTTATTTATTGTTTCACTTGATTTAGATGTTAAAGGAATTGCTGATAGAATATCTTATGTTATATCGTGTTTGTTACTTCTGATTTTGGGATTTTGCCGTGAACTTTTAACTCATTTTTTAAAATTTTAATTTAATTTAAATTTTTTTGTTAACAATTTTGTCTTAAATTGCAACATATTTGTGATTGCAAGGTCCATTTTTTGGTTTTTGCTACTGGCTTTCTCTTCACTCCAGTCTCCAAACAATAGAACAAACAGATTCCTTGTGCAGAGATGTATTACTTATTTATTTTCATTCAATTGAGTTTGAGTTTAATGAACATAATAATTTAAGTTGCATAAATATTTATTCTTAAACAGCTTTGTGATTTCTATTTATATTTATTTCAGGTGAAAAAAATTCACATTAGTTTTTATTTTTAATGTGCTGTAGAAATCAAATAAAAATAGCCTATTTGTTGTTAAACAATATTTCTTTCTAATTATGAGATTAATAATTAAATTGTATTTATCTTAGATTATTTTAAATGGAATTATATGTGGCAATTAAATTAGAATTTTGTATTGTATTCTTTCAACGTAATAAGGCTTTACATTAAAAAAAAACGGGTATATTTTTAAAATGAAGTTCCTTTTACCCCTCTATCAAAAATACATCAGTAGTTTGTAACAATAAAGTAAGTGTGCATGAATTGACTCATTGTATCAAATTGTTTTGTTACACAGTAAATTATATTTCTTTGTATTGGATTAACTGTTCTTTTGATTTTATTTCTAACTCTACATCTTTAGTCATAACATCATACATGTTTTAAAGACAAATTTATTCCAGAGATTTCTTCATTTTTAAGACATGATACTTATAAAAAAATATTCTTTAGAATTTTGTGTTTCATAAAGTCATTTGTAAACTGTTTATACTTGATTTAACGAAACATAATGTACTCAAAAGTATTTACCTATTTATACAATTTTAATTTAAACTTTGAATGCAAACTATATAAGAAATATAAATAATGCAATAATTCGCTCTTACCTTATTGCTGCTTAGAAAAAGCACGATGCTGTCACTATGCAATTCAATGAGTTGTTTAGGTAACTCTGGAATATTTCTCTTCCTGGAGCAATATTTTAAAATATTCAATAAAATTTTGTTCGATTTTTAATTTTCAAAGTAAATTGATAGTAAAAAACTAGGAAAAAGTGATTTCAAGTTTTAATTTGAAACGCAGCATGACTAACTACAAATTCAAATTTAAATCTACCCAAATCTCCGATCAGCTGTTTGGGCTACCCTCCATCACGTGACTATAAAGACATGATTAAGGTCTATTATCACATATATCTACAATTTGTATCAATTTCAGATATTTTGAGCTGTTTGTCTTTAGTCATTTTACAATTTAAGTGCTTCATATCTTAGACTGGTCTTTAATTGATTTTTAAGAACAAATTGACAAAAAATATTTTTTTATTAACCACTAAGCCGTTTCGGCTGCAGGCATCCGATCGTGCAGCATCTTCCAGAACATCCCGAGTGTTTGGCCTTCCGCCAATCTCTGTACACCTACTTACGTCATCTCTTCCATGCGTCTGCGCCAGACTTCCCCAGGAATCGGGGAAATTTCGGGACCTGTCATCGCCATTGTGTTGAAACGTAGTTGTTTTGATCAGAGCAAATCTTTGATTAAATATATAAGATTATTCATTTCATTGATCTCTGAGATTAAGGATTTAAGCTTTCGATTTCAACATGACAATCGCTCAGCAGTTTTTAGGGAAAAAGAGCTGTAAACAGCAAGAAGAACCTTTAGTCCCGGCTGAAAAAACGGTTTGTATTGATAAATTCTTAATTGACGGTATTTGTACTTCTAATCGGATATTAATGAAGGTTTTTATATTGCTGAAACAATATTAAATTGTTGTGTGAGGTTTTAAACCTTTCACAATTCATTTTAGTCAAATTTGTTAACTGCTATTTTTATAACATTCGTTAAGTGGTAACTACATACATACCCAGTGCGCAATATAACAGTTATTTAACATTATTTCTGTAAATTTATTCAATTTCTTCGTCATCGACTTAGAAAAATCTTCTAAATATGTTTATTTGTGTCTTATAATTTTCCGTGAGTTTTTAAAAAGATTATTCATTCTTTTAATTTAATAACTTGAAATTTTTGAGCTTTATCACTTCTTTAACCCATATTGCTATAATTTTTAATAGGAAAAGTTCTGAACGTTTAAATCTTTCTTTTAGTAGTAATTTGGAGTGAAAAACATTGGTTTGTTTATTTAGAAAATTGAAAATATTGTAGAGTTTTTAAGTTGGTTTCAGTAGTTCTTCACCAAAATAGACTTTTTTTTAAATGTCGAGGTATGTCTTGATTTAAAATTTAAAAAAAAAGTGTTCGTTTGCCAGTTCTTAAGCAAGCAGGGGTCCTGTTTAATTTCACATTGTCTTGTCAGAAGAATCTAAAGAATTGGAAGTTTCTGTACATAAAATTTAACTTATATTCTCAAAAATAAGAAAGTGACATTTTACTGCCAGAATATTTGACCAGGCATTATTTGTTAACATAGAATTTCAATTAATAAAGTGAAATATTTATAGTAAATTTTTAAAATTTCTGCTTTCTTTTGTTGGGTCTTAAATTTATTCATTGAATAAATTGAATTAATGTGTGCATTTTATATTTGATTTCTTCAAGATATCTAGATTATATCCATCAAGATTTTATCAGTGATTTTTTAACCTTTGGTGTTATTCTGAAATAGGTAGGGTATCTGTTTTTAGAAGTTTTAAAATCTCTTAGAAATTTGTCTGAAAAAGAATTTCTCCTCAGAAGTTTTAGCATAATTATAAGAAAACTAAATCTTGAGCAATATCTTTCTATAATTTATATCTATTCTAATATATTAATTCTGTATTTTAAAATTGGAATAATCTTCTAATGACACTACTGAATTAATAAAATTCTCAAAAACTCGTCCCATTAAGTTTTTACTGAATGGGGAATATGTGTAAGTGATGTTTGTATTTTTTAGAGGAGTCCTTTCCCTTCCACCTTTCAGAAGTTTGCAAGAGTAAAATGTTCGTAAAGATACACCTATGTATTAATAGGATGTAACAAGTTTATTTGTATTTTGAATTACAAATACATTTTTTTTTCTTTGAAATTTGTAAATCTTTCTACGAGTTATTCTTTTTCATAAAATATAACTTATTTTCGAAGTGGCATTTTGTTACTTTCATGTTAACCAAATGCCCAATTAATTACTAAAAATTTTATAATTTAAGTTAACCTAAGTTATTTTGAATATTTCAGTAGTGTAATTCAAGTAGAAACAAATAATAATAATATAGGGATAGTTGGAGCTTTTATTTTAGTATTCCTTTTAAATAGTTCGGATATCATCATCCTCCCTTCAGTATTAAATATTGCAGGATATTTGCAATTTGGATTATTAATAAAAATGATTTGATTATAATGATTAATATGTTTTTTTAACTAAAATTTAATGTTTGCCAGTGGCATGTGGGAATGCTTAAGTACTGAGTAAATTCATACTTAATGAAGCATAGTTAATTTTTTAAAGTAATTAAGATTATAGGCATTTGAGATATAAATTGAAACTTAAATAGTTCATATTATAAATTGTATTTAGGTTTTTTTTTAAAAAATCTGAAAACTAATTCACAAAGAAATATTTTGTATGAAATGTTATTTTATCTTTAGCTGTGTTGCAACTAATAAAAATTAGTTTTTGAATATGTTAATTTTGTTTTATCTGATATATTTATTCCATCGTAACATTTTTTCCCCCTTTTGTAAAAAGAATAAGCAACTCGGCAGTTTCAATTTTGTGTTTGGTTTCACAAAGATATAACTCTCTGCAGTACTGTAATGTAATTTTGCACTACTCAAAATGTACTATTTTAATTTTTAAATAATTAAATAATAAAAATATTAAATTTTACTTAGTAGTAAAATGTTTTATTAAAGATTTCAGTTACTTTTTTATAAAATAAGTTTAAATTATAAATGTCAGGAGAAGACTCATTATTTAAAATTAATTTTATAATGACAAATTAAAATTTTCATTTTGAATAATTCTTGGGTTCCAGTTGTTTTTATCTGATGTTGAAGTTCTCATTAGAATATCATTTAGTCTGTTCCTTATATATGTTATATCTTAAGTATATGTCCTATTGCATTACCTTATTTTTAGGTTGGAATTAAATTTTGATTAATACATTTATTAGCACTTTAGTGGTGTTATCCATGTTAATTTGCATATTACTGAGAAAGATTATATTTAGATCTGTTAAATTGTAATGTAGCTTTTATATTATAAAAAATAAAAGTATTTTGTGCTGATTTTATATGTGTATCTATTAATCCCTGATATATTTAATTTGATATCAGTAAATTTTTCAATAATTTTTCAACTTAGAGAACTGATAAATGTATGTTCTCATGTAACTTTAATATAATTTAATTTGAAAAATTCTTTTAATTATTTGCAATTTTTTTTCTATTTGGTTGGAAAATTATATAATGATTTATCCATATTTGACTCCATATATATATTTGTTATATGTATCCATATATTTTGCATTACTCTGTACTGCAAAATATATGGGTAAATATAATATAGGGTTGTGTAATACTTTCAAAGTTCTGTTCTTATTGAAATTTTTTTTAGCCCAACTTAAAAGATGCTGAAGAAGGAAGACCTGTTGTTGTCACTATGCATGCTCATGTTAGAAGAGTTAGTTCTCTGACAACTCTTTGCGTATTTGCTACAGCTTTGCTTGTCCTGACAACTGGAATTATTGGAGGGATGTATCTGTATCGGCATTTTGCGCATTACAAGGCAAGTCTTCTTGTGTTTTTTCTATTGTATATTTTTATTCGTATGTATAATTTCTAAACATAAATACATTTCTTTTTATACCTAGACTAGCAGGTTAAAAAGATTTGATCATAAAGTAATAAATTGAATATGTATTAAAGAAAT
>JAPMOR010073553.1:4093-17303 GCA_026543865.1 Argiope aurantia
ATTTATAATGCGTAATAAATATCATTACTGATATTGCATGGAATAAGATAAATTGTTATACATTTTAAATCAAATAATCGACTCTAATCAATCATAAATAACAATAATTAATACTTTATATTAATACCATTTATAATAATGGATAACAGCCTGTATATAAATAAATGCCCTTTTATAAGACATGAAAATGTAATTTGGCTTCAAATAATCATATCCATCTTTTTTATTAATAAAATTAAACTGCTTAACGTAATCCACTTTCTTCCCTAAGCAGAATTAGCAATAAAATCCATGTGCAATTCGAGCACAGACAGATTAATCCACTAATATCTAAGCACGCACTATTCTTTCAGGGAAAGAGGAATGTCATTAATTAAATGGAGCAGCCTAGCAGCATTTTGGGTTTAGCTGTCCTGCCGTATCTGTCCATTTTGTCTCCGCCGCATTTGTCCTCTCTGCGAGGGACATCCGAATTCTTACATCGTCTGTTGTAATGGGATTATCTGTTTCGTCGGATTCCCATTGTGTTTGCCGACTTATTCGACTATTTATTCTTGCAATCGGGAACTATTTGATTAAGAGAGGGAATTTGATAGCTTGAGTATTTTAAAATCTAGTGGCTGAATATAAATTTATTCAGACGTATAGAATCAACTCATTTTATTTGTAAAAAAATAAAAAGAAGTATACGAATTCTAAGCGCAACGGGTGACTGCAATAGGGAGGAGCAATTGCCTACAAATTAGGAAACGAAACTGATCTTGTGAATTAAGTGCGAAACATAGAATTAACGGAATGCTAATTTATGATAGGACAACAATATGGCGATATGAATAACAATATCCTAAGAAACTGTAGTTTTAGGCAATAGACCTAACGAACTTTAATAGTGCAAATACCACTTTTTTGTGCTCCATTCATTCAATTTTTCACAATTCATCCTTTCTTTCTTACTTAATTAGTTGATTAGAAATTTCGCAAGCGTTGCAGTTTTCAACACATTCGTGAGAAACTGTACGAATTTGGTTGGGAAGTTTTGTAGGAGACCTTATACCGCCTGGATATAGAACAATAGATAATTATATGTTTATATCCATGAACAGATTACTTAGCGATCTGAAGTTTTGTTCTGATTCTAGCTCAAAGAGACCGCAAGCGTTCTGTAAGACAGGGTTGTTTCAAACTGTTCCAACGCTGAGACTTAATCCTCAATAGGTTTGGTATCAATAGCCGAAATGCAATAGATTAATTGTCAAAATGTAATAAATTGGCAATACCTTTATTTGTATATTATATTGTCATTCATTGTATATTTTTATTAATGTGCTCAAAGTTATGAACATTATCTATTGATACTCCCAATGTAAACAAACTGGTGTAGACTTTTAGATAGATGTTTCATATTTATCCAGAAGAAGGCATAACATTGTATTATCATTTTATTCCGGAAATGAAAATAATTCGATTAATTTGTTGATAATGTTGCCCAATTAAAAGGATATTTTAAATTATAAGTAAATATCAATACTTACAGAATTATAAACATGCATAGACCGATATTTCATTTCAAAATCTCATGTTCATTCCAACATTAAACAACTGGGGCACATTCGCTTTACAAAGAAATGTTTGCCATTCGAAAGAATAATACATATTTATTACCCATCTGTGGTACATGCCATGTTAGTTTTACTGGCCTCAAATTTTAGTAGAGTGTTTCGCTTTTAATAATTATTACTAACTTTTATTCATTTGAACTTCGTTAATACAGCATAATATAGTTGTATCCCTATTTAAATTTTTTCGATTTCTATGAACCACCAGATTTTAACATTTTATTTAAAAATATTTACCTTTTCAAAATCTTTTACTTCAGGTCTTTCACTTTGTTATTAATTTTATACTGTCATACTTATAAATGTAACAATGTGTTGTATTTGAAAATTTTGGTTAAAATATTTTCCTTATTCAGCTTCTTTTAATCAAGATAGAAGTTTTTCAGCCATATGCCTGATGTAATTTAGCAGATGCCTTTCTCATCAATAGCAAAGAAACTTCAGTCTATTGTATTTAACCCTGAAACATGTGTATATGACCTGCGCTTAGTAGCAGATCTTTGATAATTCTACAATTTCTCCAACAACATTCAAAGTATAGCTGGATCCATTCTTTCGAATATTTATAACTGCCAAAATTAAAATTCCGTATTAAGAAGGATGTTCTTGAACTTTTAGGTTCTTGCACTCAAAGGGATATAATATAATGTAATTGGAGTTGTAGACAGAATAAAATAAAATAAAATAATTAAAAAAATATTAAAATTAAATTTTATAAAAGGAAAAGTCAAAATTTCAGTCAAGTCACCTTTAACCCCTTAACTGTTTCATTTTCTTTACTATCTTCTATTTTGGGAATATTTTCTTATTTTGGTTCAAATGGAAATGCATTGAATACTTGACTTATGTATGTATTCGAAGTAATTTTAATATTGCATTATAATCGTTATGAATGGTTTATTTTTTTGCTTACAACTATCAAAATTCAATAAATCGATACACTTATGGCATACGGACAAAACAGTTAAGGTTTTGTTAAATGCCGATGAAAATTAAGAATTCAGTTTTTGTTTATTTAAATCAAATTTACTCAATATTATTCTTTCAATGTAACCTTTTATCAATGACAGTTATCTAACTATTCTCAAATACATCATTCAGCGAAATAACAAATACAAGATCTGTACCTAAAGTTCAATTCTATTATGTAGATAAGAAAATAAAATACTCTTTCGAACAAAATTAAACTGACTTACTCACTCCCTTCTTAGTTTTCTCCATAAAAGGACTTACAACAAGCCTTTGCAAGTCGCTAGATAAATTCGAGGGATGCCAGCCAAATTCACTTTTGTTCCAGTGTGCACAACCCCACAAGAGACGAGAAGACACTATTAATTAATCGAAGCAACTGGGGTTGGCCGCCGCATTATCTCTCCCTTCTAGAACATTATAGGTCAGTTTCGTCTTCATCGCTACAACTGAGAGGTTCGAATTCTTACTTCCAGCGTAAGTAATTGGGCGATAAACGATTCAATTAAGTCCCCAGCTATCTATTGTCAAAAGTCTTAGATTATTTTAAGATTAAAGTCATTTACGATGAAAACAATGGGATACGGAAGGAAACGTGTGAGAGGGTGAGATAATAGTCGGATCCTTCTGTCTACTATTGTTTAATTGGTAGTTGAAAGGAGAAGTTTGAATAGTATTTTGAAATACGTACCTTTTATTACTGACCCGACCCAACTGGTTGTACAAATTCTATATCGGCGGGTCAGTTTCTATTTCAAACTAGGGTTGCAGGATATAAGACGAGTGATCACCAAGATAATCATCGTTTCACATCATGCCTCCCTCATTTGAAACAGAGATGATAAGACATTTTTAATTTGTACTGCCGGTTGGGCCAGATTCGTCGTAAAAGTGCTAAACTTTGAAAACTAATTCAGGAAAAGTAGGCCTCAATCACTTAATTCTAACTAGGAAGAGAATATGCAGTGTATAGATAGTAAACATAGTCAAATTACGACTATTGAAATTTGTGTTTGAACTTCTTAAATTTAAATTTGAGTTATCTTTAAGAATGCAAGAAGTATACAAAGCGCGGTATTTGATAATTCACAAAGTTTCAAAGTGAGATTGGTGAAAAGATGAAAAAGAAAGTATATTACCAGCAAATAGGACAACCACGGAAAGATATTCTGACCCATTTGAAGGCCACAGAAAAGTTTGAATGACTGGGCACTGCGATACCATTGATGAGAACTAAGGTCGAGTCCTAAGGACTGTCATTAGCCATGGTACAACTTCAACCATAAGAAACACTCCTTATCATAGATATGGGATAGTTGACCTAAAACCATTTCTGTACCCACCATGGCAGTGATAACCAACCACCACATCGGAAAATTTTCCTTCCCACGTTTAAGGTACCCTTCGATGGGACAGATAATACAACAAAATGTTTTAGAAACGTGAAACCATTTTGTAGAAGGGTATTTGTTTCCAGAAAATAAACTCAAATTTCACAGCCATCACTTTAAAATGGTAAATATTCCAATCGCTTTATTTTTCAAAATTTATTGGAAATATTTAAATGCAAAGAGGATGCCATTCATATTGATATAGAAATGTGGTCTCAAATATCAACATATACATTTTTGTGGTAATATACATTATGTGTTAATAATGAGATTATTATTTAATAGTCTAACACGTATTGGGCGATTTTAATGACCCAATAATTAATATATGCTTATTCCAGAAATGTAATGAAAAGAAATGTAGATGTAGAATGCATTCCAAAAATGTAATGGCGAAACTGAATAAAGCTTATTTTCTAATGACTTCAATTTCCCAATTTTTTTGGAAGGGATTAAATGTAAAAAGGATGAAATTCAAACTGATGTAGCAATTTGGTCTCAAATATCAACACATGTCAACAATGTGCTACTCTCTGGAATTAATTATTATTTAATATTCTAATAAGTATTGGGCGATTAAGCATTTATTAATTTTCCAATAATTATTAGATGCATATTCAAACAATACAATTGAAAGACGGCAAAATTCACCTATGCTTACTGAAAATTGTACATGATTAAAACGTATGAGCGAAATTGTATCATAAACCTAAAAGTTTGATCACTGCAGCATTAGGATTAATTATAGTTTGTTTTAAACAACGTTATGATCTTGTTTACGTTATCTTTTAATTGTAGCGATAATCCTCTTGCAGTCAAATACAATTCTCATCAAAATATTTCAGGTAAATCCGAGGCTTTCAGATAATTTCTGTCCCCGTCCTAAAGGCAGTATCTTAAATGCTGTTGGGATGAAGAGGTAATCAGATTAAGCCTTCTTTCCTACATAATTATATTTTCCTGCGTAATCCGTTGTTTTTAGAAGTCTCGTTCAGAGATTAGCGGCAAATTTCGTTTAAAAGTCACGGAATAATTCAGACGTCGGAGATTCATTCACTTATGTCCCAACGTGAACTGCGCTTCCAGTAACTTTAAAAACTATTAATTAATTGAAACAAACTGACAACGTGCTGCTGTGTTTATGTCTTGGCGACTGGTAATTCATAGAAGCAATTTTGCTCGTATCACAGCCTGCAAAGTGGTATTCTGGCATGCCCAGTTGTAATCATATGACAATAGTTTATATTAAGTACCGCGTTATAGCTTTTTAATTGGTTCTGTCATAAATTTAGGACGGGGTAGCTTCAAATAAAGGAAGGAATATTCGGAGCGGGCGAATGAAAGGTTTCTGTTTTCAAATGATTTTGTTTCTTGCTGATAATAAATGTGCGACAGCATTGTTCGGAAAATATTGTAAGTATGAAATTTTACTGCATAGAAATGTATTTTCTTCGCTTTAAAAGAAGTTGGCTACAAAATATGAATACAGTCTGCGTTAAACAATCCCAACATTAAATCTTTTAATTGCCAGGTAAATTTTATGTATACTAGATAATACATGATACTGATAAATTGCAGAATTTTCAGTCTAACCTCTTCTTTTTATTCCAATATATGAACATGTAATATAGGTTTACAGATGAATGGCCAAAAAGAAGTCAAATTTGGAATATGACTTCCATTTATTTCTTTACGGAAAGTCATGATTTGTACAAGATCAATCAAACGCGTCTGTTTGCATCGAGACATAAAAGTGTGAAAATTTTTCCCCCAGTGCTTGTACCAAGAGAATCTTATAGGAATTTCGTTGATTATAGGACGTGTCGATTTAGGAAAGGAAATCTTAGGTATTTTTGTTGTAAGCGTTGGGGATTTTTATCCCTTCACACACAGTTTGTTAATTACTGAATCAGCAATTTTTTAGAGCGCTTGTAAGATTTGCTCGCTAGCATTATTTTTTTGAATTAGCAATACATAGTATATGACAATTGGATGTTTGTTGTTACCCTCAAACAGTTCTAGATGCAAAATGTAGAGCTCAATCTTTCTAACCACAAACCGAGAACATTGCTAAGGCGATGAGTCATGCATAGATTTCTTAGGAACATTAAAATGCAGCTTCGGTTTAGGCATATAGCTCTGCAGGCGGAAAGTTGAAATGAATTGGAGGAAATGATGCATACATTTGAAAACTGATCTACTTCCGACTCAAAACTCAAAGCCTCACGATGAGAACATTCTTTTCTGCTATCTTCAATATCTAAACATTGATTTAGTATTTTACCTTTTGCCACCAAAGCAGCAGCTTTACGATCAGTTTGTCCTTTTAAAATTGTCAGATTCTCACTGTACCTTTCTTCACATTTTTTTTTTCATTTGATATCGCTAGACTCCCTATTATTTTTTAAAAATGTATTTAACGCGTATATCATTTGCATATTCAGACGATTACCAGACGAAAGAGGAAAAATTTACGTTACTTAAAAAAGAAACAAATCGGAAAGCAATTCATTAATGCAGTCATAAACGTTGTGCCTAAAAGTAGAATTAATTAATAATATCGTTTTAAACTCATTTACAGTTAATTTGGAATATAATTAAAACGTTACTTTTCCTTTTCTTGTCAACATTCAATTTAATGAAATGTTTTATATGTAACCTAATATATGTTTATATATATAATATATAACCTATATGAAAGCAAATAACTTAATAGAATCTGTGAATATTAAGATTGATTTAGTTTAATTTACTTGAAATTATTTCCCATTTCGGAGCCAAGTAAAAGCTATTCTTGAACAAATCTCGTAATTTTGAATATCAAAGAGTTAACTAGAATCCGGAGAAAGCGGAGACGTTATTCTTTAGAACTAGCCACACTAACCTCGTCAATATGGATGCTTAAACATGAAAAAAAACTTTTGCTTGGCATCAATTCCACATACAGCTCTTAAGTTTGTGACAACACCTTTGGGCAAAGAGTGCTTGATTTCATGAAATAACACCAAAAAAATTTTGTGGTGTTATTTCATGGTGGTGTTTACCAAAAATAGCATTTATGATATTTTTATACGTATGATTCCTCACTGCTCATTCTATGACTTTTTTCTTCATTAATCGAGTGAAGATATTACTTTTTTTCGGGCTATTAATATAACAGATAAAGGGACTTTTTAAACATGTATTATTTTAATTCTCAGCAATTTTAATTAATTGACATCCATCAAACAAAAATGTACTCAAATACTAGAAATGTTATAATTCAAATTATAATACACGATTGATTTAAAAATTCATTATTTAAATATTATTTTAACTCAGAAAGAAACATGTTATAATGTATTCATCAAAGTAAAAAATATTTATTATTCATTATTCTTGGTGATAATTTGTTAAAGCAATTGGAATGAATAATAATTCAAACTGGAAATGTTATTGTTCATATATCGTCTAGGACGATAAGTACTTTTATCATCATTATTTAAAGAATTATTTATTATAAAATTAAAATATATATATATAAAATGTTCAAAATAACTTATCTACACAGTGTTTATACATGTTTGAACTATTACTAAAAGAGATTTTTCAGGAAAGAAATAGATCTGTTGAGTTGTCAAAGCCTGTTGCACATATCCTAATTTTATATTTGAGTTTCAATTTTCATTGGCTTGCTGATATTATTATATCAGCAGTGCTTCAAAATGCTGAAATATAATAATAAAATAGTTAGACGATAATAATTATTTTATTACAAAGTTAAAGCATTAGATATAGATTTTAATTATTTAAAAATTCGAAATTTATTAAAAAATTTTAAAAAAAATTTAGAAAGAGGAATGATCACAGTTAAAGGTAAGTTGATTTTAAATTTTTAAGGTAACTTGTGTAATAAACAATCTGTGCGCCCCCCCCGCAGTAAAAAGGGGTTGTGCAAGCAAATGCGACACATGAAGTAGCAAAGTCGCATTCTTGGCCCTAGTTGGCTCTATTAAAAAAACAAGAGACACTCACTCGGCTTAAATCGCTGACTGCCAGTGGGCTTGTAAAGAATCATAAGTCGCAACACAACAACGACATTATTTCCCATCAAAAATTCCGAATATCAACATAAAAACGTTAAAAAATAGCTAAACAACTTAATTTTGAGCTTGATTTGGAATTAAAAATTATTTAGTTAAGAAAATTGAAATTTTATTAAATATTTCTTTACTGAAAAATACTTATTACAAATAAATAATTCTTTGATCATTCTAAAATTATTGAATAAAAAAGCAAAATTAGTAATAATTTTGCTGAAGTTTTTTGCAATTCAGAATAAGAAAATATGATTCTTGGCATCAATTGCTTTTAAAAATTTTAAATGTGTTTAATGGGTTTTTTTGTATTTAAAATGTGTAATTTTGCTTATATTTCGATACAAAATTAAAATCTTTAGTTTCTCAAAGCTTTTGAAAAATAAAACTACTAATCATAAACACATATATCTACGTATATATGTTTTACAAAGCTATTATGTTACAGAATTGAATGAACATTTGGTTGAAATTCGGTATTTACGTATACTTAAGCTTTGGTGTAAGTCTGGCAATATGTCATCCTAAAGACATTGCACGATTCTCGTTGTTCTTTGCTTTTAAAGCATTTACAATTTTGTGTCTTGCAGTGTCTGTCGATCCTTAAATGAGTGGTAAAAATGAAATATATTTTATAAGAGATTAATAGAATGAAACTTGTGCCTTATCTCTAATGTATTCTTGCAAGTAGTAAGTTGATTCGAACGAATACTGATCACTTTAACGCTTTGTGATCACTATTGCTTTGTTAAAAAAAAAAAAAAAAAAAAAAAAAAAAAAAAAAAAAAAAAACCTTATTATGATGTTTCGGATGATGAGATGCTTATCAATTAAAGACGACGAATGTCATTTCGCTGGTAAAAGATTAGGAGACATTTTAAAGTGTGACAACAATTAGAAGTATTTTCCCAGATTTGTTTGAATAAAAAAAATGAAGCATAACTATATATATGTTCTAAAGTAATTTTTAATTTGAATTACCTTAAAATTGAGCATGGAAACTTTGACGTTTATATTAAAGCTAGAAATCTTAAATATTTTTTTATAAAAAAAATGAATGACGTATTTACCGAAAGTCTTTTATATACTTTTGCATGATCAAATTTTCTAGACGTAACCTTAAAATTTCGCAAACATTTTTTTTTCAACTAATTTTAATAAAAATATATTTTCTGCTTTTTTATTGCATGTCCAATTCTATAAATAATAATATGAAAAAATATGAATGAATATTGCTGAATAAAATAATTCGCTTGGAATGATAAAAAGGGCTGTACAAGGTTATTCAAAATCATTTTACCGAATACATATTTTTATGTTTTTCTTATTAACTGCGATATGAGGGAAAGAATATAGAAGAAAGTTTATAGTTTAAGCAAAAATTGTCTTATGTAAATTCTTTTTGTCATATTTTCAATATCCAAGCAATATCCAATATCCATGCTTTCGATAGCTACGCTCATATTCTGCATGATGCTATCTTAAATCTTCTGAAATTATTTTCTGTATCTTCATTTCTTTGAGAAGTATCGTGGACTGTATTTAAGTCGCCATTGAGGGCTGAGTGACCTGAAGGTAGATTACAAGGTAGTGAAAGGAACTACCGCATGTATCTTGTAAATGCAACCAAGAGAAATCACATAGTGCCATTGAAACCTCTTTCCTTAAGGTTTTATATTCCTCTTATTGATATTTAAGAGGAAATTATCATCATTATTAAACGGTATAGTTATTGTAAATAATCATGTTGATCTGTTTGACAAATTAGTTTATGCATAGTATTGTTAAGAGAGGAATACAGGCTCATTTTCTCAAAAAGTAATTAGTGCATGACATAAAATAAAATCCTGAATTTCTAAGTTATATTTTTTATTAAAAATGTAAACAACATCGTCTTAGCGATTCTTAAATGCAATGATGTCATATTTTCTACACATTTCACTTTCTATTCTCACTTTCTAGAAAGAGGTTTTTTAATGCCATAAATATTATTAGCTACAAAATGGTGGTGCACTGAAAAAATTATTAATATCTGAATATGTCCGATTACATTAAGTTGTGATTTATGAAAACTTTTTTACTGCTCATTTTCCATATTTGATTTCAAAACCTGTGCTATGAAGAAGAATGTGTGATAACAGGGATCTTAACATTTAAAGGGAAAAAAGTATTGATATACTTTGATGGACATTGAAGATTAATTGAATTATCAAAAAGTCCTCATTATTTAATCAAAATGAAACTGTACGAATACGTGACTAGCTTTTTTTAAACATGAAAAAATATTATTCATAATTATGAGAAAATTCGTCACAAAAAAAACATAAAAACAATGTGTGGAAAGTCCATTGTTTCCTCTTAAAGCAATTACTATAGTTATTTTTTCCCAACAAAGTTAAAGTAATTAGCAAAGTACTCACCTTTTTTAAATTCTTTAAAAATTATATCAACGTTAATCGATAACAACGCACAAAAAATAAATAAACCTTGCATCATTTTTTATAAAAGACCTCTTTGAAAACAAATTGTGACCTGTTGCAAAGAGGATTATCGAGGGGATTATTTCCTTTTGAAACTTTTGTGTTCCGTCTGTTTAAAAGCAGCAAGAAAAAAAAGCATGTGGATATCGAACGGCGAGGAACTTCTATAATCCTTTAAAAAGTTTTTCATGGTTTAGACAAAAAAACCTCCCTCCTACTAAGCTGGACAAAGTAAACTAAGGAAAAGGTTTTTTATCCTGACATAGGAAAGCGAATGTTCCATTAATCTTACCTTATTTTTTTATTCTTGGCCTATTGAGTTTTAAAAAAAGAAAGCGACGAACTATCGGAAGTATATTTGCTTATAATTTTCTTTAGAGTTTGAGAATGTTTATAAATAGAATTTATTAGCTTTGAATTTAAAATATTACTATTACAAAATTATTTTTTCCAAGACTTCATTGAAATCCTTTCGCAGAAAAGTCATATTTTCTATTATGCTCTTATGAAACTGTGGCAGCTTTGTCTAAAGCTCTCAAATATGAGAAGGCGAATTCTAGGCTCGAAACCCGATTTCCTTGATGATCCACTATATATTCAAAGCGAATGAAAATTAGATCTTTTACAACCTTTGTAAAATAATAAATTATCGTTGCGTTTCTTGATTGCTCAATAATTCATTTTGATAGTGAAGATTGTGGTCTGGGTGAAATGACTTGAAGACACATGTTGTCTTTTCTGGGGTTTATTGGTAACATCAACAACAAAAGGCACATGAAAACGCCATAGTGTAGAAGGCCTAGAGAACTACACTTAAAACTCTCTCGGGAGAGCCGAGATAACACTCCCCCTAGTACAGGAATCCAGTTCTCTTCTGCAAGAAGAAAAGAAATATACTAAGCAACAACAGGAGGACCACGTGACACATGATTGGCAGCTAGTTCCTCCCAGGGAGATCACGTGGTTAACTAAATTCTTAAAAGCCTTTGTAATGAATAAAAATTAGATCTTTTGCAGCCTTTGTAATGAACGTAAATTAGATTTTTGTAATGTCAAAAGAGGTTCTACAAGGAGAAAAAAATTGGAAATCAGGATGCTACAGCTGTCGCCTTTGTCATCTGAACTGCGGTTCAAAATTTTTGGATCTCTCCAAAGCATTCTTCGTGCCATTTCAAAAATGATTTTAATATAGATAAATTATTTTCATGATTTTAAGGTGGGTTATAATATCTCATTTCCCAGGGGCATTGCGGTCTAATAACAAGGTCATGGGTTTGGAGGGTCTCAGTTTCGAGATCCAAAGAACCACTGCTTATGAAGGTGTGATACATGTTAAATATTCGAGGTCAAATAGCCTCTCGCTAGTATAGTATGGAAGCTTGGGGATAGACGCAACTGCTGACGTTATCAGCCACTGTTTAAAACTACTAGGGCTGTTCTGAATTAAACTTAATGTTACTTTAAAACGTATCATTAATGTGACTAAACTAACAATCTCTTATGCATAGAGATTTTAAAATTAAAATGAGGTAAATGATAGAAAATTGTTGGGTTTTTGTCTGCTATTTTACTGCTTTGAACAATATGATCATAACATTTGATAACTCTACATCTTAGGGGGACATCTTAATGAATTATTTCTTAAATCTATAATTTCAATTCTTAGAAAGTCGTTTTAAAAGCTAAATTTAAATAATGGACTTAATTTTAATTAATAGTGGACTTAATTTTTTCTTAGCTTTTTTAAAAATTTGTCTTTATACATATAACATCTAAATATAATCATTGAAAAAATGATAATCATATTATTTTTTAATGATTTGTTCTCATGGGTATGCAACTTAACATCTTCCAAAATGATATATTCTAATCAGTTTATTTCAATTTTACTAAACTTGGTTTCTTGTATGTCATAAATATTTAATTTTCCAAAAGATTTTATTCTCGAATTTTTATATGCTAGATTAGATATTTTATTTTATTTATCATGATGACAATACATTATTTTAATATTTTCAGAAATCAGTGAATCAAATGATTTCATCAAATCTTGATTCCTACTGAATTCAAGAAAAAATTAACTGCAAGAATCCATATTATTTTCAATAAAAAAAATATAAATTTCAGATTAAAAAGTAGGTATTTTTTTATACTAAGTTACTAAATTTTGTTAATTAAAAAAAAAAAATAAGCACATCTAATGCACAAATTTCAGTATTTATTTTAAATATATTTCTAGTGAAATATATTATTGTTTCAATTCTAATACTTCTTTCTCAAAGTGAGCATTTCAGACCCTTAGGAAAACCTTCACCAAAGTCTCTTCACGAAACGCCGAAGGTTCTGACGCGATTTATAGATACATGATCCATGATGCGATCTTGGTTCGTTCTGCAGTTAGCTCCTGCTACCAATAACTTCATTGCCTCTGAAGGGCCAAAAAGAAGCTTTCAAGCGGAATACCGTTAGTAACGGACGTATCTGGAATGCAAATAAGGAAAACCATATCTGACGAATATTCTCAGACATTAAGATATCGGGTGTCATTCATTGTGGAAAACATGGACCGAATATTTATAGAAGAGATACTAAAAGTCCCCTTCCCAGTAACATTTTAAGAATTCTTTTTTTTTCTTCCAAGAATTTTTAGATACATAACTGCACATCCACTGTTTATA
>JAPMOR010073562.1:0-10387 GCA_026543865.1 Argiope aurantia
CTTACTATGGAGAACCTAACAACTTAAACAAGTAAAATAGCTATTTTTCTTTTCCTTCCATACGGCTGGACTAACAGTTTTATATTTATGACTAAATATTATTATATATTTTTTTTCTCTCATTGAGGCTTTTTTTTTTTTTTTTGCTATGCATTGTAGTTTTCAAGATATAATTGTTTTTGTCTTCAATTTATTTCAATACTGGGATTAGTTCCAGAAAGATACTTGATAAAAATTACCACCACACTATAACTTATTTCGTTCATACGAATTTCAATTTGTATGAACTTAAAAAATGTTAGAGCGATATGTCACGTTGTATTATTATTAATATATAATGCTGTAATTGCAGATTGTGAATTACTTAAAGTACCTAGATGAGACAATATATATATCGTTATAATATGGCATCTGGATTAATTGGACATAGGCATGACATTTCGAAACAACTAGAATTTTAAGGATTTCAGATTTATTTTTGAAAATTTCAACTAAATGCGTGCAAATTGTAGTCTAAAATCGAACCAACTTTATTCCTTTGTTCAACAAATTATTTGAACCATAGTAATTAATTGTGAAAATACGAAGCATTAGAAAATGTAAATTGCTCTGCAATGTTTTGAGATAACAGTTATATCACAAAATATTGTATGAGTAAATTTCTTGTTACTTTTTAAGAAACTCCAATTAAAAGTGCTGCTTATAACACCGATTATCTTCCGCTATGGTTATTTATCTGGAATGACCAAAGCCGGAAATTGAATCCGCCATCTTTCCGAAATAGGTTAATCAATTCTTTTCTTTAGTTTTTCCAACTTACTTACCCAAGGTGTTTTTTTATTGTTGCTATTTGCCATTGAGCAACGTGTTTTTCCTCCCATTATGAGGATGAATTAGAATTGGATGTTATTCAAATGATGTTATCATTGTCTAAAATACTCATAATAGTCCAGTTCATCGAGACTAACTGGAACTTTAATTATCTCTCAATCATTTATGTTAACTGGATAGAGGGTTCATAATCAAGAGCTTTTCTAGATTAGAAGTATGTTTTGCATTTTGGAATATTAAAAAGAAAAAAATTTCGATGTTCTATCATATAGAAACTTTGTTACGCAAAAAAGCCCCTTCTCCGTGATATTTAAATATTTCTTCTAAATGCAAATGTTTTACAATTATGCAGGTTTGTCATAAAGTCTTTTCATTATTATAAAAAGTATATTAAAACATCTATTATAATTTAGCATTTGATTGTTTCGATAAATTGCAAAGACGTTTATAAAATTTTTAATAAAACTACTTACACCAGTTAATTTCAGTGCGAGCACCCTTAGTAGCTCGAAAATTGTCGAAGTAGTGTTCAAATTTTCACCACATCTGTCCAATATTTCGGCTGTCACATTGGATACAAGATCTGTAATCCTAACTTTGAGTGTATCAATATTTTCAACAGGCGTTGCAAATTCTTTGTCCTCCATGTAACTATATTAACTTATGATGCTCTTGAATTATGCCATTTAAGTTAAATCAACGCTCAGTTTTCAATATTATTTAAGGCTGCTGTGGGGACAGAATTCGTAATTTTGATCAATAGTCAGAAGACGCGAACAATACCTAAGTCTGCAAACCTCTTCAATCTTTCATAACACAAGCGAAAGAATACTTTGAAGGATGTTGAATGTACCACGTCTGCATATATAGTTGATCTTTTTTGCATCATGTATCTAACTTGCGATACTCCGATCTCGCAACTAAGATCACCGTGAGATTACCGCCGCCTTCCCCTAGATGGCAGTGCAGTAAATTTACACTTATGAGGTCTACTCTCAAAGTCTATTGGCTATTTTTATCCGTAGTAATAAACACCGCCTGAAGCATGGTATTTCTTCAACATTATCGAATTCAGCCTCTAAAACGGTTATAAATCTGTGATTAGCTTTATCTTCATGCCACTTATTCAGTAGAACCATAGACCTTGTGCCTTTGTCGCTATTTCACAGCCTGTAGTATTCACTGAGCTGTTTTCAGAAATTTTTTTCTAGAAGTCTTCAAAACTGAATTTTTGTGCAAAAATCTTCCCATGAATGTAGATGTAAAAATAATGAAAGGATGCCGGATCAAGCGTTGTCATTGCAATCTCAGTACAGACAAAATAACTATCATCATATAACAGACCTCACCTTTTTTTTAAAAATCAGACATCAGTTTCAACTATATTAAACTACAAAAAGTTTCATTGCTTAAACTTTCCTCATTCTTTAATAAGTGGTTCTTTCTATTTTCACTTTCTTATATTTGAAGATTTGCCAAAAGATCCGAACCTGAGATTTTGGTAAATCTCCGCATTTCAGATCCCTCTGAGTTCGGAAACCACATTTTTTGAAATTGTATCTGTCTGTGTGTAAACATGATAATTACAAAATCTTCTGAGCTAGAAGATTGAAACTTGGTATATTGTCCTTACACAAAATGTGTCAATTTCTATCAAATTTTGAACGAAATCCAATAAGAGGAAGTCTGTCTATTTAGTTCGAATAAAACTAAACGTGATAACTACAAAATGAAAAAAGCTAGACTATAAATTTTAATGCACAAATTTAACATCTAAAGTATTGATAATAACAAATTTGCAACTAAATTCGTCAAGGAGTTAACCATCCGTTGGTTCGTACTTTTACAAGCATGTAAGCACGATAACTCAAAAACGTATTGATTAAAATATATCAAATTTGTTATGCGATTTTTGGATAATTATAATTATACGTCAAATTTTGGTGAATCGTTCGAAAGAAACAAAAGCATCCAGAATATGCATTCGATTTTCTGGTTGCATGATCCGGTAGTATTTATTAAACTGGAAAAACTCAAAAGTCAAACTGAAATCCAAGACATATCATTCTTACACTTGCTACAAATAATATCTATTTATTTCAAATTAATTTTTAATTGTATTTTAATTTCCAAAATTTGCAAAAATTTTTGATTTTTCTCATTTTTATTTTATGCCCCTGTTCCGAAGTCTTTAAGTCTATCTTTTGCGTCCACGCATCTGATTTTCTTATTTTGTTTAATTTATTACAGAGTTCTGAAACAAATATTGTGCATTCATGACGAAATTTAGTGCAACAAACTAAAGAGTGATTATTTAAAAATAACTAAATCAGAAATAATAAAATTACTTATAATATAATATATTACCAAAAAATTATCAAACAAAAAAAAAAGAAAAGAAAAGAAGAAGACAAATGCATAAAAATCATATGAATACTATAACTATACGAATACCATAAATACTATAATACTATACTATACTATATGAATACTACAAGTACTCTATTTTTGATAATTTGGAATTACAATGCTTAACAACTTTGTTATAGTAATTTCGGAAAATGCATACCAAATTTATTAACGGTATACTATAAGTAATGCCACATTCTTAATAATTAGAATAAACGCCTGTTTCGGCAAATAAAATAAAACGAACGACTGGCATCAAAAATACATGTTTGGCAAGTTTGATTCGATCTAGATAATTGAAGTCAAATCTTAAAATATCCGAATAATTCAAACTTTCAATGGAAGGCATCATTACATTGAAAGATAATCTTGTCATAATCCTGTGACATAAAAACACGATATTTTCTTTCTATCTAATAATAGTATACTTAATGGAAAGTTTTGTTGCATTCTGATTCGTGGGAATTGAAACATTTATAACTTTGTATAGTACATATTGACAGAAAATTCCAAGATTTCGACAGCTTCCTCTTGCTGAAATAGATCATTACACGATGTATTTAAGCAAGTAATACATCAACAGATGATGTTATACAATTCATATATTGTATAATGTCATTATATTATGTATTACAATGCATAAATGTATAATGTTACATGTATACAATTACATAATGTATTGTTTGGTGATTATAGTATATATTGGTGGTTATAACATGTACTACATGTATTGTAGAACATTGAATAATGCATTATATAACAAGCATGTATTATTATATGACTTTTAAAGAATACATGTTTTAGTATACGCATCTATTATTATAGAATCAACTGCTTTAAAACACTTTTCTATTTTGCAGGTGGGTACAGGCAGTTTGAGTACTGCAATGGAACTTCATGGATAAAATTTCAGGGTAACTGTTATTTGTTCCAGTACAGAGACAAGAATCGAGTCTCCTTCTACGATGCTGAAGACTTCTGCCGCTCCCAAGGGGGTCATTTAACATCCATCCATTCAGAAGCAGAGAATGAATTTCTTCTAAACACAGTAATAAAAACTTTTGAAATCGATTCAAAGTGAAATTTAGCCCAAAATAGTTTTATTTTATTCAACGGCACTTCATTTCAGGCAGTTGAAGGACGCTTCGGCGGTAGATTTTGGATCGGACTGAACATACTTGCTGGTAAAAACAACGAACAGTGGACAGATGATACAGCTATAGATTATAGTAAAAAAGTTCTAAAAGAATACTATGTGAATGAAAAATGTTTCATATTGATGCAAAGTAAAAGTAAGTATGCTCTAAAATGTAATCAGTTTTCAATCCATATTGAAAGGAAATACTTTTATTTATTTATTTTTTAATTTTCAGGCAACAATAATTCATTCAATTTTTGAATTCAAGTTTTAATCTTAACTTTAAATATTAAAAGAGTATTTTGACGTGTATGTATTATATATATATATATATCACGCCCAAGTACTTAACTATATATATATATAGTTAAGTACTTGGTAAAATCCCGAATTCACTTAAGTTTATTCATATTACTATTTCTATATTTTTCACCTTTATTTTGAAATATCTTCCAACATCAATAATAAAATTCTGGTATGCTTTTAATATTAATTACTTTATGAATTTTTTGAAATTAAAATTAAAACGAAAATGGGTAAAATAGGGAAAATGGTAAAAATAGTCAAGTATCTTTTTTTAAGATTAAATAATAGCTAATTCTCATAGCTAATTCCATAATGTAATTTACCAAATATAGGGCGATATAGCTAGATTATCTAGAATTTAAGGAAATACGTTTGGTTTTAAATAGAGTCGTCCAAATAATTTTAGTAATAAGAGAAAAGTTCTAAAGAAACTTCTTTAGTTGTATTAGAATTTAGGAATGGGAGGAGAAAATTAAAGAATTTTTCATTTCGTAGTTAGTTACTCCATTAATTATATAATTATGCAGAAAATATATAATTTCTTTCTTTAAATAAATATGTAATTCTATTAAAAATTAAATAGCTTAAGATTTAGTTTCTGAATAAAATTTCGTAAATATTTTTTTGAGATTATTTATACATTAATGGATAAAATTATGAGCTCATAAAATTTTCACTGTAAAATTTTTGTTTTATAAGAATAAATATGAATAATTATAAAAGTTCTAAATTTAGTATGGCTCAATAATTAAATATAAATAAAAAAATAAGGATGGTAAAAAAAAGTACGACTTAAAAAATTTTATAATTACTTTATCATTTTATTATACAGTTAAAGGCATGACATTTTACATCGCAATATTTATCATCCAATTAAGATAACTTTAATGCCACAAAAATGAACAGTTTTTTTATAGTAACTATTATTTTTTTTCATAACGAAAGCTTCAAACAATAAAATATTTATTAAAAATAAAAATTCTAAGGTATGAGATCCTATTTTGTGCAATGTTTCATTTTCACAAATGGAATTTATGATAAATAAGCTGATTAAAGTTGCCATTAGCTATTTTTCTTTATTTCACAATAAAAAAAATTCTACATGATAAAATCGTAATTAAAAATAAAAACAATGCAAACGACTTTTCTCAACAGTATTAATTTCAAACTATATTTTTCTTTTCTTTTTTCTGGGTTAGTATAAACGTTTTATGGTTTGAGTTTTCACTCGAAATGATATGCGGCCTATTATTTGTATGTTACTTATTCTGTTCAGACGTTACAATTTTCTTTATTTATTGAAGTCCAAAAATGTCTTAAAATATCTCGAGGAGCGACTCTCACAGAACTACACGTTGGTAAAATTTTAGTTGTCAGAGCTGCTAGAAAAAGTTCAAATTCGTGCCATATTAGTGAAATGCTCACAAGGAGCAGTTAAAAATGTTTTAAAGGACCTGATTGTTTACGGGAAAAAAGATCTAATCGGTATTTTAACAAATGATAATATTTTTGAACAGAAAAAAGCTCTCAAAAATAAATTCCACTTAAAAATGTTCTTTTAAGATGTGCATAGAGATTTTCATTGTTTGTTCATTGGCGAAAAAGGGTTCATTTTTTTTTCTGAGAAGCTATTAATTTTAACAGTTGAAAGACTTTCTATTAACTGCCATAAAATTTTAAAACAAAATAAAAATTAGAAAATTCCAAGTAGAGATATTTCTGTGTTACTATTGCAGGAGGATGGAGGCCAGAGGACTGCTCTCTTCACTATGCACCATTGTGCAAGAGGTCTGAGAATGCCATTCCAACTCCAGTACCACCTGTAACAACGCCTCCTCCTACAGCTGGTAACTGTCCCAAGAATTGGATTCAATTTGGTATGTCATCTATTCAAAAAACTATTCCTTAAGTTAGTACAAATATTTTCGACAAAACAACCAAATATCCTCAAATTTTCATAAAACCTCTCAAAAATCAGTAAATGCATACAAAATTAGTTTAATCTTGTATGCTGACTATTGAAAAGATAAATAAGCATTGTTTTAACTTTAAATCGGTACGAGATTTAAAAGGTTTCGAAGAAAATTTTGAAAATATAAATTTTATTCACTGTTATTCTGCTTTCACCCTATAAAAATCTGGACAGGAAATTTTCATTTGTGTCAGAGTATTGTGAACTGTTTTATACATGTTCATGATATGAAAATTCTGCTGCGATATTGTCAAAGATCTATTTTAAATTTTAAATTAGCTTTATATGAATATTCTTGGTACGGTAAAACATATTTTATTGTTAAAGCCCGAAAGCCATCAATGCACAGATTAGCTAACTAGTCTACAGATTAACTGATTTGCTCCCATAAAGTGCGATAACAGGAGGTTTCTGCATTTTAACTAGGTAATGTGCGCACTAGCGGCTTCCGTATCGTTAAAGTTCAAAAGTTTGTTTCACTACGTAATGTTGGTAAGGATGGGTTTTATAAACTTATAGCTAAAACGGGTATTTTATAACAATGTCTACGAGCTCTGAATACAGTGTTTGTAAAGAGAAATTTTTAACAAAAGAAGGTGCCTCTGCTGTAGAAATATCTTGATGTCAAATGGCAATAAAACAATCCTTTGGTATCGGGGAAGATTTCAAAAAAGGTGACTGCAATTCTAAATGTACCACAAATAGACGTCTCAAAAACCCTTTGCTACGCAATTCAAAGTGTCACAGATCTTCAGTTTGGTTTGGTTTAGTTATATTAACGTCCCGTTTGAAGCAACACTTGGGCTATTTTGGGACGGACCTCGTAATTTTGAACCGCGGTCAGATGACGAGGACGACACCTGAGCTGGCACCCCCCTCTCCACACCACACCACACCAGCGGGAGGACCACAGATCTTCAGATTGCACTAATAAATAAGTATAATTTTATCCTATGTTTCGCAAATTTATTTCCTCAGTTGTAATAATATGTTATATCATTTGATTATGTTTTTTAAATTCATCGATGATTGATTCTATCATCTAATTTGTTGATTGTACGATAGTATTAATTAGAAAAAGAAATTCCTTTTAATTTATTTCTTTAGATAAATAAACACCATTTAATTTAAGCTTTGAGAAAGTGGCATGGATATTATTTCCACTCTAGCGAGTGCCTAGTGGGTAATGTGCGAATTATCTAGGTAAATTGTGAAATGAAACACTTTTCTGCAATTTAATTGATCACCCCAGTTAATGGCAAATTAGCTGATTTCTGCGCTTTAGCGGTAACACATAAACTACATAGCCTTATGATTGATTTTCAAGCACTTCACCTATGACTATTTTTACTCATAATTTTATCTTAGAGTCAGATCGCTTACCATTAAGCATATATATGAAACGCTTTTCTGTAAAAAGAGAGAGAGAGAGAGATAAATAATTTTTATTTTCTGGTATACGTAGTATAGAGAAAGTACAGAAATCGTCAAAAAAATTCTAACAAGTACAAAAGTACAAAAAAAAGTACAAAAATTTTGACGAATTTCCACCTTTTAGATCTCCCTGAGTTAAAAAAATACATTTTTGGAAAAATCACCGTCTGTCTATTTATCTGTGACAAAGATAACTGAAAAACGCTTTGAGCTAGACGGTTGAAATTTGGTATGCGGTCTTTGTACCAAATGTGTAGATTTTTATCAAATTTTGAGAAAACTCCATTCAGAGAAAGTCTGTCTATCCGGCTGTTCGAATATAAGTTAACACAATGATTACAATCAATTATTGGAAAATAACCGAATCCGTGCTGGCATGAACAAGGAACCTGGTTCTGTAATATGATGATTGACTATTAAATGTTACTCGATTAAATTTACTTAAGGTAAGAAACTGAAAGTTGGACGAAAAATGTTGTAAAGCATTTTTTACGTATCTTCATAATGTCGGTGCTATAAAAAAGACTACAAATAGTTATCACTCGACGACAAGTCAGAGTATAGTAATTTGAAAGGCTTGATTACTCGCTGTCAGATTACTTTATCAGACTGCAGATTTAACCAACAGAAAGCTGTCGAATAATGTTGTGGATTGAATAGAACATGCATGCTCATCTTCAATAATTCAAAGTAGTGGAGATTTCAGCATTCAACATCAAGTAAATCAATAAATTTTTCATTTCTTTTAGAAGAGAGTGAATATAAATTTTCAATCAAGTTGGCTGTCTTCTGATTGATATCACAGAGGCCGTTCGAATTCTGGTATAATGTTAGAAACCCGTATCTCTTCTGCTGGCACTATTTGGCTAAAAAAATTAACTGATGTATAACATGGTATCCTCACCCGTGGGATCGTTTTTTTCATTAAAAAAAAAGAGTTCTAAGTATGTATTATGAGCGCTAAGAATATATTTTAAGTATTATTAATAATAAAAACCAAGTAAGAAAAAAAGTAGTTGCTGGTATGATCCTTCGTGTAGTAATAAAACAATTAAAAGTTATGCTTTTTATAATACTCAGTATTTATTTTCAAATATACTTAGTAAATATTTCTGTGATTCACAAAATGAGAAAGATTTTGCAACTTAAATTCTAGTTACTAGCGAGAATTTTAAATCTTTCTATGTATTTAATAGAAAAATACTAAAAACGATATTCCGAGAATATGTTATTTAAACGTTATTTGATTAACTTATTCTTTTTACGTTATTATTTTTTTTATCAAGCAGCTTTAAAATAAATAGATAAAATTGTTTAAACAATTTTTTCCTTCTTTCGTTCTTGGGATGAAAGAGATCTAAGCCTAAATTGATGGGAAAACAGAGATTTGAAAGAAATTTGACCTTTATCTTGAAAGAAATTTGGACTTTTTCTGTTGTTTTATGGTCTGGATAGACATAATTACTTAATACGTTCGCTGCCGCGATTTACGCTTGTGATTTGGATCATTAATTAAATGCCTTTTATTTTGTTTTATCTTAAATGTGTTAAAGAGTTCATATAATTAAATATGAGACGTAAATCACGATCTGCTTGTTAAATAAGTAGATAATGAAATTTATTTCAATGAGGAATTTTAATTTCCGATTTACTTTTTTAAAGAATTTCAGAAAAAAATCTCAGCAATTTTTTATTTTTTGTAAGAGGTACCCCCCCCTCCCCCCCCAAAAAAATTCCATTCAATTTTAGGTTAGAATAAATATTTAAATAATATATATTTTAAACATTTGATATGTAATTTACTTTTAGATCATATCGAAGCATATTAAAATCTAAACAGAAATAAAAGCATAAAATTTAAAAAAAATCAGCATTATTAAATACCTAAAAAACTCATTCAAATCCAGGAAGAACAAATCTTTTTAGATAATAACACTTCTAGCATTGCAAAATTTAAGTATTTTTTATTATTGAAGCGTTAGATAAAATATTCTATTGTTTAAATGTTTAAGAATACTTGAGAAAAACAAAATAAAATAAATATGTGCGAAAAAAGGCATATGAGAAATACAAGGGCATTATTTTATAATGTGTGTTAAAAAAAAACCGATTCACGTTTCAATAATATCAAGTATTACATAAAAAAAATAACAACATAAAAATTTCGTGCCAAAGATTTAAACCTAGATTATCTTATAAACTATGCATTCACCAGAAAAATTATTCCGGCAACAATATGAATAATACATATTGTTGTCGGAGGGGGGGGGTCCTCTAATGACAACAATGAATATATA
>JAPMOR010073562.1:10787-74025 GCA_026543865.1 Argiope aurantia
GAGTTAGCATATTATTAATTAATTTTGGTTTTCCTGTTGCAAAACCATTTATGCAATTCCAAACAAGTTGGTTGTCGCTGCCCTATTCAATTATAGAAAAAAAAATTTTTTTTTTTGGTTAAAGCTCAAAATTAGATCTAACTCCATAATTTCTTCTTTCAATTTAAACCAAAACATTTATTTTATTTTCGTCAACAAGAATCGCAGTCTCCCAATTTTTTTTAAAAATAACATTTAGCAAATTTAAATCTCTTCTTTTGCTTCAGTTTACTAATAAGCTGTTTCTTTCCATCAACTAGAGCATCGAATCTTCTAGCACGAACAACTCCGTTTACAAAAATGTGCCTGTCATGTGTATCAGATTACTGAATTTTTAATTTTAAATATGCAGTGAAGTGAAAATATTAAAGTAATTTAAAAGGCAAATACTGCTTAAAAAGGCTCCAATATCTCAAATGTCCACTTAAATCATCATAGGATTAAAATAACCATGAATATTCCATATGGGATGTGTCATCTAATTAGGAAGTTAAGTAAATTCGCAGGTCAAGAAGTTAATATAAACTTTTACGTGAATAAGGTATACATTATGCGAACTGATAATATTATAACGATTTTTCCTGTTCATTGAGATTTGATCTTATCTAATTTAAATTTAATGTTTTTATTTAAATAAAATTATAAACAGATTTTTTTCTATTAGAATGCCCCCCCCCCCCTCTTTACCAATAAACTTTATTTTATTAACCCTCTGACTGCGTATTTTTAAAAAAATCATTATTTAGATGCGATGTTTGCAAATAGGTTTAAATATTTTTCAAAGAGGTGAACTGATACTATATGGTACATGATAATAATATGATATCATAAAAATCTGTAATCGTAAAAATAAACACTCTAGACTGCGAAAAACGCGGGATGCAATAGAAAATGGACTGATTGTCAATCCGCGGAAATCACGGATAAGCAGTTGAGATTTTAATTTATTTATGATAAACCAGCTTTAATGACACTATCTGTTCAAATAATAATTTGTCTAAAAGCGACGCAAAACAATACTCTCATTCCCTGATACCATTCCTATCAAGTAATGTTTGCACTGCGCTCAATGCTCCACTTTTTATGCATTCTGTTGTTTTCCCACCAGGTGAAAAATGCTACCGATACTTTGGTGCTGCTGAGTCCGATAGACTGCTGTACAAACAAGCTCGAAACGCCTGCTGGGCTCTCGGAGAAAACCATGACCTAGTGTCCATTCACAGCAAGGAAGAACAAGGTAAGGAGAAATTCTCCTCATTGAACAAGGTTCAGAAATTTATCAGAAACAGAAAAAAAAAAAAAAAAAATCGCAAAGAATATTGCTGAATGGAAACTAAGTAATCTATATATAACACGGTATAAAATAGACAGCTTGGTTTGTTTTCGTATTACTCTAGATTCACCAAAGAATTTTTAGACCTCATGACAAATGGTATTTGTAAAATTTAAATAGTTACAATTCAGTTTAACTGTGTTATTTCCAAACATTATTCAACGAAATGCCAGTTGAGATCTTCTTCTTCAAAAACTGAAAGAAGTACACTAAAAAATTATACATTACACATTATCATGCATCAAATTCTAAATTTGCTGTATGTTTCTTTTCTAATATACACATCTTTAAACTTTCAGTCTTTTGTAAATAAAAAAAATAAAAAAAAAATTTTTTTTTAACAAAGAATAACATCCTATATTTAATGCTATATGCGAATTTTTTTTGGGATGGATGTGGTAATTTTAAATTATAATCAGATGATGAGGACAGCATAACTCGCTAACGGTATCTCACGTGAAGACGGCTGCAAAACACGCATCACACGATATCAGTTAGTATATTGAGGAGACCTTAACACAGTCGTGCTCATTGTATTTTTAATATATCTGAGTGACCTGGTTCTGTTTCGTAATTTTCTCTCTCTTAGCAAATGTAGTCGTCTGTGTGAGGCCAAAAGCAATTCACTATATTGAGCTAGATGCAATATTTTTCAGCCGCAAACCCTTCTTTCAAAACTTCCACTTCACATCAAAGTAAGTGCATTTGACGACCCCTCATCTATCACCCTAACGACAGATTAAAAGCAGCGTTCACACGAGGCCAACTATTGAGCGCAATGGAAGGTAAATCCTACCTCAGAAATATCCGGTGATCCCAATGGGACAATGGAAGTTATCTCATCGGGGCAGCTGTTTGCCAATGTCCCATTGTGGTCACATGATATTCCTGAGGTAGGCGTTATCTACCATTGCGCGCAATAGTTGGCCTCGTGTGAACGATGCTTTTAATCTATGAGCAGGCAAGTATGATGGTTTAAATGCCTCAAAAACCCGAGATAATTTTTTGTGCATGAAAACAGAATGGAATAATCCATTTCATACGAACGTCTTTACCCCTACATTTCTGCTATGCGTCCGAAATGGATTGCAATTCTGAATTGTGTGCAACCGCAATCATCTATGAGTGATTGTGGTCTAACAGGGAAATTTGGAGTACAGAGTCGCAGGGATACTTACTAGTCTTAATAACTTATAGAAAGTATCTGTACAAGGGAACCGACCAATCTCTTGACGCTTGTAGAAGAAAGCTCATGGAAGAGTTTTTCCGTGAACTTTCTAGTATGCTTAGACAATCAAGTGCTTTTTATTAGATTTTCCTTATATTATTTTCTACGGCCGCATAATATATGGCGAAGCTAATGAAATGGCATTGAGAGAAAGACGGCAAACCCTCGAAGGTCAAAATAGTCCGTAGGCAGGAGTATTTCTCGACTTCCCCATACAGTGATACAGTATAACGCTTTTTACCCTTCATAATACAAAGAAAAAAATGAGTATGTATTCTGGACAACTTCTTTAAACACATTTTGATCGGATCTTAAATTTGACACAGATATATAATTTTAACCAAACGGTCATGTAGTAAATTTTATTCAAGTATGGCGTGGTGTTTTTGAGTGGCCACCTTCACATACACACGAACAGAATCAAAAAACGGTCACTCATTGGACAACTTTGGTCTAAAACTTAATACATATTTACAATTTTGATGGTATATCTGGATACCAAATTTCACCCATATGACTTCTTTTTCATCAAATGGATTGAAAATTTGATACAAGTGCAATAAACTGCATAAATTTTTTAATTGTCTAAGTCGTTGTTTTTTTAATTATCTTTTTCACATTCAAGCGAATATACATACCAATAAATGATTATCCTTTTTAGAAATTTGAGGGGGGGGGGATTGTCTAAAACTTGGGGACTCGTTAAAATCTCGAATTCGAAATTTTTATGAAGATTATAATATTTTCCCTTTACTTATCTTAATCACATTTTTCAATTTCGTGAAATGACACAATAAAAACCATGTAACATTAATAATCTCGCAAATTTGAATTCAGTAAATCTATAAATTTCAAGCAGAAATTTTTTACTTAATTATGTGGTAATTTATAAATAAGTTAAAATTAAGTTTCGTTTATTCTTTTTTTTTTTAATGGCTAGTCCATCTCGCTTTAACTAGGAAGAAATCGTTCGTATTTAACAAACAAAAGAATTTTAAAGAAAGAGGATTAAAGTTATAACATTGTTTGACAGGAAAAAAGAATAAGAATTTTAAAATGATTAAACCATTGAAAATAAAACGCAAATTGTACCTTCAGCTTCGTCATAAGATGCAGTAGTTTCTCTTCACAAAATAACTTAAGCTTTGAATTTCTAAGTGGAAAGATACAATTTTCACATATGAAAATAATTCAGTATGGATGGACAGGAGAGGTTTTCCTATTAATACCATGATGTAAGGAAGCAAGAAAGAATTCCATAATATTGTTACGAAATTTTCTTTACCGGGGCTCGTTTGGATAGTGGAAGTGATATGGTGTGTAGAACGCTCAATAATCAGGCGGCAATGGAAAAAGAAACAACGACGTTTATTTACACGAAGATACACAGGACAGCACAAAAGTGACAACTATATACAGCACAGAAGACGATTATCTTCATCCGAGACGTGTAGCATACAACAGCACACACAGCAGCATACAACCAGAATCTACTGCAGACAGTAGCGCACAGCTCAGTTCAGCACTAGCTTGACTCCATCGCTTCCGACAACTCCGCTCCGTCGATTCCGACTACTCTGTCTTCGACTTCTCCGACTCGGACCCGGATTACTGACTTCGCTCCGTCGATTCCGCTTACTCTTCTTCGACCACTCCGTCCACTCTGACTACTGGCTTGGACTCCTCTGGCAGCTGCAGCCCCTTTTATAAGTCTCAGGAGGCGGGGCTAGAAGCCTCTCAACCAATCAGGAACGTTCGAGGCGTATCTCGGTTCCTACTGGACGGATCGGGAAAATTCTCGAAGTTTCGGGTATTATCTATTTTGGCGCCAAAGTCGCCAAATTCGTCGCCAAGTCGCCAAATGGTCGCCAAGTTTGTCGCCAAGCTCTGGGACCTTCGACGCGCCATCTGGATGCCGTCTAGTACCGATGACTTTAAAACTTTCTTTCCGACGATGGAACAAACTATGCTGGGAAGCCGAATTGCATGTTTGTAACAATATTGTTATTCATGTATTACTTGTCATGGTAAAGAGGGGGAAAAATTACAACTTGTGGCATCCTCAATATAATCTTTTTAATAGAAAATGTATTTTTGATATTATATGTACAAAATATACAAACGAAATTTCAATCTCCTTTTATCCAAAAAATACTTTTTGTCGTTAAACGATGGTTTGTTTGCTCACATTTTCAAGTTTTGATGTTCCCTTCTCTCTCTGCGGACTTCACTATAATAGAAAATGTTTTGATTTTCTGCTTCATGATGTTTACTGCGACTAAAGCCAAATTACAACCACAATTGAAGCCATATAAAAAGCATGGAGCAAAATTGCTTCTCAAAATCTGAATGCTTTATATGATTTCTTTCCAGACAGAATCTTCGCATTCATAAAGAAAAAAGGCAGCCATATAAAGTACTAAAACATTATTTTTATAGAACTCTGATGTTGCTCAAATGAATGGTCATTCCTAATAAAAAATAACTAATAATATTTAATATTAATTCGTACTAATCGATAATTCCTAAATAAAAAATCTTTTTTCCATGATTTCATCATAAAAGATGAAATCTGGCTAATAAATAAACTTAAATTTGTTACGACAATAAATATTTATGCTTTGATACGGTGAAATTTTTTAAAATGTGCTAATATGTTTTACTGTGTTTCAGTTGCCTGAAGATTTATTTTAATTAGAAAACTTCCATTGCTTGTTTTCACATAGCTTTCTTGACACAACATCTATACGACCTCGGCACTTCGGCATGGATCGGAATGCATCACATACAATCGGACGAAATCGGGCATGATCTTGTATTTGGATGGATGGACCAATCCCAAACAGATTTCACCTATTGGGCAAGAGGCCATCCACCTCCCGGTACATGGGTGAGACAGATAGCATTAGTATTTCATATAAATGCATTTGTATTTATTAGATAAGTTCTATTCTTTTATTTTTATGAAATAAATATTATGAATAATACATTTATACATGTTTTGTATTATATAGTTTAATAAATGAAAAATCAACAGTGCAATACGCATAGTATGTTTGAGGAAAACACATCAGAGATTATGAATTATGTTTTTCGGTTGTGTTTTTAAGTAGCATTATTTTTTTTCGAAAAACTGGAAGATAGATGTACGTTTTAGAAACGGATTGTTTGCAGCGGTCAGGCTGATTGCAAGAAATTACTGCTTCCAACTTCATTTGAATGATAACCTATCCTCATATGTCGGTACTGAATCAGACTATTACCTAGAAATTCCAAAGTCCCTTTAGCCAACAGAAGTATGGAGAATGAGCTGCTGATTAGATTGTCGTCCTCATCATCTGAGCACAATTCATAATTTTTTACTTCATCAGCATTTTCATTCGTACAGTTAGGCCGCGGTGGTTTGGTAGTAAGGTCCCTTCTTCGGAACCGGATTGTTTCAGCTTCGAGACCCGATTCCACCGAAGAACCGCCGTGTAAGAGGGTCTAGTACATGTTAAATACATCCGGGCCAAATTTTTCCCCGCCTGTGTAGCGTGGAGAGGGGGGTGCCAGCTCAGGTGTCGTCCTCGTCATCTGATTGTGGTTCAACCGGTTCGAGATCCGCCCCAAAATAGCGCTAGTGTTGCTTTAAAACGGGGCGTTAATATAACTAAACTAAACTATTCGTGTCGTTTCAAAATGGAAAACTAACCCTCCAATATTGGTTTCTTTTCACTCGCTGTTCAGATGCAGAAATAATACTATATTGTTCATCACCAAGTCTAAATACTTTTGATTTAAATGCAAGGCTGTATTAATATAACATGGTTTATTTATATTAATTCTATAATAATTAACCTAAAAAAACCATATGGAATTTTATTTGGATTTTTTTATATGGAATTTTATTTATAAAATTATTAGCCCTAGAATTTTATTTGTCTTTCCAACAGATAACACATCTCTTACAAGCAATTTATTGTTACTTTTGGCCAAAAAAGACGAGACAACTGAGATGCATTATGTGTTTTGAGGAATTTTTGTGTTTTAAATTAATTGCTATTTTATCTATAGGTTTACATAGTTAAGATTCCTCAATTAGATGCACCAATCAGACATGTCATTGTATGCAAATATTTTAATAAGTCAATGTTTGCTGAATGAGTCAAAGGCCTGATTCTACCAAAAAACCGTCGTATAAGCAGATCTGCTGCGGGGCAAATGTCCTCCTTCTGGTACGGCGCGGAAGTTTGAAAAGGTTGGGAGAGGAGCTTGCCAGCTCAGGTATCATCCTCGTCATCTAACCACGACTCAAAATTATGAGGTCCGTTCCAAAACAGTCCTTTCCTTGTTTCATAAAATATTTTAGCATGCGATTATCTTCTATTGATAAAAGCTAAAGAAAAAGAATTCTGATTAATTGGTATGTAGTTTACAACACGAATAAAAAGTTAATAAGCAATAGCGGAAAAGTTAGAAGAGAGATGAACCGTGAATTGCAATTTTAACAGCGCTGCAATATCATGGGGCTAGTTTTCATTAAGAAAGCTCGTGTATACTATAAACAGATCATATGTAAGATAATTAAAATGACAAGGTTTTAACATTAGATAGTTTAACGGAATCAGAGATACGAGATTACATTTAAGAGATTTAATTGAAATTAACTAATTCTACTAGAAATTAAAAATCGAAAATTCTTACACAAAAGTGATAGTATTCTGCTTAATTTAGAATCGCTCCCATCTTTTCTTCTACAGTTCATTTCTAGTGTCATTCTTTTCTCTATATTCTGAAGTTTCTATCACCGTGATTTTGTATACTTAGCGCAGCTAGTTTTTTCTCTATAGTAAACTGAACAGGATAACTAAAATTTTATTCCTTCACCCATATTTTAATCTATTTGCTTGTTTTTTTAATACTACATTATTTATTTATTTTGAGATTTCAAGTATCTTTTCATTGCAACAAGATTGATTACGGAATCTTTCGTATGATTTCATTCAATTATTTAACTAATCTATAAAACACGTTCCGCATTTCTCACTAAAACAAATTATTGAATAAATACAAATAAACAAAATAAATCCCCCTGGTCAGTTTCAGACGCTGAATGATTAATAGTAAGAATATCGATTACCGACGATAGCTTTCATTCTTTCGAACACCATGTGTGGCTAACAATTCGATATCGGATGTTTTGTTTTTGTCATTGGGTAGATTATGCTGAAAGAATTTAAGAAAATATACTGATGATATAATATTTTTCAAACAATCATAAGATAGAATTACCATGATTAATGACTTAAATTAATTAAGACAAATAATGACTTAAAAAATAACAATGTTCTCACATGATAACTTGAAATTTGCCATCATAGATTTTATTTTAATATTTATAGACTTATCTTCCTATTTTTCTTGCATACGGAATATAAAAGGAGATAGTAAGTACAAAACGTATCAAAAAATTCTACCTCGAGATTTTTTTAAATCATAAAGTTTTAGATTTCCTAGTTCATAAATACATTATTGAAAATTACCTCATAAATACGATAATTAAATATAGAACAAATCGTTGAATACATTTTGGCATATGCATTTTCAGCAAATCTGTATAAATTTTGAGTGAAATTTGTCAGGGAAAAATCTATTTTCAGATAAATAAGAACATGATGATTCAAATCTTCACACAAATTAAATCTGGCAAATAGTTTTATTTATAGAATTATAGAAAGAAATACTATGTCAATTCATCAACTCTCTATCAATCTGCCTATTCATATGTATTTGTGAATGTAAAAATTCATAAACGCAATTAACTTCATAAATGAAATTTCGTACATGCGTATGTACCTAATCTCTCGCTAATGTGGCACAGAAACTTGAAAAGAATTTTTCTGGATCAGGTGACGCCATCTTTATCTGACCACTTTCCAAAATTTATGAGAATTATCACCAATTAACTCTCATTTCTTCACAACAGAATGCAATATGACTAAACTAAATTCTCTAGGATGATTTGTCACACAGTGAGGAAATTTACAGAGTGAAAGTGGGGAAGTTTACGAGAAAATCTAAGGAAGAATATTTTCGTAGATTCTATTGTATTCTAAAATACTTTTGTTACTGGCGAACATGTAAGGTAGAAGAAATGCTCGATTTTTTTTCTGAGGATAAAAAGGCTGTATAAAAAAACTGAAAATTCTTTTTAAAAAATACAGTTATTTATAGATATAAATTATACGTAGATTCTTGAGATACACGAAAACTGTTTTAATGTAATATAAATAATAATAATAGCAATTTATTTACAGAGAATAATGAAAAAATTGAGCTGAAATAAAAATATTTTTAACGAATAATAAAGTTCTAAGTAACAAACAATAAAATTAAGAGCTCTATACGATTTATTTTTGTTATGCAAGTGAACTGAATCGGGAACCGAAATGTCTTCAGCTATGTAATAGAAACTCCTTTTCGGATTATAAATAGGAAAAAAAAAGTTAAAGCACAACAATAAATAAATGATGCAATTGTTTTGGTTCAAAAAACAATAAAAGAAAAATTTAAACATCCCCAAATTTTAGTTAAGATTGTACTGCCTAAGTGCTGCATGACTTATAATTAATGTTATTAGCATTTTTAAGCGAAAATTATTTGCTATTGCTCAGTTGAAATTAAACCCTCATTATTGTGTCCAGTTAAACAGACCAAAATTGAAATATTTTGAGTTAATGTTCTCAGTATAGAAACTTTGCATTTGAGCAGAATACTGTTCAGTTTTTAGGAAATCTTTTTTTACTGGTTTTAGAAGCGTAAAAATATATTATAATCACTGATGATGCGATCGTTTGCAGTTTTATATGCGCTGCCAACGTGTGCTGTCAGCTATTAAAAGATCCTAAAAAAATATTTTGCACATTAACCTATATTTGAATTTTTGTAACCAATTTGGCTCTAGCGCCGATAAAATACAAAAAAGCCATTATCCAATCCTACAAACTTTTATAGAGTTATCTCGAGTTAAATTTTCTGTGACATAGAGAAATAAATTTGATTAAAAACAGCTTTTTAAAACACATTTTTATTGGTGTCCTAAACAGTGGAATTTTTAAGAATTCTTTTCTTTTGACTTTCGAACTAATTTCTCAAATTCATTGTTAAGTGAAACTCTTGTTACGGTAAAAGATTTTAATTTGATTGATAGATTAATTGATAATTAAGGTCTTAAAACCTGACAATTCTATATTGTTTATAGAAAAAAATACTAGCATGCAAAATTTTCAAATACAAATACAAATTTCATGTCAGAAAGCCATTAAAAATCAATGATAAAATTCCATCTTCACAAAATTAATCAAGTTAAATAAAAATATTTAAAAATAAAAATAATAATTTGTTTGCATTTTAGATTTCCTAATGACTCAACCTAAATTCTGACGGATGTGTACATTGATTTCGGCTATGTTATTGCAAGTGTAAATAACCTTCTCACAATTTTAAATCTCATTTTAACTTGAAATTCTTAAGCAAGTAGACATTTAAAACTTTCAGTTTAAAATTCGATGTTTTACCTTCTTATCATAATATCCTGCTTAAACTTCTCACCCTAGTTTTGTCAATTCCGATTCGAAAACAATTATATAAAAAAATCGATTCAGTGTAATGAAAGCAGACACTGAAAAAAAAATTGAAAAGTTTCGAATGTAAGGGACTGTTTTCATTCCGTAGTTTGGTATGAGCTCAGCTTGACATCCTTATAAATTAAAATAATTAAAACGAAAATTTTTGAAAAAAATTTCATTCTGAAATTTTGTTATATTGTTAGACTAAGATATTGAATAATTAATTTAATTTTAGAACGCGATTTCTAAAAGCAGACGTTCCAAAATTAGAAAGAAAGAAAGCTTTCAACTCATATTCATAACATAAAAATGAAAAAATTTGATTCTGCGGACTTCAAACGACCACATTTCAAAAACAATATATGTAGCTTTTGTTTGTAAATATATCAGTTAATAGTCCTTTTATGATTTAAAAAATAATTAAATGTGTTGAAATTTATTTCGATGGGGTCTGTTTTAAACCTAACTCAAAACAAATTGCGAAAGATTATCATTCAAAAATTATAGTTGCCTTTTAATAAATGACAGAATAGATCATTTAAACTCTATTTGGGAAACGTATCAGACGTTGTTCAACACACGAATGACTTCGCGTGGATAGAGTTCATAATTAATTGAAGAGGTTCAATGCACTCAAAGATGATAATTGGGCTAATATTAAACACGCACTTTTGCAAAATTTGTTTCTAGTCATTTATGTAATTTATTCTTGCAAGTCCTATGTAATTTTCTGTCAGACGGTAATTGAAGAGTTTGTTTTTTAAAAATTTTGAAACTGTCTGCGTGTAGGGGAAATACTAACTCATCTGCATACTATTTATATTTAGAAAGTAACTTCTGTTTTTATAAGAAACCAATTACCAAAAAATATCTATTTTTCTTTAGGAATAATAAATCTAAGGATTTGATAACGATATGTTGGAAATATTATACTATTCCGAAGGAAAAAAACTTTTTTCTTGAACGTTGCATTTTTTTCTTCCTTTCAATTAATTTAACCTGACATTCGACAATTTTATATTCAAGGTAAAAAAAATAAAAAAACATCTGTATTATGAAAACTAGTTTTTTCTGAATTAATATTTAAACTGGCTCATAAGAATTTTTATTAATCTAGTTGATATCAACTAATAAACTCCCAATGGTTCCGAACTTCTGCTCCTAAACCTATTCTTCTCTGTAATGAAATTAAAAAAAAATATTTTTAATTTAGAAAACTCGAAGTAATTTAAAATTTTAAAAATACGAGATAAACTGATATCTTTGTTTCATATCGAAAAGACATTAATTATGTCTAAAAAAATTATTTTTCAACATTACTTATTTCGCATATCTACATCATTAATCAAAAAAAATTTCAAATTATTAAAAACTATCATTAAACAGAAAAAATAATAAAATTATCATTTTAAAAGAGCAGCCATTGTTAAAAACGAAACTCGCTTGCAAATCGTTTGCAAGTGATTGAACAAGTTCACTTTGCACTTGATGTTTTATGAAATAAGCATAGTATTTTCGTTTGGCATGACGAATTAGAATTCAGAGCTGTATCAAAATTTTTCAAGTTTGCTAACTTATTTTTTTCTTGAACTCATTTTTCTTTTTTCTTTTTTTTTCTTTATTTAATAAACAAAATTTTATAAGTCTAACTGGATTCTTCAATATTAGTTATTATCATACAAACTTGTCATTCGCAGGATAAATCTTTAAATATTTTTTTTTCCACTCAAACAGCAACAAAAAAAAAGAGAGAGAGAGAGAGAGAGAGAAAAGAAATCTGTTTTAAAATTGCGACTCGAAAAAGATTAAATCAGCAAAAACCCATTATTCGCGTCTGATTTTCTCACAAATAACAAAATATTCTATTCATTTCATTTATTGTGTTAATTAGAATTTCAGTCTTAAATTGTCATTTCTGTTCTGACCGTGTCGTACGAACATAAGAAATTCATTTCATTTTGAATTCATTGCCACTTTAAAATGCATTTTTTCTGATTTACAGAATCATTTTTCCATTATCGAATGACGCACGTGTCTGATTAAGCAGCAGTGAATCTAGTTCCTCATTTATTTTACCTGCGCTTTCATTTGAAAAATTAAATTTACTTTATTCTTTTGTCCCATCGGAGTTTTTGTTCTTTCTCGGAATTAAGTCAATTTTGAAATAGCCAGATAATTTACAGTTTAATAATGACAGTAATTTACAGTTGAATTGGCAAGTAATTTTGTCATAAAGGACCATCTCTCAAATACACATTTAGAGATACAGCCGTTTTCTTGAGACATTACAAAAAAAATGCAATATTGCATTTTTTTAAAAATTAATCATTGTATTTTAGGTAATCCGGCTCTATTTTTGTTTAATTTTACATGTCAAACTACAAATGTATAATTATAGTTAACGGTATCTAATCTAAAAATTATAAAATGATGATTTATTCGCAATTAAATAAATGCCTCTAATTTGTGGATCTATATTCAATCAATGGAAATGAATGAAAAAAAAATTAAATTGTTCCGAACTTTTAAAAAAAGAGAGAACTGCACATATTATATATGGTGCGAGTTAAAATTTCTTCATCAATTCTTGTAAAATTTAAATATCATGAAAAAATTCCGTATTGGGTCGAATAAAGTGCCACAAAAAGTATAAAAAATTAAGATTTAAATATGCTTTTTTAAAAAAAGATACTAAATCTGATGAATTTTCTAGCCGAAAGTGTAAATGACTTTATTGGTTACCACGTCAAAAATAACATTTCGGGTATCGTTCGTATAGATTGCAAGTAAGAATCCTTGTTCTTAGTTAATAAAAAATTATGTAATGGACTATGCCTCTGCAATATATTATTTTCTAGAAAAATAATAAAGAAAAAAGAAAGATATTTTGAGGTAAAGAAAATGAAATTTATTAGAATCAGAAATATAGTAACAGTTCAGTTGTACGAAATCTATGTTTATCTGTTCTGTCTCTGTTTTTTCCTATTGCATCATCTAAAAGAAATTTAATTTTGATGTCCAATTACTACTGGAAGATGATCGCTTATCTATATACAGTGGTCACTTATGTAAACATATCACTATAGTACGCGCGCATGATATATGTGGTGATGATTTTGAGCTCTTCCTAGTACGTACATACTGTATTATCGCAGCTCAGTTTTCTTATAAAAATTATTTGCCTTATACTTATACGATGATATATTTTTCTATTTCGTACTCACGTACGAAAATTATGGGTTACAATGATGTGATTCTTTGGTCAATTTATTGTATATATTCTTGATATAACGACTTCGTGCAACGGTAACAACAATGTAAATATTCTAATAACTGTTTTGTGACAAATCAAAAATGAATATTAGAATTTTTCTATTTACCTCTCTTGAATCCTCTTTTAAAATTTTCATTCAAAATTTTCAAAAAAAATTCTTTTTTTAATTATCTTGTTTTTAGATTGATTCTGTAAATTGTGAAACGTAAAAATCATTATGTAAGATTTCAAGTAAGTTGAAGACAAGCCTCAAATTTTTTCATATACGATGCTTTTAAACAAGAGATTCAAATCAGTTTTATTATTTAAGATTTTTATGATTCCGGACCATTATTATTTTGAAAAAGAATTATAACGAAAATCTGCATAGAATCTTTAAACATCATAGAAAGAGAGCATCAAATTACTAGTCGGATTTTGGATAACTTCGAAAAGATATTTTTGCGATATTGAGAAATTGCTGATTCGGTGTTTTAAAGACTTCGCAAAGCCCCCTAGTTAAAGGCAACCAGAGTGAATAGCGAAAATTATTGCAGGTTTTCTTTGAAACGCAAAAGACAAATGCTATTACATCTGAATTATCTCACGTGCATATCAAAAATAAATCTGTAGAACTTTTAACTTTATTATTTGTTCCTTGGAATTTTATTATTAATTAAAAATATTCATATTTCAGTCGGGTTTTTTTTGCACACTTTGTCTGTAAATAAATTGTTATTATTATTAGTATATTTAATGAATATATGAAATTATATGTTCATCTGCTTCTGTGTAATATTTGAAACTTTTTTTTTATTTATTTATTTTTGAAGCATGTGACCATATCTCAAATTCGATAGCTTAAATTATTGAAATTCTAAATTTTGTTCTCTCTTTTTTAAATTTAACTCTTTTATGTAGAATTAATTTTAATAACTATATTAGTACATTCTAAAAAGTAATAATTAATTTTTTTCAACCAAAAATTCGATTTTTTTATCTAATTACTTTTTTCCTTAATGATTCAAAAATTGTTGTTTGATAATATATATTATTTGACTTTATTTTAAAGCAATTCTTACTTTTAGCAATACTTAAAGCTTTACTTTCATTATATTTCAATAACTATTTTTTAAATTAAATTATTTTTAGATTAAATAAGAATAACAAATGTATCGTCATGATAAAGTACAAAAATAATTTTCGTGTATAGTTTTTTTTCCGATGCTACTGAAAATATCTTCTTTCTCTTAAGCATATTTCAATTTTATCAAGTCACGTGTTTGATAATAATTTGACGTTTTTTAAATAAATTTCAGAAATATTGCGCTTGTTTGAACTACGAAGGAGTTGCAAAAGGCGAGTGGGTTGCCGATTATTGTGAAATCGACAAAAAAGGATATATCTGTCAACGACCTACAGGTAGTGTCACGTTTTACTCAAAACTATTTTTGAGGTCATAAAATATTCTTGGTTTGACGATATTAATTTTCATATTCGTTTTTATCTAAAAGCCAATACAGTTTTGCAATTATTTAATTCTGAAAGAAAGAAAGGAAAAGTTTCCAACTGGTATTTTAATTATCTCGATCGAAATTTTATTTCTCCTTCTTTCCCATGGACCTTTGGACCTTTAACCTCAAATTGTTTAGCATTGGTACTTGAACATTTTTTTTTTCATTTATATTTTAGTAACACGTACGTGATAAAAAATTAGACTGACAACTTTATTATCTCTTATCGTTAATATAATTTTTTATAACATTTAATGAGACAATTTACTATTAATTCTAGTGATTTCTATTTATTTATTAGAACACTTTTTTATATTTGAAGCGAAACTCAATATTGTGAATTCACGTGTCGGCATAGTCACGTGGTTGAATGCATTAAGGTATGGAGCACATATAATCTGATTTTATGACATCCTTCTCATGTTATCTAACTGCATTTCGTTTGACGCTATGAGGCGATATAATATTATAAGTAGCAAATATAATATGGGTAATGGATTTCAAAAATCAATTAATTAGAGAGATGCACATCACGTGAGCACAAAGTGACTTCGCTGTTTATGTAAATAAAACGAAAGTGCTTAAATTTTTGTTACCAATAGAAATTGAAACTAGTGATTAAATTTCGCTAAATTTCGTTCGCAACTGATATGAAGAAGAAGGGAGATTTTAGTGGACGTTTAGTGAACAATTAATTAAATGATAGTTTATTGTTGATTAAAAACCTTGTTTTCTTTGCGCATGCGCAGTATTGCATAAGAAACCAACATGACGGCATCCAAGATATTTTTGATAAACTACATTTAAAATAGCCGGAAAATGAGAAAAATAAGCATTTAAATAAGATTTAATTTAGTTAAATATTTTTTTTATTTAAAAATTGTTTTGAGGCTTCCTACAAATTAAAAATGGGTTCAAAACTTGATTATTTGTTTGTTTGTTTTAACAGTTTGTGGAGATTAAAATTCCCTGCTCAAAACCAGGGCTTTCTCATTCCATGTAACACTGAAGTTCTAAACAATATTTAAATTATCATTCATAAAGTTAGACTAAGTTTTATATTATCATTTAAAAAATATTAATAACTTACTAAAAAAATGATTTCTTAAAAAAATTTCGAAAATCGTTTGATAGAGTTTATAATTCTGCCCCAATCACTGCTTTTTAAATTATTAAATTTAACTCATTTCTAATTAGAAAATATTTAAGTGACGAAAAGTTACAAGATCTCAAATACATTCAACCAAATTTGTCAGAACGTTAATTTAAATTTAAAAAAAAAAAGGTGAACTGTGTCTCATTTAAGAATTTCTGTACTTTCATTTTTGCTACCGATCTATTCGCTTTTAGTCTTTCTTACTAGTTTTTTAACAATTACCTTATTAATCAAAATGGATTGTTCCAGGATAGGCAACATCCTTCCTTTATCTGTAGTCAGTGACAGTTGAAGTTGACAGTGAAATGAAAACTGCGGAGTGTATCTCAGCGTCCATATAAAAAAAGATTTATCATAATATGTGATATATTTAAAGTAGCAAAGAAATTTTAAATATTCTGTAGTAGGAAATTCCGCAGAGAAAATTAATTGAATTGAATTCTAAGATACGTATAGACACGTATTATGTCATATTCCTATGATTCATCAATCCTAACTCCCTTATAAAATCATTTTAAGTTGTTACTGACTATAGATTTTTTTTTAATATTTTCTCTGGACACTTAATGAAGTTCCACTTGTTTTTATTGTTATAGTTTTTTAAGCCATCCTTTATTATTTTCTTATACGAATTTAATGCCAAATTCTACTGGGAATGGATTAATACTCACATATATATTTGCTTTAATAAACTCCATCACACCTTACCTGCAAAAGAAGCCTAGAAAAAATCGTATAATCTTTACTTAGCGACCGTCCATTGCTTTGAAGGAGTTCTAGTGATAGACAAACATATATTTTCTATATTATAGTATTCTGATGATGATTATGTGTGTGCCAAAAGTGGCGCTTCACTGATAAAGAGCTCATCTATACTTATAATAAAGCTCAATGTGTTTGTGTGCGTGTATGCGTGTGTGTGTTGGCGCTCTCCAGACCAGACCGTTCGACCTACAGCTACCATATTTGGTACGTGTATACCTTGGAGGTCGGAAATGTGAACCTTGGAGCGATTTTCTCGAATTTTTAATTATAATTTTAATTAATTAAAAATTAAACAAAATTTTGACTAAAGTTTTTCTGTTATAACTTCCGAAAATATTACAGCACAAAATTGATTTTTACATCATATTGAAGATAAAAAATATCTTTTTAATGATATGAAATGTTTTTAACTACTTTTTTTTACCAACTAGCTTTTATCAACGTATTGCCATCACATTGATAAAAGCTCAAATTCAAATTTAAGTTAACTGTTACTGGGAATTAAACCTTGGAAAGCGTAATTTTCAGTACTTGGTGTATATGCAATGAAATAAATATGAATTATTATGTTTTTTGAAAAGTAAAGGCAAGGAAACGTTTTCTATTATCTTTTTCAATACCAATATTACTAATTCAATGAAACAGTTTTATTTAAGTCAAATATGGTTTAATATCTACAAGATATCTAGAGATATCTAGAAGAGTAGATATCTACAAGATATCTACTCCAATAGGATTTGTAAACCTTTAGTAATAGATATACATCTGCTGATAAATGGTCTAAGTTAAATAAATAATTATATCCTACGTAAAATTCTACACTAAATGCTTAGGAATTACGAGTTTTAAATTTTTACATATATCATCTGCCCTGTGAATCCTATTTAACAACATATTCTTGAAACACTAATGTCTTAAATAAAAAAAAGTTGCACTCCAATAACTAAATCAATCATTAAAGCTGAAGTATTTATGAAAATTTGAATATCACTATTCTAAAAAAACGGGAGATTTTAGATTACTTCAATGATCATCTCAAGGAAGTCAATCGTCTCCCATGATTTCTAAAGAGTGATTGGCATAGATTTTGAAAATGTGATTATTCTAAAATTGCAATATATTGCTTTATAAATTGCAGAATAGGAATCTATAAAACCAAAGGACTTCATAATTTTATTTCATAATAGAAAATAAACTTCATAATTTTTTGAAATGTATTTATAAACCGAAAAAAAATATAATATTATTATTGGCAGCATTTATATACTTTTAAAAATAAAGCTAAAAACGAAACTTTACGAAGAATCAATGAAAATTTGTTGAATAATTCTTTGAGATATTAAAAATTGCGAAAATTATTCCATAGTGCACATAAGACTTCAATGCCGAACGACTCTACTTTCAGTTCTCATTTTTTTTTAACGAAAAGACATACGTGGATTTGCTAAAAAACATTTGAATATTAATTGCAGTTTCATCATTTCCACTTTAATTTAAAATGGAATTTTACGGGCACTGATATAAAATTAGAGAGAGATGCGTAGTACAATGATCAAAATAGCTTAAGTCTTACATAATAATATAAATGAATTATATGACTATCAAAATTTGAAACTTAAAAATATTTTGCTGACAAACCTATTATGAGAGCAAGTTATATAAAATATTAATTGAATCTTTTAGACAGCCAAAGGCTTCAGGTAAAAAATAAAATATATACATATAATTTAGTAACTTCAAAGGACTAGCCACTAAAAAAAACTTTTTATATATTAACAGCAAAGGAAGCTAAAGATAGCCCCCCAAAATAAATAAAAATAAAATAAATGAATGAAACTGTTATGACTGAAGACTTTCTAACTTAAAAAAAACACTTTTTATTTAACATCAGGAAAACGGAACTATCAGCTACATAAATATGGATGGAATTCTAAATTTTTCTTCGTTGCCAGTTCCTTTAACTCAATAACAATTTAATTAATTAGAAAGGGCAACAGGAAGTGGGAAATACAAGATGAGTGGCAACATTCTCCCACCTTTCATATTGCATGCAAACACTTTAAAGCAATACAAAACACAAGCAAAATTATAACACATTTAGATAAAAAAAAATAAACAATCGCACATGAGATTATAAATGTAAAGATTAGACCAGTTCACAAATTCAGTCTTTTTACAGGAATTAATGGACGGCCATATCGAGATTTCTTTCCTTCTTCGAGAACATCAACTGCAGTAGGGCCCGGGTTTTGTGCAGAAAATTCAGTTCCTTGGTGGTCCTTGCTGATATGATCACTAGCACTAAGCTCCAGAGGATAAATTCGTTGAAGCGGTCGTATGATTTCACCACTGGCTAGGCGCAACTTGGCCACACGTTCCACACCGTCCTTCCCAGGAAACAATTCGATCACTTGAGCCAAAGGCCAATTCATTCGGTTTGGGTTCTTTGATTCAACTATGACAATTTCTCCCGGAGAAATCATCTTTCTTCTTGAAGCTACTTTAAGACTTCTTACTAACTCTCCTAGGTATTCTTTGTAGAAACGTTTGCGTAAATTTGATCGTAGGGTATGAAGGTAACGCACCCTTTTCAATATATGCTGAGAATCAATCAGATCCAAATCAAATGTTTCTCTTTCTTTTATATCTTGGATGAAATGAGCTGGTGTAAGTGGTTTAAGCTCTTTGGGATCGTCTGACATATAGGTTAGTGGTCGCCCATTTATTGTAGCCTCACAATCGTAGAGTAAAGTCAACATTTCTTCATATGTTACGCAAGCTTTGCCCAAACATTTTCGGAGAAGTTCTTTAATACTGCGGACCATCCTTTCCCAAAATCCACCATACCATGGGGCGGAAGGGGGGCTAAACATCCATTTTATTTTCATTAAAGAACACTCAGTTTGAATGAAGTCCCAATCCAAAGATTTCAAGGCATTTGCTGCTCCCACATTCGTACCATTATCTGTGTATAACGTTGAACCTCTTCCTCTTCTAGCCCAGAATCTTCTCAAAGCTTGCATAAACGATTCGGTAGAGAGAGATGAAACTAGTTCCAGATGGACTGCTCGATATACCGCACACGTGAATAGAGCTATCCACGCTTTGCTTCCACCACGTAAGGAAAGCGGACCGGCCAGATCCGCGCCAGTTATTTGAAAGGCTGCAACTCTGTGTATTCTGTCCGGAGGTAAAGGAGCTGGATCTGGATTAACTTTCCCAGCTGTTAGCCTTTTGCATTTTATGCACTGTCGTAAAATTGCTCTTATAACTCTCCGACCCTTGGGAATCCAGAATTTATCTCTTAAATGAGCTAAGGTCGTTAATACCCCAGCATGCTTTAAGGATCTATGAATATGCAAAACCAGTCTTTCCAGAAGAGGGTGGTCTGGTAGAACTGTTGGATGCGTAAAGTCCTCTGGATCTTGACTGAGAATTAGTCTTGTTTGAACTTTCAGTATGCCATTTTCTTCGAAAAACTGTATAGTATCCCTATACTTTTCACGTATTTCAGAGGGCCATTCTGACTGCATGATTTTTATCAGAGTCTCTTCTGCCTTTTCAATCTCTTCACATGAAAGGGAATTGACTAACTTAGGAGAGTTTTTCTTAATATTGTTGCAGAATCTGAGAACATAAGCTGTCATTCTTAGAACCTTTGTATAGCTTGAAAAGTACAGGAATCTATCTCCAAATCTCTCTTCGTTTCCTGTGATTAAATTTGTCACAACTGTCTTACGCCGCTCTAGAAAGGCTTCGTCCGGAATCTCTGGTACCTCAGAACATGGCCAAGATTCTTCGACTTTATACAGCCAACTTGGACCCTCCCACCATTGGCTTTGCAGGAGGTCCGACCAATCGCAGCATCGTGTAGCCAGATCAGCAGGGTTCACCTCTCCAGGTACATGTCTCCAGTCATCTAAATTGGTTAAATCCCTGATCTCCTTTACTCTATTTCCCACGAATGTGTTCCACGGCTCTTTTTTCTTAATCCAACTTAAAACTACCATTGAATCGGTCCAAAAGTAGGTTTTAGAAACTGTTGGCAGGATAGAATGTACAGTTTCTGCTAATCGAGCACCTAAAGCTGCTCCCAACAATTCAAGTCGTGGGATTGTGGATTTTTTCATTGGAGCAAGTCGAGCTTTAGCTGCTATGAGCTTGACTGTAACTTGACCTTGTAATTCACTTCGTACAAAAGCGCATGTGGTGTAAGCGTAGGCAGAAGCATCTGTGAAGATGTGCAGTGAGAAATCATCATATTTTTCAGGAAACAATCTTCGAGGTATTGTACATTTAGGTATCAGATGCATGGTTTTCTCCCATTGTCTGTATTTATGCTCAAGTTCTGAGGTTAACACTTCGTCCCAGCCTACTTTTCCTCTTCAAGCTTCTTGCATAAGCAACTTTGGTAACAATAAAGCCGGAGTAGTAAAGCCAATCGGGTCGTAAATGCTGTTGATTACAGATAGAAGTACCCTTTTTGTAACTGGTTTATCTTGGGTACAATCTAAATTTGATGGTAACTTGCAAGAAAGTTCGTCTCTGATCACATCCCAAATCAGACCAAGTACCATTTGTGCATTTTGATCTTCCTTAGAGTCATTAGAAGCCCAACAGCGCAATTCAAAAGCACATTCTTTCATTATTTCTATGGATTGAGATTTCAGTTGTTCCAATTCTTTAGCATCGTTAACACTCGTCACCAAATTGTCCACGTAGAATCCTTCCCGTAAATGACCAATTGTCTTCCTGAGGCTCTCTGTCTGGAATTTTTCTCGTTCTAGGTGGTAACTTATAGTGGCATTTAGCAGAAAAGGGCTAGAGGAAACACCGAAGACTACTCGACAATGACGATAAATTCTTATTTTTGAGCATTCAGCGTTCTCCCACCATAAAAATCTTAGGGCATCTCTGTCTACAGGTCTCAAACGTATTTGTAGAAATGCTTGTTTTATATCTGCAATTACACCTATGGCACCAGAACGAAATCTCAACAGTAGAGGCGGTATTTTTTGTATAAGACTTGGTCCCACACTTAAACATTCATTCAAGGAGGCAAATCCCGGTTTCTTGAACGAAGCGTCGAATACTGGGCGAACCTTTGTGGTATTGCTTGAGGGCTTGATGACGGGTCTATGAGGAAGGTAATGGGCTTCCTTGGCTATTTCATCCATTGGAACAGCTTCTATAATGCCTTCTGATTCCCACTGTTTGAATACGTTATCGTAGGCTTCAAAGCAATTTTCGTTTATCAAACGCTTAGTTGCTGTACGAAGTCTGGATTCTGCTGCATCGCATTTATTATATAGAGCAGGATGTCCGGCTAACCATGGTAAAGCTACTTCATATCTTTGATCTTCACAGATCCTAATTGTTTCCTTAAAATGAGTCAATGTTTCTTCTTCAAGGAGGCTTTCATTTTTCTTCTCTATTGGATCTGTGATACCCAAAACTTCTAAGTCCCACATTTTAGGCATCTCCATATTTTGAAAGCTTAATGTGACTAGATTAACAATTTGCTTTTTCTTTCCCAGTCCTAGAATTGTCCAACCCAACAAGGTCTCAACTGCAGATACACCTGAAGATAATACCTCTATTCTCCCAGTCAAAATGCTTCCGAGTATATCAGCTCCCAGCAGAACTCGTATGGGTGGTGAATCTCTTCCGACATCTGTTAGTTTTATTCCTCGGGAAGCAAGCTCAGAAAGCAATTTACTATCATGGATTCTTGGCAAGGCTGAGCATATCCTTGGTTGCTCGAGAAGAGACAATGGAGTTGAATATTTACGATTTAAGCTTTCTACGTTTACGATGTATCTTTTATGCTCAGAAGCAGGAGAAATTACTCCTCCAAACAATCCTTGAGAAAATATTTCTCTTCCAGAGGGAGAAAGGTTTAGTTCTGCAGCTAAATTCTTTTCGATATAAGATCGTTGTGATCCATCGTCCAACAATGCTCGAACACAGAATTCCTTATCTTTATTTCGTAGTTTGATCATGATGGTTTTAAGATATATTTCGTGTTCAGAGGGAAGATTTGTTAGCAATGTTTCTGTAGATTTCTTCTCATCATCGGTCGTACTGTTCTTAGACGAAACATTTTCTTTTCCCTTGTGTAGTTCTGGACATAGTAATACATAATGTCTCCGTTGGCAAATTAAACATCTCACATTACTGTGACACTTTCTTGCAATGTGTCCAGGCTTGAGGCAAACGAGACAGCATCTTTTCCTTATAACGTGTGATTTTCTGTCTTCGTAACTCATCTCTGATAACTTTTGACAGTCTTTACTGAGATGAGGGCGGTTGCAGAAAATACAACTAAGTTTTGCTTCAGATGTGCTTGAAATTTACGAAGCCGCGGTGGGTTCATCTTTGTGTACCGATTTCTGACAATCTTTTCGTATACCACCATTTCCCTTATCTTTGCTGAATCCATCACGAGCTAAGCGGATCATTTCTTCTGATTCGACTTCATGGCGTAAAAAGCACATAAGTTTTTCCAGGGAACTCTGACTAGTAGCGTCATCTGTATTTTCTGAAATTCTACTCCTTTCCCATGCTCGCAAAACATTTTCTGGCAAACATGACTCAACCAATGGCTCTAGAAAGTCAGCAAATTTTTCTTTTGTGCGCCCTAAGCTTTCCAATGCTCTTAATTTTGTCTCTAGTAAATCGTAGAGGGTGGCTAAATCAGGGGCATTCTTACCGGCCGTGGCATTTTTCAGAACCGGCCAAATCTTAATTTTAGCTGTTGGACGGCTTTCGGATAATTTTCAGCGGTTATTGGGAAACTGGATATTAATCTAGCAGCTCTTGAATCAGGCACCATAGACTGGTATAAATACTGGAATTTGTCTATGGCAGTCAGTTCTTCTGAGTCATGTATTTTTGAAAAAATGCTCCAAAATGTTAAATATTCTTTAGGATCACCCGAAAACATTTTTAATTCAAATTTAGGTAAATTTAATTTTACTGAATCACGCTCGACAGAACTTGACAAAGATCCAGAATCTTTATTTAATAGCGTTTCTATCTTTGATTTAATCTCAAGAAAAGTATCTCTATATTCCTCTGCCGCCTCAAAATCGGCTTCGTATTCATTAACAGTCTCAGTATTTTCTAAAAGTAATGACGAAATATTATTTTGAATCTCATCTAAACGTAAAAATTTATCTTGTAACTGAGCATTCAACACGTACAGCTTATCGCCATCCTTGGCGTCTACTTTCGTCGCCAAACATTGCTTCAACTTATTCACGGTAGCCGTAAACGAAGCTCTTAACGATTTTCGTTTTGTTTTCAAAGCATCCATATTTATAAATGCACTAAAATAGTAACTTAAAATGATTCGTAATTTCTGTTTATACTGAAGCAATGAAAGTGATTATATTTTCTTAAACTTAAATCACTTTGATCATCATAAACAGCATATCGTATACTTAAGCAGAAATTTAAATCATTCGTACCTGTACATCTTTTTAATTTCAAGTTCTTCAAATGCAGAGTACAAACTCGGTCCTGTCGCGGACGCCAATTTGTTATGACTGAAGACTTTCTGACTTAAAAAAAAAACACTTTTTATTTAACATCAGGAAAACGGAACTATCAGCTACATAAATATGGATGGAATTCTAAATTTTTCTTCGTTGCCAGTTCCTTTAACTCAATAACAATTTAATTAATTAGAAAGGGCAACAGGAAGTGGGAAATACAAGATGAGTGGCAACAGAAACAATAAATAAATAAATAAAATGACAGACATACGAGGAAAACGTGGAGGTTTGAAAGACTCAAGTGGTAGAAGTTAAAAATTTTGTCTTTATAACGTATCGCTTCGACAATGACAGAATTAAACATATATTTTATACATATGAGTTATACTATTTATAGTATAGTACGTGTTATGATATAGACTAGTCGCTATACAAACTACACCGAAAAAAGCAAAAAAAAAAAAAAAAAAGCACGAAAGAAAAAAAACAAACCATATATAGTTTCCCACCATGAAGTTTTTTGAGTTGTTACATTCTTTGCTTTTGGATAAATAACATTTCTTCTTCTTCTTCTTCTTCTTTTTTTTTTTTTCACGTCGTATTCTTTTTTCGTGACGTAGCGTTTGGCGCATATATGAATGAATTTTTTGGAGTTTCTATTCTAGAATGTGAAACATATACATGGTGCTGGGTGAAATTTTAAACCTGATGATTTTGAGCTCTGATGCTATAGCCTGAATGATTAAAAGGAAAGAAAACAGGATATCACTAAGATAAAGAGACCAGAAATCTTTAGTTAAAAAAACGCAATGCTAAATGCATTGCTGTGTTTTTAAAAAAATGCAACAGCGAATCTAATGCTATAAATTTTAAAATAATGAAAAAAAAAAAAAACTGATAAACCCATCAAGTAAATCGAAATCTCATCAAAGCAAATCATTAAAAATGCATTTGATATGAAACCGGTCGCATTAAGATTTTAAAAGTATTAAAATATGAAATAAATTTGAATATATTAATAAAAGAAATTGCAATTTTTTAAAATAATGTTTAAAGAGAACTTACTGTTCGTATATAGAGAAAGATGCTTATTCTGCTAAATAAAAGTGGAAATTTCGAAGAAAGAAAATTTAAAATTGACAAAAGCGCACGATTGGTAAAACAGTTAAATATATTTGATATTACAATTATAAAAGGCATTCTTAAAACCTATGTTTGACTAAATGAATTTTGAAAACATTGGAGAAATAGTTGCACGAAAATGGGAGTCACTCAAAAACTCATTATTACTTTATCGTATTATAGAGAAAGATAGTAATCGTCAAAAAATTGGAGCTCGAGATTTTGATGATTCTCTACGTTTTAGACCTCTCTGAGTTCGAAAAACACATTTTTTGAAAATGTCTGTCTGTCTACTTGTCTGTGGCAAGGATAATTCAAAAACACTTTGGGCTAGATAGTTGAAATTTGATAAACGGTTTTTATACCAAAATTTAAAAATTTCTCTAAATTTTGAATAAAATCTGCTCAGAGGAATTCCGTCTGTCTGGTTGTCCGAATACAAGTTAACACGATAATTAAAACACGGAAAGTGTAGATAGATAAGATTCGGTACACAGATTTAACATATATAGTGTAGACACTTGCCAAATTTTAAGCCAAAACCAATAAAAGGTTAACTGTCTGTCAGTCTGTTCTTTCAGAAACATGTAAATGCGAGAATTCAAAAAAAAAAAAAAAAAAAACCAATGACTTAAATACATCAAATTTAGTATGGGACTTTTTGATTGTAAGTGCCGTTTTGTGTCAAATATTTGTTTTAAATGATCGAGAAAAGCTCTTCTAAAGCAAAAATTCGATTTTTGGATACTATTAACTGCGTGCCGAGGATTAATCGCCAAAAAAATTCACCAAGGATGACACAATAGATTCAATAAAGATGCCAAATTCAAACCAAAAAATATTTTCTAACTATTGTATTTCAGTGCCATGTAAGACGTTCTCTGGCACGACAAGCATATTAAAAAGTATGTTAGAAAGTTTGGCGAGACCACTCGCACATTTTTGGAATTTTACGTTTGAGTAAAAATGATTTTGTGAAATTATAAGTTCTGGAATCATGATGAATAGACATTAAAATTCCTCTGTGGAGGAGAGTTTGTAACTTTTTAATAGCGTAATTAACCCTTGCAGATTCTGTGGAACATATATTTCGAATTTGTCTGTTTTGAATTTATAAAATATTTAAACAAGCAAACAACAAATTTTCTATTTTATAGAAATAGATTATCGTGTAATTTGTGATTGAAGATTTAAAACAATATTGTGTCTTGGAATTTTTCAGAAGTGAAAGAGAGTGACAAAACGTTTTTAGACCTATATTTGTATTGATAACATACTTCAAATATTAATTAGTACAAAATCCGTAGGAGTAGTCTCCCTAAAGCTTTCTCACATCATCTCTAACAAAAAATATTATCCCGGAAAACGCCTTGAAAGACACTGGCGTGCAATAATAATGAAATACTAACTTTAGGAGTGAATTTAACATTTTTAATGAATGTGTCTTGTGATCCTTAGCGAGTTTTTTGGCGATTACTTTCTGGCATGCGATTAATAGTATCCGAAAATCGAATTTGTGTTTTAGACAAATTTTTCCCTGCCGACTGAAACAAAAACTTTACACAGAGCTACAGTTGTAACCACAAAATCACATACCAAATTTCATACATTTCATTGCGTTTTGAATTATCGCGTTTGCATGTTTCTAAAAAGTACAGACCTAGAGATAAACAAACCTCTGTTGGATTTGACTCAAAATTTGATAGATATCTACACTATAGATGTTAATCTATGTACCAAATTTTATCTATCTAGCTCTCTTCATTTAATAGTTATCGTGATAGCTTTTATTCGGACAGCCGGACAGACAGACTTCCTTTCAACGAATTTTGCTCAAAATTTGATAGAAATCGGCAAATTTGCTGTAAAGACTATATCCAAATTTCATCCGTCTAGTTTTTGAGTTATCTTTTTCACAAGCAGACGGATGGACATTTTCTAAAAATCTGTTTTTCTAAGGTAAGGAGTTCTAAAACGTGGAGGTCCGTCAAAATCTCGAGTTTGATTTTTTTTTTACCATTACTATATTTCCTCTATATTTCGCTTACAAGAAAGTAAATATATCTAAATATATAAATCTAAATTCATAAAAAATACATAATATCTAAATACATAAAAATCTAAAATAAAAAAATGCATCTAATACATAAAATATATTAAAAAATATCTGTCCCTTTAATTTTAAGAGCATATATATTTCATTAAATGAAAAAATATAATTGACTATAATATAAATATAGCCTTTTTATTCATTAGCTAAAACTATTTCTTTCTTTACAATTCAGTAAAATATAAATATAACCTCTTTATTCATTAACTAAAACTTAAAAAAAGCTATTCCTTTTATTCTAAAAATATATCCCTCATTAAATGATAAATGTATATACTTTACTAAGCTAAAAATACATCCCTTTTTATTTAAATACATTACAGCTGCATTGATCTTCTCAATTTAAATGAAACAAATGTTATAGTTTCATTTTTAAGGTAGTTTTATTTATATTTAATTTATTTATCTGTCAGGCGAAAGAAATAGAGTAATTCAGGAACGAGTTCTTCGTAAAACGAGTAGCTATTTTAAGAATGGACATAGGCGTGTCTTTCCGATTTGTTTGACCGAAAATATAATCTACATCTTTCTTTATTCTTAAAATAGATGAAATGTGACAACATTTCTCTACGCCAGTCTTTATTATTCTCTAACAATAGGAAAAATATTTTGAAAATTCAGACGGAATATTTCCATTTTATTGTATAATTCTGCTTGGGCGATTTTTTTATTATAATTGCACAAAATAAAATACTTAAAATATTTTTGCATTCAAGAGTAAAATGTTGAAAGAAGACGTAATCTTTTAGATAGTTAACTCTGGAATGGAAATGTCACTTCTGTGATTTTTTCAGTGGAAACGAAAAGATAATTTGCAAAAGAAATCTGTACTAAACTATTTCATCTATCCTATTATTATATTAATATGCTAAAGTATTTTATAAGTCTAAATATTTTTAACTTATTAAAATATTTTATACATTATTTAGATAAATATTATTATTTTTAAATTAAATTATAGTTAATTATCTGAAAGCTAGTATAGAAAAAGTAAGCTCATAAACTAATAGTCAATTGATTTTTTTTCAATCAATACGTTGGCATTAATTTTGCATTTTGCCTTTATAGTGTTGAACCTTTTCCTTTAGTTGAATATGACTTTATTCAATTAGACTGGACATTAGATTCGAATTGTTTTTGTATACTACCTGTTTGACTGGAATCAAGCAATGTGGGCAACGCCCGCCCCTCAGTTGGTTCAAGGCTTAATTAGAAAGAGATAGCATAGTTAGAAATAGGAAGTTTTCCCCTCCCAAGCAATGATGTGATCTCCTATGTAATATCGGGTGGAGTAATTTAATATTATGCTCCAATCCAGGGTTAGCTCCAAAAGCAATTGTTTTTGTTGTTGCTGCTGAAAATGTTTTTCATGTCAATTTTTTAAAAATTTTATTGATGAAAACCTGATGCATCAAATATACGGTGCTCACAAATAAATGTGACTCTTCAATTCTTGCAGCATTATTTTACGCGATAAAACTTTGAATTTTTTCGAGTATAGAAGGCTCCAAAACTGTGAGTCGCGATTCATAAATGAATTGTGAATCTTTTACTGGTGAATCGTGATAAACTCTTGATTTTAATGCATTTCCCCACAATTTCAAAAATTAACGTAGATTAAAATCTTCCATTAAACCACATGGTTGCAACACGGCAAAAAACAGCATATTACGTAAATAACTCACATCAGCTTTAAGGTGGACTTACATACAGCCAGTTATAAGATTTCAGTAAGTCACGCATGCACAGAAGAAAGATTGTGCATGCGCTGAAAGAGCGGGTAGTAGCACTTCCTTCTGTACAGTTTCTGCGCATGCGTAGTCTTACTGGATGGAGTTTGGCTGGCTGAGTGCAAACCCTACATTAGGGCTTAGTTGATTCTCGGTTTTGCTTATTAGGGCAGGTTTATACTGATAATTGATTGTTCCTGATACTACCGCTAGCCGATTCTTTTCCGTCGGAACGAAAACTGGATATTTGGTGTGTGTTGGTTCTTTGCAATTGAGCCAGTGACTTTAGTTTTGGAAGTGATTGACGGGTGGGTGAGAAGAGGAAAAGGAGAGCTTTGTTCATATAGTTAATGCAGGTGTAGGCGAGAATTTTACAATGGCATGTGCACCTTTAAATGCGCCTGGGGTATAAATATATTGCATACAGTTAAAAAAAACATGCATACTAATAGTTTCAACTAGACATAGCCTAAACTAAGCAATATAGATCTAACACTTTGTATCAGATTGATATATTATCCGATCAAAAATGAATGAGTTTTAATTGAATCCAAAAACTGTTACTCAACAACTTAATCTGTATCAGTTTAATGTATCTGATAATTTTGCGTATCTAGTATAAAACATCAGATTTATACAATATCAATCAACCTTAGTCAGCTTAGACCTCTCTCGCTTAGTCAGAAAGTCCTTTTGCTAAGAACATTCAGTTCATTTTTCACATGCATTAATTTCTAAGAAACAGTTCTTTGTAATTTATGTCAACATTTATTAAATTTTAATAATAGTAGGGTTTTTTTCCCCTTAAAAGACTTTTTTTTAGAATAACATTTCTTTCAGAAAGAACATGTGCCTTTTCTTTCAATGAATCAAAGATGTAAGATTCGGTTTCTAAAAAGTAGTTCACAATATTCAAAAATTTAGGAAACAAATATCTAGTATAAAACGATGAGACACTCAGTGAAATAGATACGATAAAACAAAAAAGTCGATCAGATTTCGACAACAGGCTAAACGCGCAGTAATTTTGTACTAGTCAGCAGAAAAGGTAAGGTACAGGTTGTCTTTGTATTGAGTGGAATCACAAAATGTAGTTTTTTGAAGATGAGCTGAGATGTGTATAGTAAAGATAGTAACTGATAATATAAAGATAGTAACTGATTTGTTCATAGCTTTCAGTTTGCTCATATTTCATGAAAAAATTTTCATTTTATTTCAAATGCTGATCGTACAAAGATTTTTAGCCGGCAAAATGTACCGATCTTATTTGAAAAATTCCAGGAACCTGCAGTACCCATTTTGTTTGCCATGGTTTTGTAATATCTTGTTATTCTCAATGACATACTATTTAATACTAGATTTCTGCTGATAAAGGAAATTTCAAAGCGCTGCTGAAATTTGATAAGTTTTAAGCTGAAGTGTCACTTAAATGTGCATTAATAAAAAAATAAAAAAAATTCATTTGATGTAAAAACAGAGTTGATTTGAAAGAGTTTTTTCAATCCTACTATTAGCTCACAATCTCTATATCTATCTTGTTCAAATGTTCAGTCGTTAAAAAAATACTTTTTATTCACCCACTCAAGTTCAAATACATTTTTTTAAACTTGTAGTGTATGACATTTGATGTTAATACAGTTTTTTAAAATATTAATTAATTAATTAAATTTGTCCAGTAATTTCTATTTGATCGCCAAAGTATACAAATCCTTCGCCATGTCGTCAAATGGTCGCCAAGTTTTTGAAATTCGCTTTCTATTTTGCCACTTAATACTGTAATTCTGTCATATGTATATACATATTTATATTAATTGTAATAAAAAGTAACTAAAATATTTTTTTGTTGACTTAAATAGTAATTGACTTAAATTTTTTTTTTATATTACTTGTTTATTTGAAAAATGTTATAATATTCAATTGGCTTATTTTGATGCTAAGCTTACTTTAAAAAATGAATGAGAATGAAGAAATAAAGTTATTTTTTAATTATTGTGGGAAAAAATAGAAGTAATAACAGTAAAAGAAAATGTTATTTATTTTCTTAATTTGAAATTAAGAGTAGAATTAAATAATTTACAAAATTAAGAATCTTTATATTTGGAAATTGGAGCGAAATATTGAACTATATCTAAATTTAAATTAGTACATACAAAGGTTCCTTAATAAAAGCATATAATGAAAATTGAAAAAGCAAAGACTTTTACTGCGAGCTTGTTTAAATGGGGTTGCATAAAGAATACTTTGAGGAAATCTAATTAAATTAAATTGTTCTTCAATAGTTTTTCATTTATTAAAAAAAAGAATTTGATGCCTGATTTTCCAAGAAAAGTAAAAACTTTTGATGAATTATTTTGCAACTATTTTTGTTCATAAAACAATTTATATGTGAAAGAAGGAAATTGACAAAGAAGTTAGCTACATAAAAAAAAACCGAAAAAAAAAAGAAGAAGAAAGTAAAAAAAAAAAAAAAAAAAAAGAGCGAATTTGATAAACGCGAATCAAAACTAATTTAAAGTATTGCAGATTTCGTACATACTATATATATACGGACACACACATATATATAAGTTTTTTTTAATTTAAAAAAAGGGGTTTTAAAGTTGAGATAAAAAATAACGAAATGCGGGATACTAATACAAAACACAAAAACCACCACATATAATAAGGATTTATTATTATAGTAGCAAATTATCCAAAATAGCTTCCTAGACACTTATTATAATCAAGTATTTGTTCTTAAATGGTTTTTAGTTAAATAAAAATCGAAAATTTTTTTAACAAAATGGTCGAAAGAAAATAAAGTCTTTGTTAACCTTTTGACTATAAATATTATATTTAAGAGATTTTAAGCGAAAAAAAAGAAACAGTTGATGGATTTAATCGTTAAATAAACGAAACTAATTTCTACTAATACAAATGAAATTAATTTCTGATTTGAAATATGAAATCTTGTTCTATGATCACTGTTTTATGTATTTATAGATAACATTTTACCTTCCTAGATCCTGAAATCCCTGTCCCACCACCGAAGCCTTCTAAATGCGGTGATGGTTTTGTGGGCTATAGAAATTCATGTTACAAATTCATCTCAGAACCTGAAAATCATCAAAATGCAGACAATACTTGTCAGAATCTTGGCGGTCACTTGGTATCAATTGTTGACAATTTTGAACAATCCTTCTTGTTTAATTTCGTCGAAAAGAAGTTTAAAGCAGTATGGAATGGGTTGAAAACTACTCAGGTTCGTATTTAAATTTTCAGTTAATGGAATTCAGACTTATTTTCTTGCCGTTTTTTGAAATTTTGACCAATATTTTTATTTAGGACACCAGATATTTGAGCTGGGCAGATAAACAACCACTGCATTATTCAAACTGGGCGGACAATCAACCTCAGTTGACACAGGAACAGGAATTATGTGTATCAATGGATGTAACAGACGATTTGAAATGGAATACCACATCCTGCTCAAGAAAGCTGCCTTTTGTTTGCAAAATAACAAACGGTACGAAAATTATTAGATTTAAAAAAAATGTCATATGAATACTTATTTGAAAATTTTTAATACTTTGTATCATAAGGAAAAGATTTTACTCTCTCTTCTGTAAGAAATAGTGTTGAAATTGAAAAGATAATCATTTGAGCGCATTATCCGTACTTAGGAAAATTATCCACAAAATGTAATGGCATGTTTATAGATTAAATAAAAATAAGCCGCAACAATGTGTCAATAATACACATTGCCTTTTCTAATTACATGAAAAGCATCTTTTTTTTTTTTTAAAAAAAATAGCAGCCTTCTAAAGTTTAGCTCGAAAAAGTTTACTTTGATTTATATCAAGAGCATTCGATTCTTCAAAATGAAATGAGGTTATTCAAGCTTGAATGATAAAAGTACGTCGCGCCAATTATATTTTAGAATCCATTGCTGATCTTGCAAGACGAAAGAACAATGTGATATCAATATCTCAAACTAAGAAAACAGTTAGTTAAATGTTATATGGCATATCCACATATAATAATTTTGTCACTGTGATTATGTAAAATAAATTCACTTCATTGCATGGATATTTTATACATCTGTAAGATTTTTTCTCTCATTATTTCTTATCTTGTTAGCCGTGCGCAGTTTAAATTTTTTACCCGTGCAAAAATGTAAATGTTGAAAAGTGAAATTTTAAACATCAGTATAACATTTAGTTTCACGCCAAATTTAATTTAAAATTGGCATGATCATGCATAAGTCGGTAATGGTTATGTAGTAAATAACGTTTTGTTCGTTTTAAATATATTTTATTTGTACATCCTGTCATACATATATTTTCAAATCACATTTTAGTTATATTTCAAAATTGACCAACTTTAAAGCCAAAATTATAGTTATAATTATTATTATTTTAAGACCGAGTTTGTAATGCCATCTATATATATACAACTCCAAGATACGTGGCACAGAAATCGAGCTTATTACTAATTGTCGATTGGCAACAACCAAATATAAGCAAACCATCATACAAATTTCAGACTTATTCATTCATTGAACTTTTTTACAGTTGTACAGAATCAAGCGCTTCACTTAGCTAATCAATGAAGTTGCAAAATATTATTAGAAGGAAATTATAATTATAACTTAAAAATATTATTAGAAATATTATTATAGGGGATTCGTCTTATCATCAAAGAGGACATTCAGTCAGAGGAAAGAAAATATAAAAGAAATCAAGAAATAGTCTTCAAACAAAAAATTCAATGAAATGTAAAAATAGGCTTAACCACTGCCAGATAAATAATCGCGGTAAAACTTAAGATTAATGTACCGTTTCTCACCAAGCGTTTCAAAATCGTGTCAATCATCCAAAAACTCTCTAGAAGTCTGCAGTCCTGAGTATATACAAGAAATGCCAAGAAAAGGCTTTTAGATTTGCAATACAAAAAAATTGTCACATTTATATTTGGCATAAAATTGCTCCAAAATTTTTCAGTTTTGGCACTCGTATATTAATCTTAAGTCTAGCCATAATCGTTATGACTTGCCTATGGAAAATGATACTCATTTTATAAAAATGCGTTTTGGGACCCGGCGTCCTGGCATAGGGGTAGTACGTCACGTGATCTCGGAGTGCCGGGTTCGAGTCCCGATTCGGGCATGGTTGTTCCTCTTCTGTGTTCTCTCTGTGAGGTGTGTAAATGTACCCTTCTATGCAAGCGAATGTGACACGTGAAGTAGCTAAGCCGTACTCTTGGCCCTAGTTGGCTATACTGAAAAAACTAGAGACTCTCACCCGGCTTAAACCGCTGACATATAACTGTAAGCGGGCTTGAAAAGTGCCATAAGTCACAGCGTGCTTTTTGAATTATATTAAGACTAAAAAATGCTACCTTTTTTTAATTGCATGAATTTTATTTTCTTGCAATTTTTCATTCAACTTTAATTATATTTTAAATTCAATTTGATGTACTATCTGAAACAATGTTTTTTGGGATCGAAAACATTCAAGCGCGTATTTTTGCCAATCATTCAATCTGTAGTATCCATTCAGTCACTTCCTCTTTTATTTAATATTAGACTTTGTTGCTTATAACTGTTTTAATGTGCTGTAAACTGTTTTAATCGAATTCGTGTGTTTTAGTAGTGTCAATTTACAAAGTGGAATGCTTTTTTTAAAGAATAATATCCATATTCTCTAGGCTGTTAAATTATTAATATAATATCCATATTAATAATTTAACAGCCTAAAGAATCAATAATCATGTGAACAAACTGGACGCCAAAGGCGGCTAGTTTGGTATCATCGGAGTAAGGGGATTTTCTGTACGTTTCTGCTTAATTGCTCTGAAGAGGTTTATTGAAACTTGGATTGTAACATTAGGAATATTAATAATTAATTAAGAAAATAATTAATCTGTAATAAATGAAAAAAATTCTTACAAAATATTTCTTTTTTTATTTACATTTTTAATTACAAATAATAAATAATCGAGTTAAAAAGGATTAAATCATTTTTTTTTGTATTCAAGAATCTTAAAAAACATGATTTTAATAATAATTTTTTAAGTACTCCAGAATTTGTCTTTTACTTTTAAACAGTAAATCTGCAGATTATAATTCAATTAACATCAAAGGAACTTCCATTTTGTCAATAATAGGTAGTATTTAAAAAATAAAATAAAAATCAACTATAACATCTCTTGTATGTTCCTAAAAGATTTGTTTTCCAGAAAACATTCCAAAATTTCCTGAAGTGATCGGCAGCTGTCCCAGTAGCGAATCTTCCTGGATTGACATAGGAGATAAATTCTGTTATCATGTTGCCCAGAGTCGTAATCACATACTCAGTTGGGACGGAACTTCGCGATATTGCCTCACCAGAGGTAAGTTTAATGCTTCAGCACATGGTATATTCATATGGATCATCAACTTTGTTTTGTTGACTCTTTCTATCGTAGGGAAATGGAAAAAAAATATTGGAAATGAAATTATATTTGTCTTCATTTAAACTCGCTTTTATACTATTTAGCTGCATGAAAAGAGCTCAAAGCATCGTGGTGAAATTTTTTTCCCATTTTGTAGATTATCACGATGAATAGCTGTAGATCTTGCTATAAATTAATGCAAAATTACATTTTTAGTTTGCTTTCACCTGGGGTAAATACTGTCATAAAATCAGAATAAAGTCTAAAATAAATCTTTCAAATGCTATTTATTTGATTCGAGTAATTTTACTCTTAAAAACTGGTTTATTTTACTGCCGAAAATTGGGATAACTTTGCTACATTTTTCTTTTATTTTAACGGTTATGTTAATTTGTAAAAGTTCAGTTGGAAAATATTTCCGAAATTCATTAGAAGAAGACAGTCTAGATATGTATTCGTTTATTAAATTTGAATCTTTTAGAGCAATTTATTCCTTACAAAATTACTTATCACTATCTCTTATTCAGAAAGATAACTTCATGCGTAATAATCAGTTTTGTGATATCATAATACCACAAACTGAAACTCACAGATGATAAAAATGAAATGATATACTTGCTGAAAATGCAGACAAAAACTCGTCACCTATACTGGGAATCTTATTATCGGAGTTTTTATGAAATGAGGATAAATCAAATGTGAAGAAAAAACTGGGATTAGTTATTGGGACACTATATATGAAAGGTCGATACAATAGAAGGGTCAATTTTAAAATAAATGTTACTCAAAAAAGAAAGAAAGAAAGATACCGTATTGGAGCAAGAGTTAAAAAAAATACGTATGTACTTGAAAATATAAAGTTTTTAATCAAAGACATAAAAAAATATTGAATGGGTTAAACGTGAATAAATATGAAACTTGTTTTATGAGTCATAAAATACAATAGTGTCACTTCAGTAAACAAATAAATTATTAACACAGTGCCGATAATATAATAAAAAATTAGCATATCATAGAATATACTTACCAATAAATTCTTGCAAAATTTTCACACTTCTCTTTCTCCGAAAAATTATCGTCTTTTGTTGTATTATAAAATTCACTTGATAAAATGAACAAAAAGAATATTAAAGACAATTTATTGGTAAGACTGTTTATATAATACACATTCCATCTTTGTATATGATATTTGTTTACAAAATGTAATAATTTTGAATTTTCAATTTGTCATTCTCTGTAATTGATATAAAATAACCATTACATTTGATGTTTCATGAAAAACTTGTAATAGAAGAATATAACGTTTCTCACTTTTTTCCCTCCGGCATGATTTCAGATACTATGCCTGATAAAAGAAATCTGTTATACGATTATAACCTATGACAAAGAAATACATAGAGAGAGAGAGAAACTAATTGGATATAGCATGATCATTTGAGTTTCCCAACAAATTTCACTTGAATTATGTTACGTTTTCATGTTTCTAACATGTATATCATGTTTCTTATAACTTAAATTTATAAATAAATAAATAAACTTCTTATAACTTACATTTTAAATATAAACTGTGACAGGAGTTGGGGAAAAAAACTATCCACTATTACTTTATTCATCGCTGTAGACTTTGTGTTTGTTGGAGATAAAAAATATTGACAATAGAAAGATTTTATAAAATCTTGTTCATATTTTTAAGAAAATAATAGAATCTGAGGGTTTGTAGATATGAGTTTTCCAATCGAGGTTAAAAGTTGCCCAATTTTAAGGCAAAAAATAGTTTTTGTTGCTTTAACTCAACAAAAATAATGTGTTTCTAAATATTTATATATACCTATGTTTATCAATATATGTATAATCAAAAGGAAAAAAAATAGTCCAGGTTCGCAAGTTAATTGGGCAAAAATTGTCTTTATTACGCTTAGTTACATAGCCAAATAAAAGAATAAGTATATTTGTAATAAAACGAAACATATAAAATTATTATTTTTTTCTTCAAAATTCTCGTAAATGCTCTATCTACCTGCCTTTCTTTACGTCGGAAACTTCATCCTTGCCAGATATCTGTGAGCATGTTCATATCGATCGAACAAATTAGTGTCTGTTTTCGATATATTGGGTTGTTCGGAAAGTAATTTCGTTTTTTTTGGGGGGGAGGGGGAAATGAAAGACAATTTTCGTATAATAAACAAATACTTTATTAAATTATATATTGGCCGTTCTGGTCCAACACCTTTTGCCATCTTTCTGGTAGTAGCATAATTCCACGCTCATAAAATTTTTGGTCTTTGCTGCCAAAAAACGGATCGAGGTGGTTTTTGACCTCCTCATTTGAGGTGAAGGTTTTACTGTCTAAAAAATTTAGCGTACCAGTTCTGGCACTGGCGTACTGTCAACACACCTTCTCCATACACATCGATCCATTTCTTTTTGGCTTGAACAGCATTTTTACCCTTTCTGTAGTAAAACAGTAAGATATGTCGAAAATGCTGCTTATCGCTCTCCATATTTAAAAGGGCACCAACCAAAAACTACTGCGTAGAATCAATTGGAATTTTTCACACACAAGCCTTGCTATATGAGCTCTCAAAGCATATAAAAATTATACGGCTTAAATGTGAAGTTGGGTGCAAAAAAATACAATTAAATCCTCTTTCGTTAAAAAACGAAATTACTTTCCGAACAACCCAATTTTTTTCTAAAACTCTAGTCGGAGTGCGTTTGCACAGCGGAAAAAATTTCATGAAAACACAAATATAATTTCGCTTTTACAGTATTATTATATGTCTCAACAATTATGAAAATATAAAAAATTAAAGAACAATAACATAGTATTTCTCACTCAAATGCGGATTAAGGTCTATTCTCAAACTTTGAGTGGTATTACTTACCCTCCATTGAACTGATATCCTGCAATTAACATTTAGAAACTTCATTATAAACTGTTAATAGTTTATAATGAAAGTTTATTGTTACAAGTTTGTTGTCGATTATAATCTATAAATTGTTGCGGGATCAAAAAGAATTTGCGTTCTTCCACTTGTGCACAAATTCTTTTTGATCACTCATTATCTTATTTTACATATTGTTTGGAGACTATTTTGATTTCTAATCAAACATAGAACTAATCCGTAAATGATTAAAAAATAGGAATTTTTTGGTAAGGTTAGAGTTGTATGCAAATATTTTCTGAGACTTAATTCTGCAAGTTAGACAGACATGATCAATTTCAACTAAATTCGATTTTACCTGCTCAAATAATCCATTGACTTCGTTATCAAAGCTTAGTTTACTCATCTGCCTAAGCTGCTATTATAAATATTATTAGTCACTAACCTATCAGAATTCACCATTTTTATTTTTTATAATTCTGTGGGCGAAGACTTTGGTTTGATAACCTTTAAAAATACATAATAACTAGTTGGCTTTTTTAATTCATAAAAATAAATATAATTACAGTCAACTCAGATATAAATTCATATTCAGTCAATAAATGTCAAAATTATGTGCTTAATGAAAATGCTTTCCCTCATTAGTCGTGAGCGGGAAGTGTAGGTTCAAAAGGAAATTCGCTTGCTAATCCAATCAACCTGCAGCTAAGCAGTAGGGACAAAGTTAATTGATATTGCGGTGGATGGAGGTACCATATGTTCAATGTTAACAACGATTTTAAAAAGAATAGAGTATCACATTTTTCTCTGTATTTTGGTTGATTAAATGATATTGTTACAAACCTGCAATTCGGCTTCCCAGCATAGTTTGTTCCATCATTGGAAAGAAAGTTTTACAGTCGTCTGAATGGGACGGAGTCCAGGTGTGCGTCGGAGGTCCCAGAGCTTGGCGACAAACTTGGCGACCATTTGGCGACTTGGCGACGAATTTGGCGACTTTGGCGCCAAAATAGATAATACCCGAAACTTCAAGAATTTTCCCGATCCGTCCAGTAGGAACCGAGATACGCCTCGAACGTTCCTGATTGGTTGAGAGGCTTCTAGCCCCGCCTCCTGAGACCTATAAAAGGAAGCGGCCGCCGCTGCCAAAGGAGACGACGGAGTAAAGTCCGAAGACGGAGCGGAGGAATCGTAAGCGACAGAGCGGAGTAGGCGGAAACGACGGTGAGCAGCGAAGGAGTCAAGCTCGTGCTGAACTGAGCTGTGCGCTACTGTCTGCAGTAGATTCTGGTTGTATGCTGCTGTTGTATGCTACACGTCTCGGGTGAAGATAATCGTCTTCTGTGCTGTAAATAGTTGTCGCTTTGTGCTGTCCTGTGTGTCTCCGTGTAAATAAACGTCGTTGTTTTATTTTCTACTACCGTCTGCTGATTGAGCGTTCTACACACCATATCACTTCCACTATCCAAACGAACCATCCGGCAGAAAATTTCGTAACAATATACTTATGTGGGGAAAGGCAATGACCAGCATTAATATGAAAATATATTTATTATAATCAAAGGCATTACTATACTAACATAAAACACATACATGAGCGTGAGCTGTACGTCTTACAGACTCACTACCCAACTCGCGTCCGCCAATAATGGCGGGAAAGCATCACGTGATTAATGACGTGATGCAACATGGCGCCATACAGGATACAAGATCAATCAGCAGTTCCCACACATATATGTGTGCAAAACTTAAATTAACACTTTTGCTATGACTTACTTCCAGTTCAGTTACCAGAATAGAAATTGTTTTAAAATAACCTTTATTAAATCTCTCGTACTGTATTATAAACTTAATGTTCGTTTAAGTATAAAAATCATATAGTTTTTATTTTTTAAAACAGGTATGAAGATGATTAGAGTGAATTCTGATCACCAAATGAAGTCATTAGTTGCGTATTTATGGAGAGAATCCTATAACGTTCACTTAGGACTCGTAAGGGCTTTTGATAAAAGTAAGTATAAACAATGATTATCAAATCTTAGTAAAAAAATTATTTTATAGGCAGTGTATTTTATAGATTAATTTTATGGATAATAACTTATTTTATAGATGAATTTTTAATAGATCTCTATTAAAAATTTTTTGACAAGCAGTTGGAAATATATTAATTAATATTATAAAGCGCTCAGATGCGTAAATATTTTTAATCTTCATGCCTTGATAATGTATTTAAAATATAAAAACTATTACTCTGATGAAAATAAATGAATAAAATACAATTTTTGAACAATTTTTGATGCAGTGCAATTGAATTTGATGTAAAACAACTGAAAAATTGAAACAATACAATTGAACAATTTTTGATGGAAAATGATTCGATTTTTACTATAAAATTTAGTCAAACAAAACAAAATAAAGAAAATTTGCATGTACAAATAATAACGTTTCTTTTTAGCAATATTCTCAAGCATTTAAATGTAAAATTATATATTATAGTTGTAAAAGGATTCTGAATTTATCAACAATATTGTCTCAAGGAAGATTACGAATTTTTCATTTTTATATTCCTTAATCTCTTCTTTGTAACGATTCTCCAAACTTAAGGTAAAAACTATGCTCGGAATGAATCTTTTGAAAAACATTCGGAAAAAAGCTATATTTTTAAATATTTCCACAAAAAACATAGAAAAAAAAATTTAAGAAACAAAAATAATCAGGTAAGAGACAAATGTTTTTTAAAAAATTGGAAAAAATGCGTTTTTTTAGGGTGTGTGTGCTAAAAAGAGGTATAAAGCAAAATTCTTCTAGTTTTCAGGAGTATTAAATTATTTGCTTAAAAATTGGCAAATAGCTTAATAAATACATTATCTAGTTCCTGAACTAAAAAATGGCTTTATTTCTGTATTGGAGTTTCACTGATAAATAACACGAAATTTCAATTTTTTTTCTTTCCACACTATAAAACATTAAAACAACTATAAAATATTTTTAAATGAATAGATTACTTATTCTCTAGTTCAGTAACTTCCGAAAATATTAAGAAATTACCAAATTTGATCAAAAAACATATGCTTTAAATTCTAACTTGTGAGGTTTTTCTTTAGAAAATTCTATCAAAGATTAGAATTTGAGAAAACAGTATCTAAAAATGTAAAATAGCATCAAAACGTATATAAATGCAAACATAAAAATTTATTTAACTTTTCAAAAAATAGACTTAGAAACAATATTCTAACGGAAACAAATTCTTAAAAATAAAATTCTAGAAACAAATTCTTCCCAATAAAGAAATATATTCAAGCATTAAAAATATTAAATTAAAAAAAAATCCTAATTTTTGCAAAAAAAAAAAAAAAAAAAAAATCGTTTTTTTCTTGCAGTCACAACCTTAATATTGATCTCAATAACAAAAGCAGAATTTATTGAAAAGTTATTCTGATTTTAATTACTATTATGAGGAGTGATGAAGAATATTGTAACAGTGTCATCATCCTCTTCTCGTTAGATTCGAGGTCGTCAGCCTCCATTCATTTGATTTTGTATTCTCATATAGAATATCCTCATATAGAATCCTCATACGAAATCTGTTTCTTTAAACTAATTCACGCAGATCAACCTTTTATTTGCTTTAAGAAATTTACGATTCTTTTACTTGAATTTTGAGTAGAATTATGAAAATGGGATTGGTTCCTGTTCCTGTGATGCAAATATATATGAAATATACTGTATGAATTTTATATTTATTTCATTTGAAAGTAGGGGAAAAAGTGTCTTGTCACAACACAGTGTAAAGCAAGGTGATGATACATATAAGATGGCATATACAGTTATGCTTGTCATGAACCAAGAAAGCGAATTGACTTCATTTTTTAAAGTGGCATCGCCTTTAAATATAATGTTTAAATAAAGTTCCTTTCTTTATCTCTATAATTTAATTGTCTATATAATTAATTTTTATTTTTAATTTCATAGAATAAGAACAAAAAAAAAAGGTGTTTTTTTGTGTGAACAAAAAACAAAAACCAAAAAAACTTATAATAAGGAATTTTCGTAATTTCTACACTGAGCAAGGAATTCATGATAAAAAAAGTTAAGCTTCCTTAATTTTTATTTTCTTTAAATTCTACTGTTGATTCTTTGAATATGAGTCATTGCCAAATATATGATGGTTGTTTTAATTTAATGGAAAAAAATTTGGATTTATTGATTTTTTTAACTAAAATAAATTCTTATCGATGAACATTTTTTTTCTGATTTTTATAAATGGCATGACTTATTCTCATTAGAATATTACAAAAAAACGCAAAAAATATTCAGGAAAATTTGTTTGCTGTGACAAAAAAAAGTTTTTTGTAAAAAAAAATCCTGTATGACCTTCTTTTAGAAATATTATGTGACATAAATATTTACAGAATCTAGTTATTTTCCTTTAAAGATGGATACGGAGATAATATTCTGGCGATAAACAAACCTTGAGTGAACTGGTTCTACTTCCGCTGTAAGAAAAGGAAAGAAAATGTTAAGAAAAATCAACTACAATCGATATAATCGATTATTACAGTAATCGCTATTATTTTGAATTTCAATTAAAAATCGCCATAAACGGGAAACTGAAATCAGATAACCTACTTTTCTATAATTCTTCCAAGTTTTGATGTGCTATTTTATGGTCGTGCTACTTTATGTGCTACTTTTGTTGTCGTTTAATTCAAATATTTTTCACTTTATTTATTTATTTTACTTTATTGCATATGAAATATATTATAAAAGCTGAACGATTTTAACTCAAAATATCGAACGAATTTTGATGATTTAGCCCGCCATGAAATCGAAAAATAATGTCTGCATGTATGTCCGTCTATTTGAATACGAAGCGTTAATTAAGAAAAAAAAATCAATTAACTAAATGAATGAAATTTGGCATGTAAATCGATATAAAGGGATTAAAATGTAAATATGATTTTCTTTGCTCTATGCCTTTTATTTTAAATTGTTAAGTTTTGGATTTTCTATTTTGAATGAATTCTGAGATGAAAATCGTTTTGCCCATCATAGCATATTCATGCTCTAAACTGTAATAAGTCTTAAATATTCAATGACCAGATTTAATTCGGTTGTATTGATAATTCTTCTCCTTTCTTCGAGTTTTAAATTCTCAAATACTAATCCGCAGTTTTTTTTTGTTTTTTTTAAGCTTATTGACCTGGAAATTGTACGGTGGTAGTTATAACCGTTCATTGCAAATTTGAAATTATTTTCGAAGAATTCAACGGAGATTAATTCGGTATATTCCAAAATAGATGCATTTTTGAAGATGTTATGCAGGATTTTTCATCTTTCACATCAAGAATATTTGCAATATATTTTATTCGTTAAGTCTGTCGAATTTCTTATGTCATTTAATCAGCACTGGACATTAATTTATATCCCCAAAACAATGAGCTTCTTTTGTTATAATGGATTTTATCATAAAATATGGAATAATTATTTCTTGAAATAAGATGAATTAATATTAGATGCCATTATGTAACGTCAGTCTGCAAGGGAAATGTAAATGCACTGACATTAAAATTTATCATAATGAGGGCATGTAAAAAAATAAGGCTATGCTGCGTAAGACATTTACCTTTGCTATAATGAACCAAAAGTTGATAATACTTAACTTTAAAGTTAACCCTCCAGCTGCGTATCCCGCGATTTCAGCGGCTAGGCAATCAGTCCATTATCTGTTGTATCCCGAGTTTTTCGCACTTTAGAGGTTTTTTTTTTCCAATTACATATTTTTATTATATTATATTATTATCGCATATCATACAATATCAGTTCACTTTGTTTGAAAAATATTTAAATTTATTTGCAAACATTTCATCTAAATAGTGATTTTTTTAAAAAAAATATGCAATCAAAGGGTTAAAACATTAGGAGTAGTCTCCCCCAAACTTTCTCACCTGCTCCTTAATAAAGACGCTAATCCACCATCATTCCTTTATAACTGGAAACTTTATTTGAAGGTAAGGCCACGAATGGTCAGATTTTTATTTTCATACTACCGCACATGAGAGTTTCGCAATTCCTAATATAGTGAAGAAATTCGGGTACGCACCGCATTTTGAATGCGTTTTATTTTCGATCGAATGAAACCAAAATTAGACACACAATTACAATTTTAATAACGAAATTACTTTCCAAATTTTATTAATCTAAATCATTGCATTTTTTAACTGCCATTTTAGCATGCGTGCAAACGTGTAGGTCGATAGTCAGCTAATCCACAGAGAGATTTGATTCCAAATTTGATACGGCTTAATGTTTTAAATGATAAAACTGAGTACCAAATTTCTTCCATGTAGCTCTTTATATTTTGCAATGATCATGTCTGTTTATATTTTAACAGAAAGACAGACTTTAATTTAATTTTAAGACTACATGCTAAATATAAACGGTTTAGCTCAAAGAATTTTGAATTATCGTGTTCATACAGACAGACAGGCATTATTCTAAAAAATATGTTTTTCGAAATCTGGCAATTTCGGAAATATGAACAATTATCAACATCCCGAGTCGAAATTTTTTAATATCAAAATCCCTTCTCTTTTTGTATTTCGTATACGAGAAAGTAAAAAAATGAAAATTTGAAATTATTCAATGAAAGATTTCAAAAGAGTTGCCTGATTAGCTGAAAATAGTACTATTTTATTTACGAAATTCATTCTAATCTTTCTACGATATTGCTTAGAGAAGCTATTTTTATAAGATGAGAAAAACTAATTTTTTGAGAAAAATTCGATTTTGGAAAACTGGTCTTGAATAATTCTTATCTATCTTTAGCATCAGCTGAATCACTTCCCAATATGATAATTAAAAAGAAATTTTCAAATCAGATTATTCAATGGATTTTTTTATATAGATTTCTACGAGAAATAATTAACTTTGAAACACCAGGGGGATACGTTAATCACCCCTCTGATTAACTCATCCTATGGTGTATTTTTGTCTGCCCACTTAATATCCTTTCCCCCTTGTAATAGAAGTACTTAGTGCCTCTATGATTAGCTTCTCTAAAGAACATATTACACTTGAAACAATTTGGAGAATGCTCTATGTCGAGTTCTAATTTAAATATCGCTCAAAAGAAAATCTCAAAATTAAGAATAATATTTTATCTGTCAGTTTTACAAAGCTGTTATTTTAGTAAGTTATTTTTAGTAATTTTCGTTCTAATTTCTAATCTTTAAAATTAGAATCTTGATTTTACCAATCCCGATGGCAATTTTGATGCACAACGAATTTAATTAGTCTCATTTGATAAATTGGATCATTAAAGATTTTTCCTCCCTTACTCGGAAACTTCCATCAACTAATATTGCTAATAATGTTGTTAATTCTTCCATTTTAAATATTTTCTTTCGTTTTTTTTTTCAATTTAAGAGCATTTTGATTGTGTCCTTTTCTAAAAAAAGAATAAAAACATATATGGAAAGCAAATAATAAGAAAGCTAACTTTTATTTGCAGCTTGTTAAGCAGCATACCATCAGAAATTTTCTCTCACCCACCCCGCGTTTTGACCTCCCCCTTTTGACAGGCTTTGTTCAAAATTCAATGCAGATTTGTAAATACAATATACCAAATTTCATTTATTTAGCTCATTGCACTTTTGAGTTCATATGCACATGAATAGATAAATCCATTTATGGATTTGGTCCCAAATTTGATAGATCTCTAATTATGTTGTCAAAATTTTTATATGCAAAATATCATCTATGTGTCTGGAGATGAAACATTTTTGTTATTCGACAAAGGCAAACAAACCGGAAAGCTATTTATTAATGTTGCCTCAAATGGTGTGCCTAAAAGTAGAATTAACAAATAATATTGTTTTAAAATCATTTCCTGATAATTTGGTAGTAATTAAAACTTTACTTTTCTTTCTTTTAACACCATTTCACCGTCAAGTTCAATGTAAATACTTACTACGAATGTAATAATAATTTCCATTAAACATTTCAAGCAATGCTGGCAAAACAAACTTGAAATGTCATGGGTCAGTTGACTTGCTATCTACCAATCAGAAGACAAACAAAATGCAATTTTTACATTAAAAAAATTATATAATAGAGAAAAAGTGAAAAGGATATATTTTATTTTAAACTATTATTTAAAGAAAACTTTATTTATATAATTTTTTCATAAATTTCTGCATCCGGGATGAAGAAAATTGCATTAAAAAATCAGAAAAAGATCATTCTGATAAATAAAAATCTTGCTATTAAAACGATTTATCTGGTTTTAAACGAAATTAATAAAGATACATTTTCCTTTTGTATACATTTACATGTACAATAACGTTTATATGTACAAAAATAAAACACTCCTACCTCCTTTCCCCCCATTAATTTCATAAGAAAACAGAAATGGAAATAACTTTAAGCTACTTTGAAATTTAAAGTCAGCCTTATTTATGCCTTAAGAAAAAGCGATAATAGGGTTTTATCATCTGTAAAGCAACTTTCAATGTAGGCCCTGAAGCTACCGTACAAGGATACGTTTTATATCTTAAGTTGATTTGCTCTATCATCAGTTTGATCGAAATAGGCTTAAATTTATTTTCAACATCATATTTAGGTATTAAAAATCTTCAAAATAATTTATCAAATGATGACTTAATAAATATTCCAAAATATCTAAAAGGCAATAAACAAGAATTTCATTTTATAAAATATGAAAAATAAATGCTTGCAAAATCTATTAACGTAGCGACAAAATATTTATATATTTTTTTTCTGGAAATAGATTTTACAGTTTTAACTGCATAACAAGGTTTATTTTTGTAATGAACTAAAATTTCATTTCAACTGATTGAAATAAATAAATTCACATGCAATTAAAAAATATTCCATAAAAATAATATTATCTCATATTGTAAAATATTTAATTCCGTACTAATGAATTTAACTCAACTTATAATTTGCTACTTAAAATTTTGTTTTCCTTCGACTTAAATCCCTCAATTTGTAGCAGTCTTAAGAATTATAACCAACGATCGAAATGAAAGGAATGAGTTTAGTTCGATTAAAAAAATTATGAGATAAATAATTCAATATTTAAGTTTTTTTATTCAATAATTACGTATTATTTTTATTTCTTCAAATATACAAAGAGAAAATATTGTAATCGTTAAAAGAAATGACGTTGATATTTTTACGAATTTTTACATTTCACGTCTTCCCGCAGCTCGGAAAAACTTATTTTGGGGGTTGTGCTTGTTTGTGCGTGAACATGATAAATCAAAACCTCTTTAGCTAGATAGGTCAATTTTGTTATGTGGTCTGTACATAATATTTGTAGATGTCTGATAATTTTTAAATGAAATTGATTTTGAGGAAGTGCGCCTGTCAGAGTGCAAGAACAGACTGAATTAAAAAGGAGTGAATTTGTTTTTGTTATTTGTAGTTTCTGCAATATATGCTGGGATACAATTCAGCAAGCAATGCATTTGTTCATCAGTCGACGAGTATATATAAGATGAATACTGACATATTACGCTTGTTTAGTGTTTTAAAGAATTTGAGAACACTGTAGTGCTTTTCTGGCTCAACGGTAATTAGAGTCTGGATTAGATTATTTCGCAACAGTGTTTACAGTTTCTAACAGAGTCGTGCGAATAGATTAGTTGTCCAATCTTCTTTAGGAATATGATTTCGACAGATCTGCCTCTTCAGTAAATTGATAAATATTTAATTATGAACGATGCTATAGTGAAGCATCAACTTTAACAACTTTTGCTTTTTAGAAATAATCTTAGAAGCGGAATTGTCTTTCGTTCTCAATCACTTCCGATTCTAGTTCTAAATTTTTTAATATTCCCGCCAATCATATTCTTTTTTCATTCCTTTGCCCTTTTGCAGTAATTAATTCTAAACTGCAATAATTCTTTGACGTAATTTTTTCTCCTGTGAAATCTTTAATATCACATCACATTTGTAGTGATGCTACATTTCACTGTGTTTAATTAACAGTGAAACTTAAACATTTGGGGCTGGAGTTAATTTTAATTCTTCGATGCAATTTAACTGATGCTCGATTTAATACTCTCGAAAGTAGTGAAATTTTGAAATATAGCATTAAGTAAAACTTTGGCAGTTACAAGATTATTATTTGCATTTCAAAAGCTCTTGGACAAGTATGATGAGTGGCTAATTTCAGATTAAGCAACTACCTAGGAGCTGATGGAAAGCCGTAGGCAACTCGATTAAAAAAAATTCGTATTAGCTTAGTTGCAAAATAAATTTGTAAAAAATACAAATTCCATTAATTATAATTATAAAACAATTAATAATAATTATAAAACATATACGTGTACATATACTTGTACTTTGTATTGTTAGGTTTCATTAAGGTCAGTTATTTCAATGTTTATAAACAACTAGCATCTGGTTAAATAATATTGAGTACAAATTTTGATGTCGAGCAGTTATGAGTTACAATAAAATAAAAAAAATGACATAAAATGTTTACAAAGTTACTGATGCAAGACATCAACCTTAATTAGTAATAAACATGTTGAATAAGTTGAAAATGGATAGAAATGTAAAACTAAATTTACTCTAAAGAAAAGCACTGCCTTAGGCCACAAAATATTTACATCCACCATTGGGTACGTATAGTGCCTTTTTTTTTTAATTTCGCCTATCTCGTATAAACATGTTTTCACACCTTTCAGTTCCCTTTCAATGAATTCAATTCCAAAATCGAAACTCGGAAATGAATAATATTTCGAAAACAATTTTCACTATCCACAGACAGAGGCGGTAGTAGCAGAGGGGCGAGAGGGGCAATTGTCCCCCTGTCGGCAGCCTCTTGCCTCCCCCCCCCCGTTGGCGAGAGATTCGGAGTTTCGACGGTAAAAGATTTTACCACTTCAGAATGGATGTAGAAAGCTGCACATTATCGAATACGATTATTTAAAAACCGCATTGAAGTTAACGTATTGTAAACAGTCGAAATATCCAAGTAACGGTTAAAGTGTTTTGACTGTATTTGGCAAAATAATTGATAGAGTGGTACATCAATAATATGCCGTATTTTCCAGACAATTTTTGATAGACCAATTAAGAACTGAATGCAATGTATGTCGAAGATGTTAAGTTCGCAGATATTTCAGACATCTGATTCAAGTGTCTTTCATTCAGCTTATAATGTGTACTACTTTTGGCATATATCCGACAAGGTAACAAGATATCGACAAACTGACAGGCAATTTTTGATCGGCTGACTATGAACTCAATGCGGTGAGTGTCGAAGATATTAAGTCTGCAGATTTTCAGATATTTGATTAAAATATCTGAAACACTTCATTCAAATTGAAGTACATATAACTTATAATTTGTACTAGTTTTGGCAATATATCCGACAAGTGAATAAAATATCGCATTCTGCCGACAATTTTAAGACGGTCGATTGTGCACTGAATTCGATAAATGTCGAAGATACTATATACACAGATTTTTAGCCATTTAATTCAAATGTTGTTCATAAAGCTTTTAATTTTCACTACTTTTGACAATATAACTAATATTGCGACATGTGAATAAGACATAAGACATTTTGTCAAAAAATGTTGATAGGTGGACTAAGAATTCAAGATATCGACGACGTTAAGTCCAAATTCTCTGTCATCTGATTTAAATGTTATAATGCTCGTTCAGCATATACTTTATATTATATTTAGTAGAAGAATCAATAAGCTGGCTAGCGAATAAGACATTTTTCTCAACTAATCTTTTTTCCTTCAGCTAAGATTTTATCGTAGATTATGGGGGAAAAAATTGTTTTCATCGAGCATTTCGATTACCTGCCATCGGAATTATTAGAGAAATTTAAGCTTTTATATTATTCATGAATAGGACTATAGAATTGTTTTTCATAATTCATCATTCAAATTCAAGTTCTAAAGTTAATCGTCGTCTTATTCATATAATTGTTACTTTCTCGGTAACGAATCGGTAAATTTATTTTATTCATTTCACTAAGAGAATTGTCTGACTTAAATCTAGCTTATGGTTAAACTAAATTTAATCAAACACTCATTTTTTGACACTGTTGTGCATGTGCATGCTAAAAAGAGTTATTTTACTGTAGCGAAATTATGTGACTTCATTATAAATCACTGGAGTAAGTTAATTGCACAATTGCAAATGAAGTTTATTTAACAGTAAAATATCTGTTTTCTTTTGCAATCTAATTTGTAAAATATCTGTTTTCTTTTGCAACCTAATTTGTAAAATATCAGTTTTCTTTTGCAATCTAATTTATCAGGCTACAATTATTATACTAAAGAAGTATTACTGACTACAACTGACGACAAAAAAAATATTTGTGGTATGGTAGCCTTTTAGCTACAGTAAAGGGGTTTAACCAAGTATGCACTAAATTTGTAAAATAAATTACTACCTAAATTATTAAAACTCTGCATTCAATATTATGACTATGTAATCGGGGAACGTATAGTTTATATTTTTTTTCTTTCAATTACTATCGCGGCAAAAACTATATAATTTCAGATGTTTCTAAATTTTTAATAGACTTTGTATAAAGATGTCTTGATAAAAGGATAATTAAAATAGTTATTCATAGAATATTCATATATAACACATTAACCCCTTGACATAAGAATTTGCTTAACTTCCTAGTTAGATGACAGATCTTATTTGGGATAGTTATTGCTATTTTAATTCCCAGAATAATATAAAGGCATTTGAGGTAATGATTCGTTCTCAAGTGATTTTTGCATTTTAAATTACTCAATACTTTCCCTTAATTTCAGATTTAAAGTTAAAAATTTAGTAATTCCAAAATGAATCAGACTCGTCATTGTACACGAAGGGGTTAAGAAAAATCAATGCATGCAATTGAGAGGATAAAATTCACTTTTTGGGAGAAATATTAGCTTGCAATAACTTCGAATAAAAAATGTAATTAACCATAAGAACGCATGTCTAAAAATGAAGATAGGAGAATTCATATTCAAGATGTAATTTTTTAAAAATAAAATGCATTGGTTTTTTTAAGCCTAAATATATATTGAAAAATAAATACATGGGAGATCCAATGTTTAAGCAGTCCATTTTTCATAAGAATATTTTTCATGCCTTATATAAAATAGTAAGTTTGTACATATATTTACAAAATATTTTCTCCAGTATTCTTAAGAAGCAACATCATTATAACTTTCCCGCATACTATATTGATCGTGTCAGAACTATAGTAAATTTGTTGTAGTATTAAATGTAATTTGTTGTATTATTATTGCGTACTTATTCTCCTCGGATTCGAAACACATCTGAATTCCTGCTCGTTGCTGCAATTCTGATTTAACAAATATTTTAGAAAGGGAACTACTCTGAAAAATCGATTTTTGGTGAAAACATTGATTATTTTTTATTCATTATTTCGGATTTCTGAAAAAGTTTCTTTTATAAAATTTTTTCGTTCAACATTTATTTTATTTAGCTTCTGATATAAAATAAGAGCATGCATTTGTTCATTTAGCATGACATGTCCTACTGGGGCAATCTGTGTTTCTATCTATATTCTGCAATCTAGAAACACATTTTTCTAAATTTAGATCTCAGTGAAATTAAAACTCAAGAGTTTCATAAAGAAATAGGCTCAAATATTGACAGTTTTCTGATGGCCATTAAAAGAAACTAAGATTTTTTTTTTTACAAATTCTTTTGTAAAGTTTTAACAATGAAAGAAAGGATCAGCATCTGAATAAAAAAAGCTAAATAATACTTGATTTTCTTTAGTAAATGTAAAATTAATTATTATGAGTTATTTTGAAGCCAACTGAATAATATTGTGCTTGGCCCCTGTCGGATTTGTCTTGTCAATTCTCTGCCGCCGCCTCTGTCAACAGAACTACTTTGGAGAAAAATCATATCTAGTTTTAAACCCATATTTTTTAGGCAAGGATATAAACAACTATCAAATAATTGAAACACCTCAGATTAAAAATAAGATGAAGATTAGAAATAAGATAAACCTTGATAGCGTTACACCCCGAGGATTCGAATGTCTTTTGAAGAGAGACAGTTCTTATTTTCCTCGATAGGGAAAAAAAGAGGTGTTACTTTCATTAGAAATTGGTGTTAATGAGTCATTCCTTCATTGATGTATAATAAATTACATATAGCTATAATATCTAGAAATAAATTTATTGAATTATCGCAAAAACAATCTACAATTCTAGCCATCTTATTTTGAAAATACACTTATGTCCATAAATTGAGGATAATGCCAGTTCCGACAAATAAAGGTCCAGAAACAAAACAAACGTGACTTATTCGTAAAGCCCATTTTTTAAAAAAAAGATATGTATGATACCCTTTATAAAAACTACGATTTTTGCTCCCTGGAGCAATTGTAAAAAATGTCTCCCTTTCAAAAACTTAACTTTACACGGTTGTTATGATGGTTAATACATTGTATGTCTCCCAGACAATGAAATACAGTCCGTACAACGACTAGGCATACTAAGTATCAAATTATCGAGCTAATCTCGAGAAAGATTACTCTACTCAGCAAGCAAAGCTCTCTGAAGTTCCAGTACACACGTAGTATGTCCCACACATGCTCTATCGCATTCATGTCACGTGAGAATGCTGGCTATTTCATACGGCCGATATCCTCGTATTGAATGCATTCGTTTACGACGTTTGCAATGTGAGGTCGAGCTTTGTCATCCATAAACACAAATTCTGAGTCCATGGCACCCCTAAACAAACGTACATGTTATTCCAGAATGATGGCTCGATAAATTTGGTCTGTCATAGTTCCGATTTGAACATGCAGATCTGTTCAACAGCCTAGTATGATTTCACTTCAAACGAGCAATACTGCTCCACTGTGAGACGGTGTCGTTAATGTCGTTCTCTTGGTAGTAACAGGTATCTGGTGTTCTCCATATGAATGTCCGACGTGAATAAGACTGCAAGCTATACCTGGACTCGTCGGAAACAGTGACCACAGTGATGATGTCCACATTGCATTGTCCTATACGTGTACTCCAAGCTAACCGCTGGCGTCAGTGAGTTGTTGTGAGGGGAATACATCTGACAGGCCTGTGAGCATATAAACCAATATATCCCAAACCTCTATACACGGTTTACCTTAAAACTGTCATACCTGTGGCTGAAGACATCTGACGAGACAGGTCTGATGCTGTGCTCTATCTTCTTCTTTTGGAAATTACTGCCAAATACCGGTCTTCATTCGACTTTGTAACTCGAGGATGACCTGTACTGTTACGTATAGTGACATTTCCATCATCTTGGAATCGTTGCCAAAGCCTAGAGATGACATTTTAGGCGATTTCAAGTTCCTCGGAGTGCACGTATATTCCAGACAGCTGATAATTTTATCCACGTAAAAAAATCTTCCGCATGTGTCCCTTGTGTCATAACTATTCTGGCATGGCACTGAGCGGTTTATAGAATGCTTGTGAACGATTTTACTTCTTTGCCACCATTCTTTATATATCCCTCTCTTACACTCTCGTCATTGTGACGTATTGACAGTGGCATCTGGTGGCATCCTGTAATTTGCATATTATTCTTGAAGATGTATGTGATAATTCTACAGGTGAAATTTTTACTTTAAAGTTCGATTTCCTTGTAATTCTGAATTATCCTTAATTTATGAACCTGAGTGTACATTCAGATGACACATAAAATCAATGATGCAAAGAATTTTAAGGAAGAAATCTTATTTTAGAAAAGAAAAGATATTGGAATTCAAAGCATTTCTGTTTAAAAATTTGCAATCTGATTAGGTATTTAAATTTTTTTTGAAATTTTCAAAAGATAAAATCTTATTAAAAAAATAGTAAAAATATTATGAGACGAAATAATCAAGTGTACAATCTGAGCAAAATGAAAATCACAAAATTTTAACGTACAAATTGTATAGAAAGAATAATCTGTGAGTGAGAAAAAAATTGATGTTAAGATTTTTATGAATGTTCATATTTCAGACCGTCAGAAATTGGAATTATATTTGTATTTGTCTGTCTTCCTAACCATGCGCATGTGAATACCCAAATATATAAACGGGGACGTAGAATGGCTGAAATTTACAATGCATTTATACCAAAATTATGAATTTGTATTAAATCTTTGGCCAAATCCATCGAGAGAAGCGGACACTTTTTGAGGGAATATTAAAATAAGTAAATAAATAAATAAAAAATGATTAATTTGAAAATATGTAACTAAACAAACAATTTCCATGTTGCTATATAAACCCAAAGAAAATTTTAAATGCATTTTTTCAGTGATTGCATCCATTTGTCGTCATCCTATCTAATTAAAATATAAAGAAGACTATTTTGTGTGCCCATCATCGGGGTTATGATTATTAAAATCAAATTTTTAAAAGTTGCGAATAGCAAAAAAAAAAAAAAAAAAAAAAAAAAAAAAAAAAACAGAACAAATTCATTAAGCTGATTGCAATCAGTGGATAATATTTTTTAGAATATTAAAATGACGTTAAAAACAGGATGTTTTTAACGTAGGCCGAGATAAATTTGTTTATAGGTCGAGGAAAATTTATAAAGTGCGCTATCAATGAGGCGGTATATATAATATGGTACATGTGGATATTATACAGGGTGTTTCAGTGAACCGTTTCAGAAGGGTAGGGTATATCCTGGCGAACCAAAATCATATACCCATGGGCAGTCAGAAATGCTTTCCTGACGCGGTAGATGGCGTTGTGCTAAAAGTCCGAGCTTTCGTGCAGGGAATTTTCATTTCGCACAAGAACGCCAAGTTAGTAGGATGGATGATTTCATGATCGCAGAGTTAGCCGATATGCATTTGGCGTACGGGGCTGCAAATTGTAGTGGGCCAGCCGCACAGCGTTTGTACGCGGAACGATATCCAACGTGGCGTATTCCCAGTCATAATTTCTTTGCAAGACTGCACCAGAGGTTAGCTGAGACAGGTTCATTAAAAAGAGCTCACAGGGACAGGGTAAGAACAACACTGACTGCAGACGCCGAACAGAATGTGCTGCAGCATGTACAGGGGAATCCAAGAACGAGTACACCAAGTGTAGCAAACGCAGTCAGGGTTTCTCATTGCAGCGTCTGGAGGATTTTCCGAGAAGAAAACATGCATCCGTTTCACCTGCAGCGTGTCCAGACACAGAAATCGGAGGATTATGTACCTCGTATTGCTTTCGCACAATGGTACCTGTGAAAATGTGCTACAAATCCCCTTTTTCCTGCTGAAGTGTTGTTTTCCGATGAGGCATCCTTCAGAAGGGAAAGAATTTTCAAAACGCATAACGACCATATCTGGGTGGTCGAGAACTCGCATGCAATACGACGTCGTGCAGCACAGAATCGATTTTCGGTCAATGTATGGGCCAGTATTGTGGAAGATCACCTCATCGGACCTTACCTGTTACCGGATCGTCTAACCGAACCTAGGTACTTGCTCTTTCTGCAGCAAGTATTGCCACAACTTTTGAGAGATGAACAGATTTCTGCATCGAAGCAACAGACAATGGGGTTCCAACACAATGGAGCTCCTGCTCATTATAGCGGAGATGTTCGTAACTATCTCGATGTCACATTTGGTCAACGGTGGATCGGACGTGGGGGTCCCGTGCGTTGGCCTGCTCGGTCACCCGACTTATCATGTCTTGATTTTTATTTCTGGGGTCATATGAAATCGCTAGTTTATGACACCCCTGTTGACACTGCTGAGGAGCTCGTTGCAAGAATCGCAGTAGCTGCTGGAGAGATTCGAGATATGCCTGGAGTATTCCAGAATATTCGGATGTCCATGCGTCGGAGATGTGAGGCGTGCATTGTAGCCCGTGGAAGAAACTTTGAACACTTACTTTAATCCATGTACCTTTTGCTTCTTTTCATGTATTATTAAAACGATTTCTCATTTACGGTCTCTTTTCTTTATGGTGCTTCTGTGTACAACACCACTTCAGGAAAGCATTTCCGACCCCACATTGCTCTATGATTTCGAGTTGTCAGGATGTACCCTATCCCTCTTAGAAATTCTGAATCGGTTCACTGAAACACCCTGTATATATACAAGCTGACCAGGCAAACGTTGTTCTGACTTATAAATTATTTCTAGTGAATATTTTGGTGGTTAATTAAAAAATTAACGAATGTATTGTAAGTGTGTGGGGATGGGATTTATGAAAGAAAGAGGAATGGAGCGCCGTAGACATTGATCACCGATAAAAACAAAACAGAACAACAACAAAACCCACCAACCATTTATTTTCTCAATACAATGTATTTCATTAACGTAACGAACATATACGTTGTTTGATCTCTTAAAAGTTAAACGTAAAGTGAAAAAAGTAATATATTTTTTTATTCTAAAGTATAAAAATGAAATAGAGAAAATCAATATTCATTTCGATGAGAAATTGAGGTAACGATATTTTTTGTCAGTCCGTCTTTAGCCAACACAAATAAACTCGATGGTTTGCCCATGCGAGAGTATCAGCGTGAAAAAATGGTGTGCCCAAATCTAAGCTGCAAACAGACATCGTTTGGCCTTGCAACTTATTGATTGTCATTACGAATGACAATCTAATAGGAAATTGAATGAGTTTGAATTCAATTGGCACGTCTGTGAGAATCATTGGAATTCGTGGCAGCAAAACATTTTCGGTTCGGCTTCGATAACGTTTTTCATCATTTTTTTAATGACCAATTGCGTGCCATTGCACAGTCGTGGTGGGTTCAAATTTCAAAATAAAATAACAGTGATCCAACTTTCAGTCGTAGAAGGTGTGGTGACATGCCTAGTAAATCTAGCGAGTTCAAAAACTCTGCTGGATAATTTACAGCTTCGTTAACATCGCAAACTGTATCGATCGATTTGTATGATACTAAATCGCCTGGCAATGACTGCGGTATCTTGAAGTTTAAATCGTTGATGTTCACATTTTTTGCTGCCAAAATGGCTCTTTCTGCCAGATACGCATGATTTATTTATTGTGTGCGTACATCGGGAAATATGCGGTCAGTGAGAGCATTTTGCGAATCAACGATAGTGCAGAAATTAGTGGGCAATTTTATGCATCCAGTATTTTCATAGACAGCGACTTTTCCATCGCCGATATACAATTGGTCCGAGAATGTGTCAGCAAGTGGATCTTGCAGCATTTGGACGCGCATGTTTATTTTTAGCTGGACTTTTTCAACATTACGCCACAGTGGCGTATGTTGAACGTAGAATGACGGGAAGTGTTTGTCTAAATTGTCTGAAAAGAGTAACAGAGTGCCGCCGAATAGTTTTTTTTTTTATCTGTTTTATCTAAACGCCTCAAGAGAATGTGTTCCATAGTGCATTCATCCCAGATGATAATTTTGCATTTTTTCAGTACCGTAGCCATGGACGATTGTTGTTTTTTTTATGTTGCGCACTGCGTATAAGTTATTCTGAATATTTAGTGGCAGCTTAAATGCTGAAAGAGCTGTTCTGCCTTCATCCAATAAAGTTGTTGCAATGCCAGATGATACATTATTAGATAGTATTAGACACGATGCCATTATTAGATAGTATTTCGGCGAGAATGAGTGAAATAAGAAAAGTTTTGCCAGTTCCACCTAATGCATCCAAAAAAAAAAAGAATTTACCTTGTCCCGCCGGAATTGCCAGCATAATGCAGTCTAAATTATTTTTTGTTCATGCGTCAGTTGTGGGACATTGCGAGCAACAATCGCTACCATTTCTGCAGTATCGTGCTGCAATTCACGATTCATTTCGATGTCCATTAAATCAGGTGCACTTCGATTTGGCGAATTCATACCGAAATGACTGAGTGATAAATTAGCAATGACAACTCAAAGATCCTCGAGATTTTTTAGGAATACCCTAATTACTTAGCATTATGAAATATACTTTACGACCTATTCTCAGACCTACCAAATACACATAAAAAATTTCATAAAAATCGGTCGAGCCATTTCGGAGGAGTACGAACACAAACACCGTGACATGAGATTTTTATATATTAGATATATGTGGATATTTGTATAACATCCACATGTATCATTATGGTATCGATCATTATCCACATGTACGCCCTTCTTAGTGAGCATTTACTACTCTTCTTAGTTAGTAAACGCTCACTAAGAAGGGCTTTCCCAAAAATAACGAATTTTGATTAATTAAAAATTATTCAAAATTTTAACTTCACAGCATATTATTGTTCAAAAAATATTAACTTTTAAAATTCAAAAATAAGTTCTCCATTGACACAAATATTTTATTATTATAAGATTTATACTCATACACTTTATGATGATTTTAAATAAATGTTTTTGTGTATATATTAATGTTAAATTAAAAAAAATGTGTATACTACGTAATTAAGAATATGTTTTAAGGATAAAAGAAAGATAGAAAAATCAAGCCTACAGTTTTCATTATGCTTTGGTATTTCAGACTAGAGATTCCGAAAAATATCATAATTACGAAAACGAAATTATAACAATGTGTTAATTGTCGATGCATAAATCACATTTTAAATGTTCTTAAGGCATAATTTCGAAGCCAGTATAAATAAGAATATACATGAATGTTTGGTTGTATAATAACCAGGTACAATAATTTTTATTAGGAGTGATTCTTTTTGTAGAAATATACAAGCAGTTCGAAGAAAGTACGCTTCTTTTTTTTCGTGTCATTTATAGCTTATCTCGATAATCCCAACAATGCTTTTGTTTCAGCATATATATTCAGACTCAAATGAAAATTTACAAAATTATAATATTCTTTCCTTTATCATCTTAGAGTCTTTCATTTGGACTGATGGATCAACTCTGGACTACACCAACTGGGATAATAGAGAACCTAATTCTTATTCTGATGATAAAGATTGTGTCGCATTTGATCAGACTACTACGAAATGGAAAACCATTAGCTGCAGCAGTGGAGGAGTAGCCGTGTGCCAAGTTCCGAAAATTGTCAAATTGTAAACACTTTATAATGAAGGGGAAAAAAACCATTGATGAGAAATAAATTTTGTTGTAAGGTCGAAATTTTAGAGCTGCAATATTTTTGTTTCCTATTCTTTTGGTAGAAGTTGATAGTAAAATACAAATATTATTATTATTATTTTTACATTGAACATCAATTGTCATAGTTGCGTTATACAGAATGAATCTAAAATCTTTAGACAAACTTTAGAGTAGGTGAGGCTTATAGAAACAAATTACAAGAAAAAAAAGAAAAGAAAGAAAGAAAAGGGGTAAAAAAGAAAGAAAGAAGAGAGGAGGGAAAATAGGATAGAAACTTCCCCACCCCCGCTTAAAATTGTACACTTTTGGCAAAACTGTGAACACTTTAAATACCCAGATATATATTTTCAGAATTCCATACATGGGCATTTATGCTTCGTAGTACAGTGAAGAAAATCGGTTATGTATTGGTAACATCTTTCTTTCCGCCAATTGAAGTCAAAATTTGATATAATTCTACAATTTCAGTCACAAGATCGCATACAAAATTTCATTTATCAAGTCATTTCGTTTTTGAGTTATCACGTTTACTTGCATGCCGATGTATATGCCTACAGATGTCCAACCTTTTATCAGGTTTCATTCAAAATTTGATATTAATCTACATTTTAGATGCTGAAACTGTGTGCCAAATATCATGTCAAATTCTTTACAATTTATTTTAATCGTATTCACTGGCACTCGAAGATTATTATTATTTATTTATTTTTGAAAATGGGAAAAGAAATTGAAGATTTGATCGACAAGAATTTGATGGAAATCTATAAATTTGGGATAAAGATGACATACCAAATTTCAGACGTCTAGTTCAAGGCATTTGTGAGTTATCATATTCGCAGACTGATAGATGTAATAAAAAAAAGTGTTTTTCGGATTTAAATAGGACTGAAGAGTGGAGATTCGTCAAAATCTCGTGTTCGAATTTTTTTACGGTTACAATACTTTATCTTAGTATGCTTCATGTATGAGAAATCCAGAAAGGATCACTACAAAGGTCTTTTTACTTCCTCGTATACGAAGCATGGATGAAGTATTGTAATCGTGAAAAAAAAAAAATTCGAACTCGAAATTTTGAAGAATCTTCACTTTTAAGACTTCCCTGAGTTCGAAAAGCCCATTTTTGGAAAATGACCGTCTGTCTATCTGTGACAAAGATAACTTAAAAACACTTTGAGATAGACGGAAGAAATTTGGTATACAGACTTCAGACCAAATTTGTAGATTTCTGTCAAATCTTTAACAAAATCCGCTCAAAGGCAGGTATGCACACCCGGCTGTTCGAATATAAGTTAACAGGATAACTACGAAACGATGTGAGTTAGATAAAAAAATATATATAGGTGCACATATTTAACATCTTTATTATATATTCCTACCAAATTTTGAACAAAATTCCATGAGGGGAGACCGTCTGTCTGCCTGTATTTTCAGAAACATGTAAACGTGATAACTCAAAACACAATGACTTAAATATATCAAATTTGGTACGTGATTTTGTGTGAGCGCGTCTGTAACCCAAATTTGAATTTTGGAAACTTTTGGCTGCATGGCAGATAATAATGACCAAAACACTCGCCAAGGATCACACGATTCATTAAGAATCCTAAATTCAAGCTAAAAGTTAGTATTTCGTAACTAATTGTCAAAAAATGTTGATCTAGATCTTTTGACCATTTGAGCCGAAAAATACATTTTTGGATTTGTGCCTATGTGTATGTGAGCACGACAATTCAAAAGTGCTTTGAGCTAGAGAAATGAAGGTTGGTATGCGGTTTTAATACCAAATTTGTAGGTTTTCTTCAAAGTTTGGACAAAATCTGTTCAAGAGAAATTCTTTATTTATCTGTCTTTTAACATGAGAACATGATAATTGAAAAATATCAAGAGATAAATGGATTAAATTTGGAAGGCAGATTTATTATCAGAATCGTTGTTATGTATTAAATGTTGGAAAAAATCTGTCAAAATGGTAACCATGCAAAAATGCAACGACTTAGATATATAAAAAAATCTTCCAAATCCTTAGATATATAAACAAAATCAGCCAAATTACCCTTAGATACCTTCATTATACTTTGAAAAATACTCACGGGGCCGCGGTGGCCTGGTGGTACGGTCTCGGCTTCGGAACCGGAGCGTTGCAGGTTCGAGGCCCGATTCCAATGAAGAACCATCGTGTAAGGGGGTCAGTTGCACGTTAAATCAGTCCTGACCAAACGTCCTCCCGCTGGTGTGGTGTGGAGAGGGGGGTGCCAGCTCAAGTGTGGTCCTCGTCATCTGACCGCGGTTCAAAATTACGAGGTCCATCCCAAAATAGCCCAAGTGTTGCTTTAAACGGGACGTTAATATAACTAAACCAAACCAAAAATACTCACGAAAAGTATTTATTACACATGTCTGGCATCCATTCATTTTAGCATTCAGAATGCGACCAATTTAGCCCTTAAATGTCTTCTCTGCTTATTTTCAAGAATAAGATCTTGATTAAGCAATTTCTGAAGATCAACATTTACAAAGTAATTTTACGTTTTGCGATTTAAAATATAAACTTCAATATATCTTTTATGACCTTTAGAAGAAAAGAAACACGAAGCATGCTTGCATTCTTGCAGAGCTAAATGTAGAAAATTATCGGTGTTTATTGGAAACAAATTATATTGAATAAGAATGAAAACTTTCACCATCTAATGGAATGCAACACTGAAAACTACTTGTTGATTCAGGATTTTAAAGTGGGCAATGATATTGGTCTAGTCAAATAATTGAATTTAGACATAGTAAATAGAAGGAAATTGAAATGTATTTAAACATTGAACAGTGCTTCGTCACAGGCTTTTCTCGAATGAAATAAAATGATGGACAGAAAATTTTGCCTTTGTCAACCAGCTGGTATTCTGAGGATATTGGTTATATTTTCTTTCAATTAAATTTATTAGAGACAACTTCATATCAATGATTCCGCCAACAAATTATTTTTAGGCGTCATATTGTCATAGAAAAAAAAATGCGTTATTTTAATAGTCTTGCATATGCTCTACTAATTGTGCGCATGGACCTCTCTAATAGAAACCAGTCCCATGACATCATAAATCTATTTTAAAAAACATTGTCTGTCTCGTCGTTCTTCTAACTTTCATGACATTGTGACTTTACTTTCTTATTCGATATGTAAACTGTACAGATATTAAACATAACTCTTCCTCCTTAGCTTCCATCAACGGAAGAAACTCAAGTGGTTAAATGTATAAAGAAAAGATGAAAACACTTTGAATTTCATCACAACAATATAATTTTTTTGTTGAAAATTAGGCAAAAAAATATTTTAAAAATTGCGAAAATGCAGGAAAATTTTTCAGAACTATTTAATTGGCATCGTTAAAAGGCTAATTTTTAAAATTTTGAAACTTTGTAAAAATTATTTTGTCTTATAATATTTTTGAGTTATCGTGCTTAATTCCCAAAAAAATCTAATTTCTAATTAATTAATATTTTAATAATAATTTCGAAAA